>JAWHQI010000309.1:1200000-1707500 GCA_033032865.1 Dactylorhiza incarnata | reverse complement strand
TATTGAATTTATGATGTTAATCTTGGAAATTTTGGTTTAAGTTTTCATCTTTAAAATTGCTTGGCGAGATTCGAGAGAGGAGTTAGGCTAGATGAATGTTTTATTTTACGCAACGAGATTCGAGAGAGGAGTTGCGTAATTATTTCATCAAAATTCCCGTCTTTATACTACACTGCAAGATTCGAGAGAGGAGTGGTGTAAGTGTATCATAAATTTGATATATTGAAGAAGGGAGAAAGAGATTTCGTCTTCTTGGTAGCAACTTTGATTTGTAAACTTTATGTTATACTTTATTTTTACCTAAGTTAGAGATAACTAGGAGAATAAGGGATAAACGGATTTCGTATATCGAGAGATAACGTAATTCACTCTCAAATCGTTGCAAGATATTTATTTTAGCATTCATATCGAATCACTTGAAGAAATCATCACAATAAGCAAAGGAAAGCAATGTACGAGACTATCTTCCTAAATTGTTTAAAAGTATTTTTAAGTAGTCGTTTTAGTAACTAGAGTTAAAATTTGTTCTTATCAAATCACCTTAATTAATCTACTTGAATTTAAAGAAAAGGTTATGCTAGTAATTGTGAGCGTTAGATTTAACACTTCCTCGTGGGAACGATCTTTACTCACATTTTATTACTTGATTCGACGCGTGCACTTGCGTGTATTACGTACATCTATTTTGGGCGTATCACCTGCAAAAATCCAATGAAACTGCAGTCTTCAATGAAATGGTGGGTTTCCAAAACCAACAGTTAATGAGTCGCGGGCTCCAATCATTTATAGATGTGGACCCAACACTTAGTTCACATACGAGAATCTTAAGATAATAAAATCTGATGATTTATATGGGCAGATCCATAATGCTTATGGGCAAACTGTGCTGTAATGAAAACTGCAAGAACGGCTATAGGCATAACAAATTTTTACGGGTTCACAAATCTTCGTGACTTTTTATTTTGATCTGTCATTAACCTTGGTACGCCCTTAGGTTGGATTGGTCTGCCCATAACAACGGCCTAAAATATTCACCAATTGTCATGAAATGAATCCATCATGAAAATTTTCAAAATTTTGAGACCGTCTATTTCACCCATTCCTATTTTGATGATCTTAATTTTTAGACTACTATAAAATTTGTGGGATCTAAAGGGCATCATAGGATATGTCCGGGGACTCGCCTTACTGCCTAACCCATGATCACGTGCTCCGAGTTCCATCAATCCTACGCCTGCACCACCCGTGCGTGAGCGCAGTATTGCGACGACAATGTTCTTCGAAAAAAAATTCCGTTCTATGTTTTGATTTAAAAAAGTTGACACAAATTCCAAGTCACTAGCGAACATTTCCGAAGCATCCAAGAACCACATTGCTATCATGGCAACTAATTTGGAAAAGAGAATTGTTATACGCGGAGTGAAATCATATATATCCACGGATTTACTATCCCAAGTTTCAAAGGGAATCGTAAATATTCTTAGCATATATTTTTGTTATCCGCAAACAAATCCAAAACATATCTAAGACTTCGTTCTTTTGGAAGGAATTCAGAGGCGAGAATTGTAATCGACTCAATTCCAATTCTTATAGGAAATGAAATATAGTAAATTCAGACATATGATTTGAAATTGACAATTTCATTGTTGGGTTGCAATTAGAAATTCAATGGCAAGAGTGAAAATTTAAATTTGCTGATACAAAATAATATGAACAAACCATTATTGGAGTCTGTTCTTTGCAAATAAGATGGGTTTTGATTTTGAATTCAATTGTTAGTGTTTAATTACAACCAAACTAAAACCATTATTTAGCAAATAAGTTTGTTTTATGTAAATACGCCGACGAAATTGGGGACAACGATCATGAGGACGGAGGAGATTTTCCGCCGACGAAATGGGGGAGGAGGCGGTCATGACTTGCATTTTGCGAGAGCAGGGACGCGGGGAGATGGGCTTGCAGGAATTCACAAGTCCGATCTAAGGAGGTCGAAAATGCGGGGAAAGAAAAACAGCCTAATACGAATTCCCACAAGTTGAATTGAATTTCAATCCCCACCAAAATATTGGCTGCCGAACAAAATAATTAGAATTGACAATTCCAATTCCAAATTTTTCTCCAAATTCCCCCCAAACGAAGGGAGCCCAAGAGACGGAACGTACTATAAATATATATTTAAGAGATTATGATAAATATAACCCGAAGGCAATTATATAAGTAATTAGCAACATGCACGCATCCAAGTTTTTCTATAAAAAAATCCATCAACAGTATTTAATGGATAAAAGAGCTTCATTTTCACAGCGCCATTTGTCAGTGTCACCGCCGAAACAAACGGAACCATATTCTCATACCTTCCCCATGGCCATTTTTCTGAAGGATGATGTTACGGGCAAAGGCACGCTGCATCATCCAGCTTCATCACTTGAAAAAGAACGATTAATTTATTAGACACGCGTCATCAATCCACCGGCAATCTGCTTTCGAAGCACGGGTTTATACCATCGATATTATCTTGTATTTACAATTAAGTTGTAATACGTTAATAGGCCAGTAACGGTCATTAGTTCGTGTTTAAATAGAAGACGCACTAGCTATAATAGACATGGATATTATCTTGTATTTACAATTAAGTTGTAATACGTTAATAGGCCAGTAACGGTCATTAGTTCGTGTTTAAATAGAAGACGCACTAGCTATAATAGACATGGATATTATCTTGTATTTACAATTAAGTTGTAATACGTTAATAGGCCAGTAACGGTCATTAGTTCGTGTTTAAATAGAAGACGCACTAGCTATAATAGACATGGATATTATCTTGTATTTACAATTAAGTTGTAATACGTTAATAGGCCAGTAACGGTCATTAGTTCGTGTTTAAATAGAAGACGCACTAGCTATAATAGACATGGATATTATCTTGTATTTACAATTAAGTTGTAATACGTTAATAGGCCAGTAACGGTCATTAGTTCGTGTTTAAATAGAAGACGCACTAGCTATAATAGACATGGATTGACGACGCGTGTCTAATATATCAACCGTTCTTTTCCAAGTGATGAAGCTGGATGATGCAGCGTGCCTCTGCCCGTAACAGATGACGAGGGACAAATACCAACAGGAAGGTGTGAAGCAGGTGAACGAAGATTGTGAAGCCGACGCCGTGCTCATATCATCGCAATGGAAGTGATTATAATTAGAATTCATTATCATCGTCATCATCGTAAATTCGATTATAATAATTGTTCAAGGAGATTATCCCGTCGCTCGTCATCACACAAACATATAGACACACGGACATACACACACACACACATAGTTATGAACATGCGACCGGAGAATGTTGGAGTGGAGTACTCGAAGCATCCCGTGTGGCCGTCTAGTATGGAACGGCCTACACATTGCTCTCAGCATAAGTATTTATATGCGAAACCCTAAATTTTCGACGACTTGTTACGGAACCGATACCATATATAAATATATTCCTTGAAAGAGAAATCATAGCAAAAACAGAGTCATTGATCGGTTACCTCTGAGTGAACTAACTGCATGCTTGGATGAAGCTCAGATTCGTGAAGGACGATGTTCCATGGCTGGCGGGGGTTTCGCACGTGTGCTGCGGAACCACGGTTTCAAAAGCTTCCACAAGCAGCGCGACCTTCTTCTTCTTCTTCCGAGCAGGATCCCCTAACCGTGTGACCGCGTGTTGGAGCGCGTAATCAATCATCCATTCCTCTGCACTTCTTCTCCCGTCCATCATTTGGTGCCTTAAATCTACCTTTTCATCTTCCGGATCGGGCTCCAACGGCAGGAAATTCGGCGGTTTTGGGTTGAATTCTTTTGCTTGCTCGGATTCCTCTGTCGTCATCTTTCTTGTGATATTCCATTTTGAGCTCAGAACGCCGCCGGTTTCCTTCAAATCTATGCCAGAAGTATTCAGCATGGTTTCAGCTGTCCCATTTATATCTTCTAGATTGCTGGATTCATCTTCCGATGGTGGCAAATCTGCCGTCTCCGGCGAACTGTGCTCTGTTTCAGATTCCTCTTCTTCACAATCCATATTCTTTGATTGGATGCCGGAGTTCTTCCCATCTCCATTCTCTTCAAATTCATTGTCCTTCTGAGATTTTCCCTCACTATCAGCCTCCACATACTCGAGGATATTTGCGGTCTCCGGCGAATTGTGCTTTGCTTCAGATTCCTTTTCTTCTGAATCATCCTCTGCTTCACAATCCATATCCAATGATTCGATGCCGGAGTTCTTCCCATCTCCGTTCACTTCGAATTCATAGTCCTCCTGAGCTTTTCCCTCATCATCAACCTCCAGCTGATCTCGTGAATATTCGCTTACATGATCCACAACATAAAGGGACTGGCTTTCATCAAACGCACAGTCCTGTTCCTGATCTTTCTCATCTTGGATGTTAATTTCACCACAGTTCTTCTCCCCTATTATCTCTTCTGGAGGCATCGTATAGTAAATCTCAGCAAATAAATCAGATGGAATTTCAATTATATCATTCACACGCTCTTCACCAATCCTCTCTTCTTCATTATCTCTAGTTTTTACTGAAAACAGAGTCTGTACATCCATGCTTCTCCGGTTCTCGAGTATTCTCCTCCTCTCAGAAATGAAGCGCTTGAGAGGAGGAGGAGGAGGAGGAGAAGAAAGCTCATGAATATGACCGTTAAGAGAGCAATAAGTGTAAGGGCAGACTCTCATCTTGGACTTCCCCTCAGGATTGATCACTAAAGCTGCAGGAAACTTGTAATCCTTCAAAGTCGATGAACATGTCGCCCTGTTCAGATTCTTCTTGGCACAGGAAGAGACCGCTGAGCACTTCTTCGCCGGAGCAGCCGGAGAGGAAGAAGAAGAAGACATGAAGGAATTCGAATTCTTCTTATCAGTGCTGGCAGGGGAAGTGACCGTTGCCCGCAACTTCCCCATCCTTGCATCCGAGCTTCTCGTCGGTTTCATGTAGTTTCTAATCGGACTAAAAGCCGTCTTCTTGAATTGGAAATCCATTGTCGGAGAGTGTTCTAAGCTATCAAAACCAGAAATTTTCATGGATCTCACCTTCTTCTTCAGCTTCTTCTCCAGATCAGCTCCTACCCGGCTGCCGCTGGTATCCTGGTGGAGATCCGAAGAGAACTGCCGCTCAACTCCGCCGTGGCTCCTCTTCTGCTCCGGTGATTTCCCCTGAACCATGGCCGTAGGAAGAGAAATGGGAAAGGCCGGTGGGGGAGGTGGATCATGATCAGGGGATGTGCAATCTGAGGTGGAAACCACTGCTTACTTACTACTAAATACAGTGTTTAAATCTATTTTAGATATTTTTTTCATATTTAAAATAAAATAAAATATAAATATATTTCACTTAATGATGTAATTGTGTGGACCATCAAAGTAATCTTAGTCCTCCATTCAATCCCAGTCCTATATAAAGATGCCCTTGAGATTGCAATCGTGTGCCCGAGAGATTTCGAGTGGCAGGTGTAGTGTCATGTCGGGACACTGTCACAACCGAGATACTGTCGGTGCGGCCGCCGCACGAATGACCCAAATGATTCGATTCGGTCGATGTCATTTGCAAGAAAGAGTTGAGGAGACGGTGTTTTTTATCTCTACGCTTTCGGTTGCTTCTCCGGCCTTCTTTCGGTCACCGGCCAAACCAAATTGATGGCTTTTATTCTCTCCTATTTTTGTTATATATATAATTTATTACGATTTTTATTTTAATAATAATAAACTTCGGTTCATTTTGCGGAAAGTTAAAGTGACACTACTAACTTCTATAATTACAAGCGTGGCATGGCTATCCCAATGCATGAATATTCATTATTTTAGGTTATTGTTATTCGCAGATCATAGGCGCCTATCCGCAAATCAACTTTTGCTCGCTTTATTTTAGTTTAGAAACGTTTATCCGCATACCAACTTTAAACTTAAGCAGTTTGTGTCGTCGTTCTTCTAAGCAGGGCCTGACAATGAAGGAACTTCTCTGGCGATCTTCTGAGACTAGGCTGACGACTCCATCCTGAGCCGAGCCTGACGACGTCGACACTGCTACGGCGATCTTATGAGCACAGGTCGACGACTTCATCCTGCACATCAAAATTGAAGAAATCAGAAGAGGATGAGGAAGCACTTACCCGCTCTCCATGTAAATCCAGAGACGAAAGCACGCCTCTTGTCCCTATCTGATACATACTCGCTCTCTTACATCAAAAAAATTAAGTCATACATCTCAGATTCTGATTAGAGATCATAAAAGACATGATGATTGTCCTCTTTAGTGCTCGATCATTATATTGTTTTTTTAATTTTGTGCTGGCCTGCAAATAAATCCAGTCCTATTTTATTACTTCCTTATTTTTGATCCACACGATATTTTTCCTTTTTTTTGTTTATTTTAGTTCTCATTCTCTTTATTATGTCATTATATAATGAATTTTTTAAATACATGATTCAATTATATAGAGTTTTAATATTATGTAACACGTGTTTAATGTTTCTTTGTTAAATACAATAATATTTATGTTTTGATCACATTCTAACTCCGGCAATATCTATATTATAATTCAAATTGATTTAGGCTCCGTTTGGTATGACGGTGACAGTTATTAACACTGGTAATGAACCGTCGTTCGTGAATGTTCGACCTCACCTAAGAAACTTCATTCACTTTTATGTTCAAAACTAATTGTCTTTTTTGTTACGACGGTCAAATTATTGTCATCCCAAACATACATTTTATATCGGTGACATTTTTGTTCAAACTCATCGGAGTAAAAAAACTATGCCAAACGGAGCCTTAAAGTAGATTTTTCTACTCACTTAATTTCTACATTCAACCCTGATTTTAATAATAATTGAGGAGTTATTAAAGCCAAATTTTATCAAAATAAATGGTAATTTTATTCAATTAGTTTATTACCACTAGTAAAATCTTCTAGGGAAGCAGACAAAGCTCTTACAAAGGCAACATCAATAAAGAAAGCATAGTTGAAGGATGACAGACTTGGTGGCAAGAATGAGATTCCAACACTTTTGAGAAAGACGAACAACTCGAGAATCAAATGAAATGGCGAGATACAAGGATCAAGGGAGACTTTGGATTCGTTTGGCGCGGCTTTTTTGCTCCGACGAGTTTGGTCAAAAACGCAATTATCATGGAATGTATGTTTGGCATGACAAAGGTCATGACCGCTACCAAGAAAATGCACTAGTTTTGAGCATAAAATGCATGAAATTTTTTAGGTGAGGTCGGGCGTCCACGAACGATGATTCATGACCACCACTTTCACGACCGCCACCACCACGCCAAACGAAGCCTTTATGCCAAGACGGATTTTTTTTTTAACTTCTCTCACCATCAACAGCATTTTATAGGGTCATTTATCTGGACCTCCCCTCTAAATTTGAAAATTAAAGCCCACACCGTTATATCTTTTGAAATTACAAAAACCTCCCATATACTCATGTACAAAATCCCCCCTAACACTTTCTTCCAGGAGGTATTTTTGTTATGAAATATAATTTACAGGGAGGCTTTTGTAATTTCAAAAGATAGAACGGTGCAACTTGTAATTATGCAGACTCCTGCGAGAGGTTTGGATAATTAATAGAATGTGTGTATATATATACAAGCAGTCTCTACGCTGGAGGTAGTATAAATAGTCATTCCAAATCTGATGGTCTATTGTAGAATACTTTAAGCGGAGTCAAACCCCAACATATTTAACATCTACCACATTGAACAAATTTTGTATTATTAGCTGAGGTCAGCTTTAATACAAGGTTAAAACATATGCATTCAACCAAAAAATTAATTAGTTAGGTTTTGGATCTATATTAACCGCACAAAACTATATTAATTTTCAGATGCGAGTCTGTATTCTCAACACTTAGTATTCGAACACTCTTGATTTCTCTACGTAAAGTGCTATGAATAAGTTCGATGCGCATCAATTATGTCAATATATTGGCGGAGTACAGCACCCCACATGCATCTTACACTACTATTTTCTTTTGTTTTCGAAACACTAAAATGATCTTTTAATAACGACGAAAATGATAATAAATATCGGAGAAAGAAGAAATATGAGATACGGGAATACTTCCTTTAATGCACTTTCATTCGTCTCCTCGGCCGAAGGAGCGTAGCCAGCCTCGTTGTCTACGAATGCATCAAAGTAATCCTCGAAGCCGGTTTCCTTTGGGGAGGCTGTATCTCTCACATTCAACATCTCCATGGCCTGGAGAGCAATAAAAGGAAAAACTTAAACATGCCTAAGGTTTTATGAACAGGGAAGAGATTTATACCTAAATTTCACCCCATTTCAAACTCAATTTTCGTTACCTGAAAACTGAACATAAATTGCCTAGCTTGCTTGCGCACTTCGGCTTTTGAATGCGACTGAAGCTTCTCATACATGATTCTGGCCTCGTTTGGCCTACGAAAACATTTTGTGCATTAGACCAAGAAAATTTGAAGGATCATGTCAATACAATAAAATGTTAGTTTTTTCCTGATTCAAAATTAATACGCCTAAAAGAACAGAAAAATGATTCAGGAACTCGGCATCAACTTTCTCCAATGGGAACCAGAATCAGTAGTCATGAATACGCTATTCAGGCAGCAGTCGGACTACATAACTTCTAGAACAAGTATTAAGTTGTTGATCAAACAGTTGAATGCAGCAAAATTTGATGCCATGATCATCAATGGGGTTAACCAAATATATATATTTTTGGTTTGGATAACTCTATCCCAATTATTTGGGTTTAGGGATCAATTTCTGGTCGCGTAGCCTCATAATAATTATGTAAAGCTTATGCATAATTTCCTTCGGATTGAGCCGACATCCGTTATGGTCGTTCTTTCTAGTAAAAGAATCTCCGTTCCAGAACCGTACGTGAGATTTTCATCTCATATGGCTCCTCCCTTCTATGCATAGTACTAAAGGGAATAATCTAAAATTCACTATTAGAATTATGAACTGACAGGAACTGGTATTTTTACAAGAAATTTCTAGCCAGCCTTCTCATAAGAGATTTTTTCTTAACACCAATTGTATTAGTACTAGATACAGTAGATAGAAAAGGTCACTCCAAAAATTTCTTTGCACTCAACGCTTACAATTTCCAGGAATTAGTCACTTCAACGGTCTTTGATGGTTAAACGGGTATCAAAAGTACGAAGACTATGAATCTACGTATTCCATTAGTTCCCATCAAGTGCTTCCAGAGGTTTTAAGACTAGGGTATCCATTTTCCTATGTAATTTCTCATCATCAATTCAATATACTCACTTAATTGGTGCATTTTATAGTATTCGTTATGCTTGCTCTAACCACCTAACCCTATTTTCTATCTTATCTTTGATTTTTTTTACTCCCATCAATTCTCTAATAGAATCATTCTTTGATCTATTTATTCTACTTCTTCCACCATCCATTTTAGCATTCTCATCTCTACTACGCGCATCTTAGACCACAAGAACTTATTTATTGCTCAACATTCAGATGAGTTCAACATCGTTAGCCGAATAGTAGGTTCATAAAATTTAGTTTTAAATCTTAAAGGTATCTTCTTATCGCATAGTACTCTGGAGGCACTTCTCCAACTTAAACCACCCAGTCATAAAATTGGATATTACGCTCTGTTTGCAGCAGCTGTTTGAGCAGGTGGTGTGAAAATGCAGTAGTAAATGCAGTGATTGTGGTTTACTTGCATTTGGAATTTTATGGATCCATTTCTGGCCCTAACTCCATTTTTTGGTGTAGGTGTTCACAACCAACAACACCTGCAAGAACTAGATGATTATGATGACATTTTGCCCAAAATGTTGTTTTAAGGAAATAGCATTTGTAAGCACAACTACCCAAAAAGTACCTGTGTTTCACCAACGCGTTCACAATATAATGAGCTTAATCTTGACCATCTTCTTTGTTCTTAAATATTAGCACCAAGATTCTTCTTCTTTAGTCATTTAGCATCATCATCGTCAACAAAAATTCTTTAAAAAGATGTGCGCTAGTGCAATATCCCCAAAAACTTTTCAAATGTCAATAGGCGAAACCAAAATACTCTTTTTCTTTCAACACTTAGTTCATATATTCTCAGAATAATATGACATCACCCTTTGATGTTAGCATCTTAAATTAAGATCTTATTATCTTTATTTTCAATGCATCCAATATGACCGAAGTCTCTAGATCTCATTTTATCATTCTTAAATATCAAATTTATTATATAAATCATCAAAAGATGTAGCTTATGGATTGCAAACTACATTCTTAGCAAGACTTCAGCAATCTAATAATCTATAAAAGTGTCAATTTTCCCACTCTTTAAAAGCACATTATTCTCCTAAATAACTTTTTGTGCCTCCATTCCCACCAACAAGTCTCATTATAAACAAGTGATATATTTTTTGACGCTTTCAAACATTTATGACAATTTTCTAAATGAAACTACTCATATCATCCCGAAATTTAATTATGGGTCGGCTTTATGAATCCTAAATGTATTCATTCATGCTGTTCGAGATATTAAATCTAAACCACACATATCATTTTGAATAACTTTCAACCAAATAACCATAGATTCACAGTTTCTCTTAGGCTCCGTTTGGCACGGCGTTTTTGCTCCGGTGAGTTTGGACAAAAACATCACCGTCATAAAATGTTTGGCATGACAACGGCTATGACCACCACCAAGAAAAGAAAACTAGTTTTGAATATAAAAAATGGATGAAGTTCCTTAGGTGAGGTCGAACGTTCACGACCGACAGTTCATAAAACGTTCACGAACGACAGTTCATAATTACCACGTTCACGACCACAACCAGCGCGCCGAGTCTTAATCTTTCTACACTAACTCCAGAACCACTCGTCTAATTGAAAAAATATTCAATAGCAGGTGCAAAAGATCATACCAATTTAGCAGTGACAAATACATACCTGCTAAGAGAATCTTGACAAATAGACCACTGCAAAGCGGCCAATCCATACAGTTCAGTCTGCAAAGCCACCATTATAGCTAAAATAAAGCAGGTCAGAAAAAGGATTGGACTACTAAAGCGAACAAAAATCTTAGTGATGACTCAATCCCTATGCTTTACTTTTTGCAACATATACTTTTAAGAGTGAATTTAGTTTCTATTCATGTTCCATGGACGCTATAAACAAAGAGAAACAAGGAAAAAGGATTCAGGCATAGAATATATCATTATTAGGGCTGCATCTCGGATTTTAAAAAATAGGTCCGATGCTTTAGTTTTGGAGGCAAAATGATAGTATTTTTTATCTGGTATTACATAATATGTATTTTTAAAATATGATCGTACCCATTCGAACGTATTTTTAAAAATATGATCATACAAATTCAATAGTATTTTAAATATCACCCAGATGCTTAGAGGTATGGACCTCCCTTCATGAAACTCCATGATGGAGATCTGCACGAGTTTCGGGGTTGATTTGTCACTTGCCATTTTGGCGTCGACGGATAGACAATCCGAGTCTGCAATCGTGTTCAGAGAGACGTTTCAATATTTTTCATGTATTTGTTTTATTTTTATATGTTTTATTTAGTGAGAGATTTGACAACCATCATGAATGAATGATAGTAGCCATTCAAGATAATTGCCTTATGCATTTTTACTATAAAGAGGAAGAGAAGGTTTTGGAGGCAATCACAAATTTTAGAGATTTTCCCAACATCTTCCGGTCACTTCGCGGTGCCGACTCTGAGACCCCTAGATGCCTACTCCTAGTTATTACCTTTCTCCCTCTTCCCATTCATCCTCCATGTGCTGCCACCCCATCCAGCCTCCATATTCCTCTGCTTACATCCCTCAACAATTCATTTCCTACTCAACCCTACCAACTACAACCTAGGTTGCAGATGACAGGTTCATGTCAGTTTGGGTTTGAAATGTGGAATGTCGGATTGTAGGGAATATATAGCGGATATTTTACAATATCAAATTTTAATATTTAAATAAATTTATTCATATATAAATATATTTTTTGTAAATACGTAAACTTGTACACACAATGTAGGTTTATAAATTACGCAAATCCAATCCAAGAAGCCACTGACCATTAGGGTTCATTCGGTTCGCAGGAATTGCAATTGAGAAATTGGAATTCATCAATTTCAAAACCTGCAGGAATTGTGGTTTTGCTAAATTCCAATTCTATTGTTCGGTTGCTGATGGAATTGGAGAACAGGAATTGGAATTGAACAATTCTATTGTTCGATTGCAGGTAGGAATTGATCAATAGGAATTGAGCAACTGATTTTCATCCATGGACTATTTTCTCCCTAAACTAAACTATGTATAAACATTATTGAAAGACTCACTTTTGACGATATTTTCTCTCTAATTTTATATATGCCTCCACTACAGGCCCCACTCATATAGAGATGAATTTATAATTTTGTTTCAACTTCTATCAGAATCTATTTGAAACAGAGAACCTAATAAGAAAAAAGGCCCTCTAATTCCAATTTGGATGCACAAGATTGAGCTTTTAATAGGAATCACCAGCATTGTTTGTCTTCATTAGATGTCCACGATCCATCTAATTTACCCACAATAATGTAGAAAAATTTCTCCACTAATAATGTAGAAATCATCAACAACAAAATCGTACAGAACCAGCATTTTCCAGCACCAACAAACACACAACAACATCACATAGCAAAACAACACTCAATGAAAAAAACTCCAGAAAAAAAGGCCCAGAGAACATCAAGTTTACGCAATCAAGAGGTCGGACCTTGAGGAGGGAGGAAGCAGACGGGCGCCGACGAGAGAAGAATCGCCAAGGCCGGCAAGCCAGGACGAAGAGCAGGAGGATGATGAAGAACATGAGAATGAAAATCCCGGCGAGGCTCGCGGCCATGGAGAAAGAGACCATCGTCTGTTGCACGCCTCGAGGCGCCGGCGCCGGCAGAAGGGGAGGAGGGCCAAGATCTCCGCTTTGAAATGGTCACTTCCGTCAAAACCGAGCACCGGGGACAGGAATTGGGCAAAGGCTAAAGTAGAAAACCGTGGTTTTGTTCATTTCCATTTCCATGCGCAATTCCTGCTAACCAAACGGCGGAAAAGATTTATTTATCGCCAAAACCATTTCCACCGGTCCAAGACGGGTGAACTGAACGCACCCTTAGAGAAGATAGAAGAGAAGAAGAGTAGAATGCCAAAAAAATAGAAAAAAATAGTTTAATATCAGTCACCCACTAATAGAGAAGATAGATTTGAAACAGAGAAGAAGAACAAAATGCCAAAAAATGGAAATAGCATAATAACAAAACAGAACCAGAACCAAGAAGAAGTTGAGAGAATATTAGGCGAAAATTAAAGAAGCTTTCAAAAAATAAACTCACACATACTAATATTAGAGCCTTAGAGGAGCAGAGAATAAAATAGATCCAGAACCGAGAAATCTGCCAGCGCCGCAAATCTAAGAAGCCAAGAAACTGACTCATCGAAGCTCGGGCAGGAGAAAAAGGCGTCGAAGCTAGGGCGGGAGAATAAGGCGTTGAAGCTAAGGCAAAAGAAAGAGACATCGAAACTATAGTAGGAGAAAGAGTCGTCAAGCTAAGGCAGTCGACAAGACAGAGCACCGAAAGGGAGCGAGAAGAGAGTTGTCGTAGCTAAGGCAGCAACTGAGAGTAGTCAAATACGAGGCTGCTTATTATACGATGCAGAAGGACATCGTTTTATTACGCGGCGATATATCGGGCGATATATCTCGATATTTTTTTAAACACCATTTAGAGTCAAAATGTCTATTTCGTTGCGTTTTCTACCCAGAATTTTATGTTGGCCGACAAGTCAGACATGTTGGCTAACATCGAGAACACTGACTACAAGCTTCCCTCGTTCAAGGCCGATCAATTTCAAGTTGATTCCCACCACTGAATACCCTCCAACAACTTTCCCCAAACATCCACTCTTCATCCTTTCCTTCAAAATAGCAATCAGCTCATTCTTCCCACCAAAAACAGCGGCCGCCCACCTTCCTTGCCTTCTCCAAACAGCCACCGGCCTAGCCCCTGTCCCTACCATCCAGGCCACTCATAGCCGTTGATATTCCCACTCAAATCCTTGTTGTCACCACCTATTCAGTCCCTCCACCTTCGACAATCCCCACATCCAAAACTATTACCTCTCCAGATCTCCACCACCGCTCTTATGATCACCGGATCTCCGCGCCTTTGCCAAGGGCCCCTCACTCGTGAGTTTTTATTATTTAGTTTCATTGTTCTTCAACATTATTGCACGAACTTGGTTCTCTATGTTAGATGTATTATGTTTATATTGTATTGGTGTTGGGAACCCTTCTTGTGTGTGTATATATGTACCCCTTTAGTGTGAATACACAAGTTCTATTCATTTCTATCATGGTATCAAAGCATTAGGTTTTCTCGCTCAATCGATCCCCGCTTCCGCCTCTTGCTTCCCGCTTCCGATCGATCGTTTTCTCCAGATCCCGCTCGCCAGATCGTCTTCTCCAGAGCGTCGCTGCTTCACGCCCGTCCAGATCGTCTCGCCAGATCCCGCTTGTACCCCGCTCGTCTTCTCCAGATCCCGCTCGCCGCTCGTCTTCTCCAGATCCCGATCGAGCCCCTCCAGATCGTCTTCTCCGTCTGTCGCTCACGATCGAGCCCGTCCAGTTCGTCTTCTCCGTCTGCCGCTCACGATCGAGCCCGTCCATTTCGCCTTCTCCGGTTGTCGCTCCCGATTCCTTGCTGATCGAGCCCTTGCTGATCCCGTCCAGTCCCGCTCCTGATCGAGCCCATCCAGTCCCGCTCCCGATCCCTTGTTGATCCTTCTCCGACTGCCCCGCAGCCTCGATGGCCTCCTCTCACTCCTCCGGCTTCCTTCAAAAGGTCGATGTCACCCTCGATGGGCGGAATTACAAGGCTTGGTCTGCCACCGTCGGCGTCATTCTCCGTGGCCTAGATTTGTGGGGTCACATTGACGGTTCCGAGCCTGCTCCTGCACCGACGGTTGCTGCTCCTGCTACTGACACTTCCACTGTCAGCACGACAACCTCCACAAAGCGCTCCGACTTAGCGCGGTGGTGCTCCGACGACTCTCGCGCGATTGTCGTGATCTGTCAGTCTTGCGAGCTTCCCATTCGGATGGCCGTCTACGAGCTCCCTACGACCAAGGATATGTGGGATCACTTGCGTCGTTTCTATCAGCCGTCTAGTCAGGCCCTGCGCTACTCTCTGTTCCAGACCCTTGGCGTCTGCTACCAGCGTGATCGATCTGTTCAGACCTTATTTGCTGAGCTCCTTGATCTCTGGAGTCAGTGCGACGAGATGGCTCCTTCTCCCTGTGCAACATGCCCTCAGTGTGTTGCTATCTCCCGGGATCGCGACTGTCAGCGCTTGTTTGAGTTTCTTATGCGCCTACGCCCTGAGTTCGAGTCCATTCACGCTCAGCTTCTGCACCGGCATCCCTCGCCGTCGCTCAGCGATACTTTGGCCCTGGTGATCGCTGAGGAGACTCGTCTCCACTCCTTGGACTCCGCTACTTCTCCTGGTGGGATGCATCATGTTGTTCTAGCTGCTCCCCAGCTTCCACCGCAGTCCTCCCTTGTCAGTGCTCCTCTGCTGCCCTCGTCAGGTTATAGTGCTCCGGTGCGCCCTGTTCCTCGTCTTCCGGCGCCCTCTTCGGCTCAGTCTGGTGCTCCCCGTCGCCCATCTGTCTGCTGTCACTACTGTCAGTGCCTTGGTCATGCCAAATCTGAGTGACGCAAGCTTCAGAGAGCTCAGCAGTCTGGTCAGCAGCGTGCACCCGGTGCTCCTTTCTCTGCTGTGGCACAGTCTCTCTCTATTTCTGAGCTTGCACAGCAGATTGCTCAGCAGCTCTCTCAGGGATCCCTGACTCGCTCTACTGTCTCAGTTCTTTCACTGGATGTTTCTGATGCTTCTACCTCTCAGCCGGCAGCTTCTGCCCCTTCAGGTATCTCTTCCTCCGACTGGTTGCTCGACTCTGGAGCCTCTTTTCATATGACTCATGATGCCACACACATTTCATCCTGCCAGCCCGTTTCCCCTGCCCTTAGTATCATGGTAGCCAATGGTACTATTCTCCCCATTACTAGTCGTGGTCTCCTTCATATTAGCCATTTTCATATCCCTGACGTTGCCTACATACCCAAACTATCCATGAATCTTATATCCGCCAGCCAACTCACATCCCATGGTTGCCTTGTTTTTGATGAGTTTGTTTGTCGTGTGCAGGATCGTCTGACAGGGACACTCCTTGGAGTTGGCCATCGCCGTAGTGGGGTGTACGTCCTTGATCGCCTCCATCTTCCTTCCACTTCGTCATCTCCGGCTGCTGTCACCTTTTGTCTTCCTTCGGTGGCCTTTTCTCAGTGACATCACCGTCTTGGTCATCCCAGTGGCCTGCGCCTTGCGTCGCTTATTAGTCATGGTTTTCTGGGTCGTGTTTCTGTTGATCGGTCACAATCTTGTACGGGTTGTAAGCTTGGTAAACAATTTCAACTCCCTTATCCGTCTAGTGAGTCAAGATCTTTACGTCCTTTTGAATTAGTTCATTCTGATGTATGGGGTCCCGCACCTTTTGTATCAAAGGGCGGTCATCGATATTATGTTATATTTGTTGATGATTATTCTCGTTCTAGTTGGATTTACTTTATGCATGCTCGTTCTGATTTCTTCCAGATATATGTTACATTTTCTGCTATGGTGCGCACTCAGTTTTCTGCTTCCATTCGTATTTTTCGTTCCGATTCCGGGGGGAGTACCTCTCTCATGCTTTTCATGATCTGCTAGCTACTCATGGCACTCTCCCCCAGCTTTCCTGTCCCGGTGCCCACGCTCAGAATGGCATCGCTGAAAGGAAGCATCGTCATATTGTTGAGACAGTACGCACTCTTCTTATCTCATCTTATGTCCCTCCTCACTTTTGGGCTGAGGCTGTTTCCACTACTGTCTATCTTATTAACCTGCAGCCATCCACCTTCCTTCAGGGCCAGTGTCCCGGTGAGTGTTTGTACTCTCGACCTCCACGTTACACTCATCTTCGTGTTTTTGGCTGTCGGTGTTACGTCCTTCTCTCTCCACGTGAGCGCACTAAGCTCTCTGCTCAGTCCGTACCATGTGTCTTTCTTGGGTATAGTATTGAGCACAAGGGCTACCGATGTTATGACCCTGTTGCGCGTCGTCTTCGTAGCTCACGTGACGTCACTTTTGATGAGTCTCACCCATTCTTTGTGTCATCCGTCTCTCCGACCTCACACTCATCTGTGACTCCATCTGATGTGCAGTTTCTCACTCTTCCCATCTCTCCACCGGTATGTCCTCCTCCTCTCCTCCTACCACCGGCCACTCCATCTCCGACCTCTCTGATCTCTACTTCCATCTCTTCCTCTGATACGCTCGTCGCTCCCCTTCCACATCACTACACCCGTCGTTCCCCTCTTGGTCCTTCGTCTCCTGTGCCCCCCGACTCAGTGCCCGTCTCCTCCAGCGAGGTCCCCGTGGATGATCCTCTTGCTCGTCGCAACCCACCTCGTGAGCGACGTCCTCCCGACCATTTCAGCCTTGCTACACTACCTCTGGACCTGCCTGCTCTCCCTGATGCCGCCTGTGGTACTCCAGAGCCGACTTCCTATCGTGAAGCTGCCCAGATACCTGAGTGGCAGACTGCTATGTCTGCTGAGTTGGAGGCGCTTGAGCACACCCGTACCTGGGAGTTTGTTCCTCTCCCCCTGGTGCTGTTCCCATTACTTGCAAGTGGGTCTTCAAGGTGAAGACTCGCTCAGATGGTTCTGTAGAGAGGTACAAGGTCCACCTTGTGGCTCATGGTTTTCAGCAGGAGCAGGGACGTGACTATCATGAGACTTTTGTCCCAGTTGCTAACATGACCACGATTCGCACTCTTGTTGCTGTTGCAGCTGTTCGCCGCTGGTCACTGTTCCAGCTCGATGTGAAGAACATCTTTCTTCACGGTGACCTTCAGCAGGAGGTGTACATGCTCCCTCCTCCCGGTCTTTCCTCTCCTCCAGGACTTGTTTGCCGCTTGAGACGAGCTCTTTACTGGCTCAAGCAGGCGCCCCGCGCGTGGTTTGCTCGTTTCAGTTCGGTCATTACTGCTGCCGGTTTTCAGCCGAGCCCGCATGATCCAGCCCTGTTTGTGCACTCCTCTTCTCGTGGCTGGACTCTTCTATTACTTTATGTGGATGACATGATCATTACTGGTGATGACCCTACTCATGTGACATTCGTCAAACATCACCTCCAGCAGCAGTTTCAGATGACTGATCTTGGACAGCTGAGCTATTTCTTGGGCCTTGAGGTCACCTCTACAGACCGTGGTTTTCAGCTTTCTCAGCAGCGTTACACATCAGATCTTTTAGCTCGGGCTGCTCTCTCTGACTCTCACACCGTGGACACCCCTATGGAGCTTCACCTTCAGTTACAACCGGATGATGGGGTTCCACTCTCTGATCCTACTCGATTCTATCACTCTATACTCTTATGGATGTCATTCTAGGCTAGTGTGTCCGTTTTGTGACTAATCATGATTTACAAAATATATTTGTGCTAGCATATAATTAACGACCCTACAATCGGAGGAAAGCCTAACTTGTTTGCTTGCATATTGCTTGTGTTAATTGCTCATGTTTATTTTTATTTCTATTTGTGATTTACTGCCAGATCATTCTTTGCATACGCACATCATCCTAGGGCTAGATATGATTCATTTCCCGACACGACACCCAGTGCTTGCATCATTTAGAAGTTCCACTCACACATTCCTACCCTGTGCCAGTCCACCTTTTAAAACCTTCCATTTAGGTATCAAAAATCATTTGAGATTTCCCTAATCCTGTAGCTTGATTTCCTACCTTCACATAGGTAAATTTCTAACTGCCTTAAATGTTTTGTTAATTTAACTGAAGTGGCATAATTTTTTGCTTAACATGAATGATAATAATATCTTTTAATAAAGCACACTCATTCTCAAATCACTACTTGTCCTATTTTAGGCTTTGTTTTCTTCTACTGAGATCGCCATAGATCTCCAATGGAGGAGGTATTAGAAGGGGGGAGCTGTGAAGAAATATTCCTCAATATGGTAAATGTAGGGGTCTAATTGTGATTTTTTGCACAATTAACTATTCTTTTAAGAGAATGCATTGAGATGTGCCAAAATATTCCCTCGTATTTAAATTTAAGCTTAAATTAGGACGAGAGAATCACATATTTAAATTGTTTTAATCATTTATTGAGCATGCCAAGGCTCCAAACTATCCCAGCGAGTTCTTCTAAGCCCAAGAGATTTTATGGACATACCAATGTCCATACAGAAATGAACAGATAAAGAAAATAATAAAATCTTCACGTCAAGAATAACACACTTATACAAATGCATCAAGTCATCAAGCAAAACTATTTAGGGAGTTAGGCTAACTTTATAATCACAAGGTGCTGACACTACATAGACATTCGCACAAGTACAACAATATTTCCCGTCCATCAGAAGCGAGTAATTTCATCGAAAAGCATATCAGTGTGTTAAAATGGCTCAATCTGGCATCCAACGTTCCAATAGATTTTTGACCAAGCTAAATGACCATGATACATTCCCAATGCGGCAAATCACAAGAAAGAACACATTGGGAAACAAATTACGAAAATGCCTTCAATATGTTAACAAGTCAACCAGGTTAATCAGGCACATAGTCAAGGACATAAGTCTAACCTCAAGGCCGCCCAACTGATACAAGGGTCTTGGTCAAACCCATCACCCTGCATACTAAGGCGCATATCACAATACTATATAGTGTAAACTCGGTCGAGAAAAAGTCCACGAACGGGAGTTCGATCTTATGTGTCTTCTCATATCCACGGCCTTCTCCAAAGATCTAGTGCTTCAGTCAAGTTAGCACAAAGCTACAACACCTCAGGAAAAATACCAAAAATCAAATATCATCAATCGTACTCAAAAATGCAAGGCCCGCATGTTCTTAGTCATACTGATGGGGACCATAGTCTACAGGAGGGCAGACCCGTATCAGTGCCCATTCGGATTTACACTAGTCGTAGGAGGGGTTAGATTTGTCGTATGAATGATCCGAGCCTGTCGTCGCGTTTAGAGCGTCGACGAGATATTGTCTATGTATTTTTGTATTTTTCTACGCATTATTTGTGTGTTGTTTGTATATTGTCGCTTCGGCCAATCATAGTTGTACGTTGTGTGTGTGAAAGCCTATAAATACTTATAGTGGAGTTCATTTTGGTTCATTGCAGAATTTTGAGTGAATCCAGATTTTGTGATCATTTCACGACGCCGAATCCGTGAAACACTAGGTGTCGAAGCCTGGTTTTAAATTCTCTTATTTAAGCCAAAATCCCCCCAACCACTTCATCACAGCCCTTCGTCGACTACCATCTCCACGCAAATCCCCCGCGATTCTCCTCTAACTGCTGTAAACCGATGCATTAAGTCCATACATCTCAATAACTACTCGGGAAACCGCTGATAACCGTTGGATTGGGTTATCTGATCGTTGTCGGCCCTCCTAGGAGGAGAACGACAACCTCTGCGTCGGATCCCAACACCATCGAGGCCTCATGATTCATCCCTAGACAAGAACGACAACTTCCGCGTTGAGTCACAGACTCCCAGCCTCACCGAGAACTCATGAAGGTTTCCTGGTTCGGTTAAGAAGCCGGCTCACATTCCAGTAGCAGGTCGAGAAGAACGATTGCTTCTAGGCGCATGATTCTCCTTTCTCAACCGCCGGACGATCACCCCGAGAACAGGATCTCTGTTTTACGTTGAAATTACAGACTTCGATCAACTCCCAGAGGGGTTTCGGCGTGCGCCCGATCTTCTATTCAGCCGACGACAGTTTTATACGCACAGGAATTTCATACTCTACTGTCTTTATTCAACTGACCATCTTTTACATCACCTGATCAGGTGGCCGAGTCTTTCCCTTTACCGTTAGCCTTGTTGGGTATCCAAATCAGTGCACCAATCGTTTTCAAGCGCATGAATCTCATCATTTCTGCTGTTCTAGCTCAAATCCAGCATTCATACACTCTCATTGGGCTTCAATTGCTTATGTAAGTTCTTAATTGGATGTTCTTTTACTTGGTGTTGAATTTAGGGTTCAAAATCATATTACTTAGGATTTAAATCTTGTAGAAGTTTGCTTAATCTTTGTTCTAAATTGAAGGGTGCATTCGCCGAGTGCTTAATTACCGCGCTCTTATCTCTACTTAAATTGGATCTTGCTTATCTAGCATAAGGCGATCTCTTAATCGTGCATGTTCATAAATTTTTTTTTTGTAATTTCAAATTATTGCAACTAAAAGTTAGACTATTTCGTGTGCATCACATTCAGTTAGATTTCCCCTACACCAACACACTTGCATCATACATTAAAGTTTCGTTATAGTGTTTGTGCATACTCACACTGCGGCCTTCATTTTACCCCGTGTCACATACCATATAAACTCAAATCTTATGCGTCGAAGCATCAAGCTTAAGGGGTAACCAGAATTTTCTCTAATCCACCTGAATTAGACACGATACATGCCCCTAATACATTCAAACTATATGATACGACAAACCCTCTTTAGTAGAATGAACCAGGATTCCACATCAAGTGATATTGCCTTAAGGATAATGAACAAAGATCCTCCCTCACCAAATATCTACAGCCAAGGATGAATATTGTCAAAACCCCGAACTAGCCCAAGCTTGATCACTAAAACTCATCAAATTAACCAAACTTAATAGTGTGCCCGGCATGTTTTTTTGAGTCAAACTAAAACTCATGAAACAACTGATGGGTGCAACACACCTTTGACCCCTTGTCAGTTTCATCTTGCAAATCTAGAAAGCAAGTGGTCATGTTTCACATTCACACCTTTGAGCCATTCATTGAAAGCTAGTAAGCCCTGTTCCTGCGAATGAGTTGGTGTCAATCTCTAAGAGCACAGCTTTGCACCTCCATCCTAATCTACTCGGGATATCTGATGTGAGGCAACTCATGGTTGCTAAACTTCTTGAACATCATGGCATTATACCCTTCAAAATAAGTAGAATTAGACCATTGATAAACCTGGGATGATGGACCTATGGTATCCTGATCAATGTATACCTTCATTAACCCAAAAACATTTGTATGCTTAAAACCGCATAGCCTACTGATGGGGATCCATCAGATCATGCACCAGGAGGGGTTCGCCGCAAGGCGGGACCCACGTTCGTGTACTCGCGCAGGAGGACTTGATCGGATCGTCGATCGGACTCCGCGGATGCGTCTGGATCCGCGTCACGAGTCGTTTTGATATATTATTTTAGTATTTTTTTGCTTTTATTTATTGTATTTGAGTGGCCCCACCTCTAGCCAATCATAGTCGTCGATGGTGGGATGCCCTAATCCTTCTTTTATTATAAATAAGTGATTAGTGGGATGCCCTAATCCTTCTTTTATTATAAATAAGTGGTTAGTGGGTTGGTTTAGACCATTGCAGATTTTGGAGAAGTGTATTCCCGAAATTCCGCGATCCCGCCACGGTGCCGACTCTGTGGAACCCTAGGCGACGACTCCTAGGTGTGTATCTTCCCCCCAAGGTTTGCTCTAACCCTAAGCCACTTCCTACCCCTCCCAACCCCCTTTCCACAGACCCCCTTTCTCTGTCCAGCAAACCATCCCCTCTACAGCCACCGCCCCTACTCCTCCTTCACAGCAGCCGCCTCCCTCCTCCACCCCTCTACAGCCCAAGCTGTCGCCACTCCTCCAAGTCCATCAGTCTCCCCTACAGCCGCCGCCCCTCCTCCAAGTCCAGCAGCCTCCCCTACAACCGCCGCCCCTCCCCCTTGATGCAGTGGTACACCGGCGGTAAACGCGGACACTCCTAAATGCGACTCTTGGGAATAAAATGAATTAGGGTGCACGTGTATTCATGAAGCAATTGCAAATCAAGATCTAGTAGCAAATAATTCCACAAAGCTTTAGGCGCAATCACACAATTAAGAGTAAAATACTAATGCTCAGAAACAATCTAGATCAACCAACGAAAAGAGGTGCAAATTGGCTGAAGTGCGCCGGTAAAGGTTCCGCAAATCACTCGCAAGCAACACAATAGCATATAAAATAACATCTACCACAATAGTTCAACACAAGAAGTTCAATAATAAACCTAACACCAATATACCTTGGGTCGCTCCTGTACGAGGCGGCTTGACTTAGAGGGGAGATCCGCGGCGAGCGTGCCTCCGTCTAGAATGGTGGCTTCACGGAATGGGTGGGGGTTGCAGGCTGTGGAGGTCAGGGAACGGAGTAGGATTAGGAGGGTTGGTCGGCTGCTGTTGGGAGGGCGTGGGAGCGACGGGGTGGATGTGGGGCTGCTGGAAGACGGAACGGGGAAGGGGAGGGGAAAGGATCGTCGGACTGTGCGGGGAGAAGGAGAAGGTCGGAGGGGTGGAGAGGAGGATTAGGGCGACGAGGTCGAGGGGGAAGAGGTCGACGGGATGCTGTCGGGAGAGGTCGGGAGGATTGGGCTCGGCGGGAGGGCTTCAGGTGGGGCGGAATAGGGGAAGGATGGGCTGGCTGGGCTTACCGGAGGTAGGAGGAGGAGGGGCGAGCAGCGGCGGCTGGAAGGAGGCGTCGTCGGGGTGTTGCGAGCACAGCAGGCGAGGCGGGTTCCTGGACCGGTTCGGCTGCTCTTAGGGCAGCTTCCAATCTCCCCTCTTAACATCAAAACCCCTCTATTTATAGGACAACAGCAGAAATTACACTTAAATAAAATTAGGGTTCCCGATCGGACGGCCGCAAGTGTCCGAGCCGATCGGGGCTAAACGCAGCATAAAAATAACAAAGTTATATATGGATCTCGCTCGGAACGACCCTCCGGGCGCATCCGCGGACTCGGATCGCCCAACCGGGTCGCCGATCACCGCCTCCTGCGGGAATAAACATGCGCGTGCGACCGTACGCCATCAACTCCCCCCGACTTGAAAGCACTCATCTCCGGTGAGTGAAGATGATCGTACTCTCGGCGAAGGTCAGGGGCGAGTCTCTCGAGCTCCTCAGCAGAAATCCATGCGTCGTCAGAAGCTGGGCGGGCATGCCAATGAACCAAGTACCGTAGGACCATCGAGCCGCCCGACGCTGTGAAGTCATGACCAACGATCCGTAGCGCGTCTCCAGTGGGTGCAGGCGACTGTCGCATCAAAGTGTCTCCATCAGAATGCTGTGCAGCTGGGCCGGCCGGTCGAGAGGAGGGATCCGCTAAACTGTGCTCCACCACCGGCGACTGCCTGGGTAGGGTGGGTGTAGTGGCACTGGGTAGGTGAGGGTCGCACTGTGGCTCAGTGGAGGGGGAGGAATAGGGGTCCTCGTACACTCGCTCCTCAAAGTATGGGGTCAGGTCTTCTACATTGAACACTCGGTGAATTCCCATTGTGGGTGGTATGTCAACCTCATATGCATTCGCGCCGACCCGTCGAGTGACTGTATAGGGGCCCATCCGACGAGCACTTAACTTCTTCGCTGCCCCCTGGGGGAGCCTCTCAGGTCGAAGGCGTATCATAACTTGCTCCCCAACATCAAATATTTGCTCCCTCCTGTGCCGATCGGCTTGAGCCTTGTAGATATCATTATTGGCTGCGATCTTCCTACGAATTGCTTCATGTAGTGTGTGTATATGCTGAATGAATGACTCGGCGGACTCGCTAGGCCTAGCTTCCAACGGGACATCTACTAAGTCAACAGGTTTCCTAGGCTCGTAACCTAACATGACATGGAATGGACTCAATCCTGTGGTCCTGTTAACCGAGCTATTGTATGCAAACTCCGCTATGGGCAAGACCGAATCCCAAGAGGCAGGACTATCCCCAACGAGACAACGCAATAAGGTCCCTAGACTACGGTTGACAACCTCTGTCTGTCCATCCGTCTGAGGGTGATAGGCGGTGGAAAACTTCAGTGTCGTGCCGGTCTTCTTCCACAACGTTTTCCAAAAATAACTCATAAAACGAACGTCACGGTCGGAGACGATAGACGTGGGTAACCCATGATACTTGAATACCTCCCTGAAGAATAGGGCCGCCACGTGGGGGGCGTCGTATGTCCTATGACATGGAATGAAGTGGGCCATCTTCGAAAAGCGGTCTACAACGACAAAGATCGAATCAAACTTCCGCGACGTACGTGGAAGTCCTAGAACGAAATCCAGGCTAATGTCCACCCAAGGTCTGTGGGGGATGGGAAGAGGGGTGTACAGGCCCGTAGACTGTCGAGAACCCTTGGCTGTCTGGCAAGTGCGGCAATGACGAACGATCCGCGTAACATCCCTCTTCAGGCCAGGCCAAAAGAAACGGTCCTCCACTAACGCAATCGTCTTGTCGCGCCCGAAGTGTCCCGCGGCACCGCCCGCATGTAACTCCCAGACGAGGAAATCCCGCAGAGACGTCTGAGGTACACAGAGACGTGACTCACAGAACAGATAACCCTCTGAAATGAGGAAACCCTCGCGGGGCTCGGGGGGGTCCCTCGACAACGCGGAGTAAATGTCGCCAAAATCGGGGCACTCGGGATAATCATGGCGGATCCGCTCGAATCCCTCCACTCGCGCGCTCATGGTGTGAAGGATGGTGACCCGGCGACTCAACGCATCTGCCGGTTTGTTCTCAACACCAGCTCGGTGCTTGAGAACATAGTGGTACTCCTGCATGAACTCCACCCATTTTGCGTGACGATGTCCTAACTTCTTCTGCGAGTCTAAATATCGCAGGGCCTGATGATCTGAATACAGGACGAACTCCTTATGTAGGAGATAGTGACGCCAATATCGGAGCGCCTGTACAACGGCATAGAACTCTCGATCGTAATTGGAATACCTCTGTCGGGCCTCATTGAGCTTCTCGCTGAAGTACGCGACTGGATGACCCTCCTGGCTCAGCACTCCACCAATACCTACTCCAGAAGCGTCACAAGCGACCTCAAATGCCTTGGAAAAATCTGGGAGGCGCAAAACCGGTGCTGACGAGAGTCTCTCCTTAATGTCTTCAAATGCTCTGGTAGCCGCGGGAGTCCAAACGAAGTCGCCCTTGCGAAGGCAACTCGTAATAGGGGCCATAATCGAGCTAAACCCACGGAAAAACCTCCGGTAGAAGGTGGCCAGACCATGGAAGCTCCGCGCCTCGTGAATGTTGGCCGGAATAGGCCACTCACGAATCGATTTGACCTTATCTGGGTCAACCGAGATGCCAGACTGAGATACAATATACCCGAGAAAATGGACCGACGTGGACAGGAATGAACACTTCTTCAGGTTAACAAATAGATGTTCCTGTCGAAGGAGGTCGAATACTAGACGAATGTGACCCAGGTGCTCCGTGCGTCCCTGACTATAAATCAGTATGTCATCGAAGTACACCACAAGGAACTTGCCCATGTAGGGTCGGAGAATCTGTGTCATCACCCTCATAAATGTGCTCGGCGCGTTCGAGAGTCCGAACGGCATAACCAACCATTCGTATAGGCCATCCTTTGTTTTAAAAGCCGTCTTCCACTCATCACCCTCCCGGACTCTAATCTGATGGTACCCGCTCCTCAGGTCGATCTTCGTAAAGATCTGGGCGCCAGCCATCGCATCGAGGAGGTCATCGAGGCGGGGGATCGGGAAGCGATATTTCACCGTAATCTTATTGATGGCGCGACTATCGATACACATGCGCCAGCTCCCGTCCTTCTTCGGGGTAAGAAGGGCAGGGACGGCACACGGGCTCAGGCTCTCTCGAATAAATTTCTTCCGCAAAAGATCGTCCACCTGTCGCTTCAGCTCAGCATGCTCAGTCGGATTCAACCGATAGTGGGGAAGGTTGGGCAAAGATGCCCCTGGGATCAGGTCTATGGCGTGCTGGATATCTCTCATAGGGGGAAGCTCGTCGGGGAGTTCCTCCGGCATAATGTCAGTGTACTCGTCCAGCAGGCGACGGATATCCGGATCGGCACTCACGGGATCAGTGGTGGGGTCAGAGGCCACGGCGGCTACCACCACGTACATTATCCCCATGTCTAAACTCTCTCGAAGAAAATCACTCTTCCTCACAATGTGCACGGGCCTGGAGGACCCGGCGCTAATAGACGACTCAACCTGGCCCTTGGGTGGGTCCCTGGGCTGGGTCGGGGTGAGGGTGATCTTCCGCCCCTTGTCAAAGAAGACGCACGTGTTGGAACGGCCATAACACGTGGCGTCGCGATCGTACAACCAGGGGCGGCCTAGCAGGACATGTGCGACGTCCATCGGGATGACGTCGCACCACACTTTGTCCTCAACGGACGCTAAACGGATCGGCACAAGACATCTCTGTGTGACCTGGATGGCGGACTTGTCCACCCAGTGGACGCGATATGGGTGGGGATGTGGCTCAGCAGCTAGCTGCATCCTTTCTAAGCCTTTCTTCGCCACAATGTTCACGCAACTACCGCTGTCTATGGCAAGCTTGCAGGGTCCGCCCGCACTCTGAAAATACGTATAGAATATCGATGTGCGGCGCCAATCTTCCTCGGGACGAGGGATGTGCAGGAGGCGACGGATGACGCCCAATCCTAGTGATCTCTCTGCGTCGCTCTCCCAACCATCCCCCACCTCCGCTGTGATATCCTCGACCACAACCCCATCTAACTCAGCGCTCTCCTCGCCATCGTCCTCGATCAACAGGTTCCTCGTGGGGCATTGAGCAGCAAGGTGCCCTCTGCTCAGACATCGAAAGCACTGGCCAGGCCCGGCCCTAGGGGCAGCCGGAACTAAAGCCTTCCCCTTCGTATCCGTGGTGGTGCGGGGTGGGGCATCGGGGCGGTGTGTGGTTTGCCTCGATCCCGATGGGCGTAGATAGCTCTCATACTCAAGCGCGAGCTGGAATACCTGCTCGACTGTCTCTATGCGGTGTGGGATGAGCTCTCTCCGAATCTCAGCCCTAAGCCCAGCTCTAAATTTAGATGCGGTCACAATAGGCTCCTCCCAAATGTCGCTCCTCACTATCAACTCGTCGAATCGTGTCATATATTCGGCAACGGATAGCGATCCCTGCCGTAACGCATGGAGCTGGTCAAGAAGCTGATCTCGATAAGAGTCGGGGAGATACTTGTCCCTCAGTCGTTGTTTCATCTCCGCCCACCTAGTGATGGGATAGTACCCACCCCTCTCCAGAGATCTCTCTACGCTGAGCCAGAACATTTTTGCCTGGCCAATCAGTTTCATCTTAGCGAACCGAACTCGTCGCTCATCCTGCATCTCGTACCAGTCAAAGAAGTGATCCATATCTAGGAGCCAGTCACTAAAGGCCTTCGGGTCTAGATGACCGTCGAAGGTGGGGGCGTCAATTCGAAGACGCCGAATGAGATCGTCCTCTACCGGGGTGCGCTCCCGACGGGGCTCCACATAGTCGTCATAAGGCTCTTCGAACTCGTACTCGTGTCGCGCTGGTGGTGCGCGACCACGGCGGTCCGGCGGCGGACGAGGCTCGTATGGCGGTCTAGGGTGACGACGATAATCAAATGCAGGCTCGGGGGTCCGTCTCCGAGGAGCGGGGTCCCGACGATAATCATATGCCGGCTCAGGAGTCCGTCTCCGAGGGGCTGGGTCTCGGCGTGGTATATCTCGTGCACGTCGGTCAAGAGGAGGGGAAGCATCCCGTGGGTCATCCAAGGGTTCCTCATGTCGTGGTGCAGGGACCCGATGTGGTATCTCTCTCGCTCGTCGATCACGTGGGAGAGGAGCATCCCGTGGGTCCTCCAAGGGTTCCTCATAACGTGGTGCAGGTGGCGGACCTCTAGGGGACCCTATCTGATCGACTCTAGTGTTGACCCTAGCGATGTCGTTCTTAATGGTAGGGAATTGTTCCAGGACTAAGCGCTGAAACTCGGCGGTCGTCATGTCCGAATTCGAACTGGCGGCCCGATCGTCGGTATTATTCTGAACGGACATTGGTTTTCTATAGACTCTACCACTACGGAGCATGCAATGAAATGCGTAACCTGCTTTGATACCAAATGATGCAGTGGTACACCGGCGGTAAACGCGGACACTCCTAAATGCGACTCTTGGGAATAAAATGAATTAGGGTGCACGTGTATTCATGAAGCAATTGCAAATCAAGATCTAGTAGCAAATAATTCCACAAAGCTTTAGGCGCAATCACACAATTAAGAGTAAAATACTAATGCTCAGAAACAATCTAGATCAACCAACGAAAAGAGGTGCAAATTGGCTGAAGTGCGCCGGTAAAGGTTCCGCAAATCACTCGCAAGCAACACAATAGCATATAAAATAACATCTACCACAATAGTTCAACACAAGAAGTTCAATAATAAACCTAACACCAATATACCTTGGGTCGCTCCTGTACGAGGCGGCTTGACTTAGAGGGGAGATCCGCGGCGAGCGTGCCTCCGTCTAGAATGGTGGCTTCACGGAATGGGTGGGGGTTGCAGGCTGTGGAGGTCAGGGAACGGAGTAGGATTAGGAGGGTTGGTCGGCTGCTGTTGGGAGGGCGTGGGAGCGACGGGGTGGATGTGGGGCTGCTGGAAGACGGAACGGGGAAGGGGAGGGGAAAGGATCGTCGGACTGTGCGGGGAGAAGGAGAAGGTCGGAGGGGTGGAGAGGAGGATTAGGGCGACGAGGTCGAGGGGGAAGAGGTCGACGGGATGCTGTCGGGAGAGGTCGGGAGGATTGGGCTCGGCGGGAGGGCTTCAGGTGGGGCGGAATAGGGGAAGGATGGGCTGGCTGGGCTTACCGGAGGTAGGAGGAGGAGGGGCGAGCAGCGGCGGCTGGAAGGAGGCGCCGTCGGGGTGTTGCGAGCACAGCAGGCGAGGCGGGTTCCTGGACCGGTTCGGCTGCTCTTAGGGCAGCTTCCAATCTCCCCTCTTAACATCAAAACCCCTCTATTTATAGGACAACAGCAGAAATTACACTTAAATAAAATTAGGGTTCCCGATCGGACGGCCGCAAGTGTCCGAGCCGATCGGGGCTAAACGCAGCATAAAAATAACAAAGTTATATATGGATCTCGCTCGGAACGACCCTCCGGGCGCATCCGCGGACTCGGATCGCCCAACCGGGTCGCCGATCACCGCCTCCTGCGGGAATAAACATGCGCGTGCGACCGTACGCCATCACCCCTCCTTCCCTACAGCCGCCGTCCACCTCCCTGCCTCCAAAACCCGCCGCCAGCCCTTCCCCTCTTTGTTCCCAGCAACCACCGCCCCTCTCCTCTACGTGGAACCACCTCCAGCCCTCACCTTGTCCATATCAGTACAGATCTGGACTAATCCAGCCATATCCGCCCTTTTCCCCCACCCGACCCTCATTCCCTAGCCCGGATCCGCTCTCAAACTATCGGATCTACCCTCCCCCGCCCGGATCTCCCCATACGTCGCCTGATCTACTCATTTCCGGTCCGTTTTCACCTTCCACCACCAAGGACAGCCACCTACGTCGCTTTTCAGCCTCTGGTTCCACCTCGGATCGTCGTCCACGCATCTCCGACTCCATATTCTTCAGTGTCTTGGTCAACCCACTACTTTGTGAGTCTTTGTTGTATTGAGATATTTTATTCAGCATTTTATATTGGATTGGACTCTTTTTGCTTGGGAATCTTGTCTGTGGAAGTTCGTTGCGATACGCTTACTATTTGCAGGTGACATTCATTCGCCGCGCGCTTTGCCTTGGCCCTCCGAGCGGAGGAAAGTCGTAAACCGTTTGCTTACTGAATGCTTTTTCTGTTCTTCTAAATATTTGAGTGGGTTGAATTTTTATTGCTCTAATAAATCTGTCGCCGTCACCGACGGTATCATTGCATTTAGATTTGGGTTTGTGTGTTAAGTCTACGTTCATCCCTAGAAGTCTTGATTTTGTGCACCCCGTAGCCTACCCAACATCACCTACACTTAAGGTTAAATACTTAAGTCCGGTAATCAATAATTGAGAGTGTTATCCTGTGAAAGTAAATTAACTATGGGATCTTGTGCGCATACAAATTCTCGACCCTGGATCTAAATAATATTCAATCCAATGGCCAGAGGAATTTGGTTATACACACATTGATCTACCTCAATAAAGTCTAATTTCCCGATTCCATCAATCTAGATGATGGGATATCTATCCCGAGCTAACAAAATACATGCTGCTAATAAAAATTTCAAATGATGGAACCAAAGTCAATACAAAAACTTAAGCATAAAGGAACATTAAAAAAAGACCCAAACTAAAGTTTAAGTTAGATTGTGATGTAGGCTAGGCTATGTGGGTGCACGACTATAAGGAAATCCTAATGTGAAGTGCGGGGAGACAACTCTATTTTCTTTAACGCTAAATCGGACACACATGAAAAGACCGATGGTGTAATCAAAACACAACAATGAAAGTAGAAATCACACTTAGATAAATTAAGCAAAAAATCAAATTTATTTATTTAGGCAAGCAGACTTTGGCTTTCCTTGGCGTGGAGGGATAAAGCAAGTGCGCGCGGTGAATAATTCCTGCATAGTCATAGGTAGGATGTGGATCTGGTGGTTTTGGGGCTGGGGGCTGCAGGACTGGATTGGTTGTTGAAGGGTTGAATGACTGCATTTAGTAGGGGGAGGGATCGGCTTGCGGTTACGGTGAGGATCGGATACAAGGCTTATAGGAAAAGAACGGACGGTTTCTCTGGGTATCTGAAGGAGCAACGGGCTGGTGTAGGCTTGCTAGAGGAATATGTGGAGCGGTGGGCTGTCGAGGCTTTGGTGGAGGGGTTGAGGCCTGTTGGTGGAAGGCAGGGAGTGCGTGAGTTAGTCTAAAGACTGGACTGGGGTTTTCGGTGGGATGTGGTGAAGAAGCTTCGAAGGATGCTGCTAGGGTTTGTGGTGGATGGAGGTTGGTGGGATTTAGGCGGAAATATGAGAAGGGTGGGCGGCGGTAGAGAGAAGGTAATACAAATGATGATGGGAAAATACCTATGAGTCGTCACCTAGGGCCTCACGGAGTTGTTATCGTGAGAAGAGCGCCAGATTTCAGAAATTTTCTTTCTCCAAAATCTGCAATGAAGAACCCAGCAGCCCCTCAATACATATTTATAAAAGAGACTAGGGGAACCTTAAATTGACGGCTATGATGGAGCGTTAATATAAGGGGCTCGATCTAACTAAATAATACACGGATATAACAATATAATATATGGAAAAATATGTAATCGCAGATCAAGACGCATCCGCGGAGTCGGATCGCGGAACCTATCAAGCCCTCCTGAACGAGTAGACAAAAGTTGATCCCGCCTTGCGGCGATCTCATGGTGAAGGCCGATTCCTATCAGATTGACTTTATAGAAAGGATTTTAATATGAAGGCAAGAGAATTAATTGATCATAATAGACATTAGATGTTGACCGAAGAAAAGTGTAATATAAATCTGATTTCATTATGGGCAGTTAGCTATATTTATACACAAGTATGTGCACTCAAATCAGGGAATTAATAAGAAATTGGAAAATACATGAAAGGAAACATCATTAATCATATATTATACATGTCTGATTATATAGACGGTAACCAATTCAATTTGTGTGCACAAGATCTAATTGATTGAGATGATTATCCATGTAAAGGCGATGGACATGTGTCAACACAATGTTAACACTCCCCGTGACCCGGTGATTGGATGTCTTTGATTCTCATATTTCTTCTTAATTACTGGAATCTTTCTGTTGATAATATCTTGGTAAGAATATCAGCTAATTGGTCTTCAATTAGTATGTATGTGGTGTTAATCAAATCAATCTCTGATTTGTCCTTTATGAAATGGGATCAACTTCAAAGAAAAATATCAACCGGTCGGACTATCTTCATTTGTCTGTGGACCTCATCAAGAAAAAAAACATCTCAACTCAAATCGAAGACAAGGCTTTCCATGCAAGCCCCTAGCTAGAAAATACATCTCTGAAGGCTTCGTCTTCTCAATGATATGGTAATTGCCAATGAACATACTTAGAGGGATCAACACCTTACAAAATCTCGTCAAAGTGCAAAAATAAGCCTAGAGCACCTAACTCAAAGCCCCAACATATCTATTGTTTTCTAGACATGATTATATCAAAGGTGGCAAGATCAAAGATGTGTAAGGCTCATGAAAGCCACAATGTTATGTGATTATGTCTAATACAACTGAGATAAGATCAAGTACTAAACCAGCAAGAAGACGGTCAATGCATATGTTATCCAGTGGTGTTAAAGATGGCCTCAACGCCATTACAATACTATTCAATTATGGATGTCCCCTCCATGATCAGACATATAGGTCTTTGATTCAAGGATGCATATAATAGGGCGTGAATCCTTCCTCTGTTAGCTGAAGCCTACTACAAAATTGGTCCCCTTGATGTTATCTCTTGTCTGCTTCTGGTGATGGGCGTGCTCAACAACAAATATCAATATGAAAGATCTCTTGCATACATAACCGAGCATCCACTAGACCAAATATAGCTCTACCAAAAATATCAAAAATTCATCATAACATCATCATTAACCTTATCCTGAGCATTTGAGGTTGTCTTCATGAAAAGAAATTATATACAAATATAAAATCCTAGAATAAACAATGTATATACTCTAAGTAACCATCCAACACCCCTGCCTCAAATTTGCTAAGGGAGACAAATTCAAGCCCAATCGAAGCTAGCAAAGGGAAGTGTCGTATCAAGGGTATTCATTGGAACTCACTAAGAATCCATGCCGGAAGAGAGTAACCTAATTCCTATTAACCAAGTGGTGTTCAAATGAGGGTCGAAACCATTAAGATAGATTTTAAGTAAAAGCTTGGATATGAGCGGGAGATCTTGACTAGGTATCAGAAGCAGTATATGTATAACAAGTGTGATTTCTCACCAACACAATTAAGACCTCTTAAACACCACATTTATCTCAAAATTGCTGAGTCACGGGCTTTATAAAATATGATGGATGCAATAGGATGTGAAGCCCATTGTTTCTGAAGTCAGACCAAAACGTAGGAACATCTTGGGTCAATCGAAAAGCTTACCACAAAGTCTAAGAGGTCTCCTTGGACGACGCAACCATTGGCTTTCAACAAATATCTTCTGGTTAGATTAGTTCGCGTACCATCTCTGACTAAATAGATCAAAGTTTGTGATAAATTGGGATGACAGAACCATGAGATCTTGATTGAAATGATAATAATTTCTACATCTTCTACATGGAACTAATAGTACTTTCTATTTCCCCACATCCAAACCTAACACTTCTAACCACAAGAGAAGCCATTGCAGTGAACCATGGTAACATGAGTGAAGACATTAACCGGGCTGCATTCAAGGGGAAATTAACCACACGGGCTTTTGTACCCATGGAAAGTCTCAAAGTCTTGAACCTGGAAAATAAATTCCTCACAAGAAGAAGAAATCTCTAAATAACTCTTTACCTAGTTGCCTTGGAAAATTTTCTATGAGAGACAGGTGATAATCTTTCCAGAGCCCACAAAACTGTAAATAAATGTTAGCATGAACTATTGCTAGCATCGCATGTAGTACTCGATACAAATTAATAGAAAAGATATTTCATAAAAATGACAAATTAACCACAATATAGCTAAAACGGAAAATGAATGAAAAACGTGGTAGTTAATATCAGATTAATTACTTTGATTATCAAATTCATCCGATGTTTTAAATATGCACATTGAAACTTTTAATATTGCAAATTTATTTTTTGTGGTTACTATATAGGATATGAAGGTATAACCCATAAGGTATTGCACTGATGATTGAAACATTATTTACCTTATTTGACGATGGCAAACAAGTAAAAGCCAGACAAATGTTGAGTCAATTACCTCGAAGACCAAATTTTTCATGACCTTCTCATAGTAAGGCAAGGCTCCTCTAAGCTGTCCCATGTCCATCAAGATATCACCTTCCTTCAATGCCTTAAAGGAGTAGAAAAAATATTAAGCCTCACAAACATCTTGATACAGAGCATTGCAGTACATGATTAATTTCAACATATCCAAATATAATTTACTCCACGTAGAAATATGATGATGCAATTAAAAATTTTAAGCCCATGAAGAAGAACAAATTACTACTTTGAGAACTACACTGATCAAATAACTTCGCAGAAGAAAAATAAACATGTGCGAAAAAAATAGCAAAGAAACAAGATATAGTTGTATATTTATAATATGTGTAGCATTTTATGTAATACAGTGGCATTTATGTAAAATTCGAAGTACCTACATAGTAATAGGTATTACAATGAATGAAATGAGGCTAATTTTTTCTGGTTCAATTATTCGACTTGGTATCCGAGCGAGTTTTCCCATGCCAATAGTTTCGTAACTCCTCATCGCCACTTTAAGCATGCCCAAAAGATCTCGTCGAGCTCGTCCTCACACATTGTCAACCTCGTCTTCACCCACAGTCGACCTAGACGAGCTCATCTCTACCCGCAGTTGAACTCAGCAAGCCCGTCACCGTCCGCAGTCGACCTTGCCAAGCTCATCTCTGCATGCAATCACTCGGGCTGACTTCGCCTCCACCCGCAGTCACTCCAGGAGGGCGCGTCTTCACTCGCAACACCTCCAGGACTCGCCACCCCTCGCAGCACCTCCATAGACTTCGCGACTCCTCACAACCCCTCCAGGAGGCTTCGTCGGAGCTCACAGCACCTCAAGAGGTTTCTAGTTGTCGTCAACCCCCTCTTCGGCCTCCGCAAGGTCCTTAGGATCTTCGTTTCCAATAGGAGGCTGTCGGAGCCGCCTCATGGAATCCCACAGGCTACCCTCTCCGGCAAGTAAAGCTCTAGGGTGCCTTAAGATGGTGGGGTGATAAAGTCCTTGACTATCTAGTTCTTCGGATCCTGCCAATGACATTCCTCCCTTCTGTCATTATGGGGGACGATGCCTCTTCATTCAACACTCAGGTGCCTTAGTTGAGTGATCCCTAGTGGACTCATGGCCATTCAGGCTCTCTGAAGATTACCATCGCACTATTGGATGGATCTTACAGTCATGAATGGTCACGGGCAACCCAACATGCGATCTGCAATCATCAGTTACATGGGTATATTGACAGGATGATAGATAAGCCACAACCAACTGATCCCTCATGGAGGAAATGAGAGTTAGATAGCGCATTGGGGGTCTCATTGATTCTCCACTTTGTCCCATATTATGTATCAGAGTTACTGAGTTACATGCTTATGGACTCCACGTGTGAGATATGGACTCGTGCACGTGAGACTTGCTCACAAATTAGGTTGTACTCAAGTGTATGAACTCACCTGACGAGTCCTGAGCTGCAGGGATCCATGATTGTCAATGCCCATTTCTCAGAATTTGAACGGTTGTATCAGAGCTATACTATTTTGAAGACTTTGTGTGTGATGCGGATGCACTCAAATTGTGAAAGAAAGAAGATCGCTTTCGAGTGCATGTTTTTCTCATGGGATTAAACATGAAGTTTGATATTGTGCAAACTCATGTCTTACGTTGCACCCCTCTTCCATCTCTTAGAGAGGCATTTAGTATGATCTTGGGTGTTGAGGATCGACGAAGGTCCCTAAGCTCTACATCATTGACTTAGTGTTCTACTCTCGCTGAATTTAGTCGCAGTCCATCTCCTTCTACTATATTGACTGAACGTACTGGTTCATCTGCTCCTTCATACGACCGTTGCGGGAAGAAAGGTCACTTACGTGAATCTTGCTATTGATTATACTCTCATCCTGCTCAGTATGGTAGGGGAATTGGCGAACATGATCGAGGTGTTGGCCGTGGTGGTGGGAGACACTCTGGCCCTCGCCCTCAGTTTGCAACCCACACTACTGAGCTTCATGAGGATCTTGCTCCTCTGTCTAGTTTTCTACATGCTAACGAATTTGATGCACCATAGCGACTCTTAAGATCTCAGGGGGATTCTGATGGAGATCGCGGTGATCCGCTTTCCGTTCGAACTATCCGAGTCGGCGGGTGCGTCCGGATGGTCATTCCGAGTCTTTTTTATGTATTACTTTATTTATTTTGAGTTATATTTGACACCCGATCGGTTCGGACGTTATGAGCCGTCCAATTTGGGTGCCCTCTTTCAATTTTAGGTTTATTTATGTGCATTCAGGCGGTTGGTAGTGGGATCGATGGTTATTTTGGAATTTTGGAAAAATGTCGGTCTCCTCCCGGTGCGGCACTGAGAGCCCCTTGGTGCGACTCCAAAGCCCCATCCTCGCTTGCTCTCCTTCCCGTGGATCCTTACCTCACAGCCCGCACAAGCATCCGCAAGCTCCTTCTTGTTCGTCACTGCAGTCGCTCCCCTGTCCCTACGTATTCAGTACACACTTCCCGATCGCTCACCGCAACCCCACGCATGTCTCCTCTTTTGTATCCATTGACATAAACCCCGCAACCACTTCCCACTCCTCTTCCACCCGGCGAGCCCCCATTCAATTTCCAGTCAAGATCATTCTCCCCCACGTTCCTGTTCTTCGCTCCAGACGCCTTCCCGACTCTAGCCGCACCCATACTCCCGACTCCCTCCATCATCATACACCATCATCAAGCCCTACTACTAAACCGAGTAATCCCTAGTATCCCTTTGCCTATTCCAGACCCCACCACCTCTGTTGAGCCTGAATATCACTCCCTGCCTTCCCCTGGAATCATTTACAACAACATAAATTCCTATCCCTCAGCCCTAGCAGTCCCACAACTCCCATCGCCTAATTCCAGCCACTGGATTTCGTTCCAGCAGACCGGTCCACAGTGCCCCTATCTGTCAACCCTCAGATCTTCGTCGTTGCCACATTGCATCTCCGCCTGCAAGCGTAAGTTATTAGTTTGGAGTTTTGTTTTCTATCATTATGTATTCGGACTAGGATACAAAATTATATGCTTTATTATTGTGAAATCGTAAGACTTGCAGGACGTATTCGGTGCGTAATTAAGATTATTTGTGCCTCAAATACTTGTTGATTCACATTTTCTTTTCAATTAAATTTTCTGTGAACAAATGTGCACTTGTTAAGTTCTTGTATTAATTAATTGTTTATTGTCAATTTAAGTCGGACTGTCAATTACATTTGCACTTGCATTAAATTGACATTTTATTGGATTGTGTGTATGCACTCATATCATTTTAAGGTTGGTCATAGCTTCATTTGCGTCCGTCGTGGGCTTGTTTGCTTTGCATTTAGAGTTAGGGTATTCACCTTCAGTCACCTATAGATTTGTCCTGCATCAGATTCGTCCTCAAATGCCTCTTCCACTGAGTGGATTGTTAACTCCGGAGGTACCAACCATATGCCTTGGTCATCTTCAGGTTTTGTCTCCTACACTCTTTTGTCTGGTCGTGACAAAGTCAATGTTGCCAATGGTTCCTTGTCTCCTCCTATTGCAGGTAAAGGATAATACTCCCGCTCTCCTACTATTTCTATTTCCTCTTCTTTTCCTCATAACCTTCAGTCTATTAGTCATATTGCAAGATCGTTGAATTGCTCCAAATTCCCTGATCCTTGTGTCTTTCAGGATCCGGCTACGAAGCAGAGCATTGACAGTGGTAGGAATGGTGGAGGTGTATACTTCTTAGATCAAGAGTTGCCTTCTCATGCACTATTATCTAGCAACACTCCTACTCTCGATGACATTCGGTGTTAACACCATCGACTTGGACATCAATCGCCTACCTAATTGCAGAAACTATTTCCTATTTTTAGTCCTTAATTAAATAGTCTACTTGTGATTTATGTGAACTCTCTAAGCATGTTCATCATAATCTATGTCATGCATCCAGACTAATTTACTTCCTTTTGATGTCATTCACTCTGATGTATGGGGTCTCTCCCCTATTTTAGCCATATGTGGTTTTCAATGGCTATTACTTTTATGAATTGTTTTTCTCGCACTATTTTGGTTTACTTACTAAAAATGAAATATTTGAGTGTTTGAAAATCTTTCACCAAATGGTTGTCACACAATTTAGCAGTGTCATTCGCATCCTTTGTTATGATAATTGGGGAGAATATGATTGGGGGGGGGGGGGGGGGGGGGGGGGTTCTTAGCTAATTATTACATCATTCATAAAACTACAGGGTGTGCACACTTCCACACAGAATGGCATCGTTGAACGAAAAAACAAACACCTTCTTGAGATTGTGATTAGCCTACTTATTTTCATGCATCTCCCAAAAACCTATTGGGGTGAAACTGTGTTAAATGACGTTCACTTAATCAACCGCCCTCCATCCAAGGTTCTTGGTTATGGTACTCCCATAGCCCATCTTTCCACTCAATGCTTGGTTCACACATCTCATTTATGTCGTGTTATTGGATGTGTATGTTTTGTGCATATCCACCAAGCTCATTATGATAAATTAGATCCTCGGGCTCAGAGATATGTCTTCATCAGTTATTATTTCACTATGAAAGAATATCGTTGTTCTCACCCTCTCTTTAGTTTTTTTTTGCACCACGAATATCATTTTTGTGAGGGGGGCCGTCCCTATACTGACTCATGTTATTCGTTAACAGAAAAGTGTGATGCTATTATAGTGCGGCAAGCACTCAATGATGGTGGCATTTCACTTTTCATTCATATTATTTGTCCTCTTGAGGAACCATCGACTCATACCTCCTCTCTGGCTCCCTTGGGAGCATCTATACCACTTCAACATACACGCATACATTCTATTCTCATAGTCTATCATGCAAACATGTAGGTACAACGAAGGAATAACTCCCTAACGTTCAGCCCGTGTCAGATCCATATTTTGAAAATGATCTTTCATCTTTCTAACGTTCACATAAAAGATAAACAAGGTCGTACCAATTTACCTCAAATTATATATTTTATCATAGTCTTATCTCTAAACATCAAGTTGTTATCACTATGTTATCCCAATTGTTGTTCTTAAGAATTGGCAAGATGCACTTGATATATCAGGATGGAAGAAGGCTATGGAAGAGGGAATGCTGGCTCTTGAAAAAAATTACACACGGGAAATTTCTCAATTTTCCTCTGTTAAGAAAGTTGTTGGATAAAGGTGGATATTATCCATAAAACAAAACCAAAGTGGAGTTGTTGAACAATACAAGGAAAGATTGGTAGCTTAGGAATATATTCCGACTCAAGGGATGGATTATCAGGAAACATTTGCACTAGTTGCAAAGATGGATTTCATTCGAGTGTTGTTATCTTGTGCGACAATCCAAGGTTGGGATTCCATTCAAATGTTATTATCCTGTGCAACAATCCAAGGTTGGGATTGTCGCATTCAACAACTTGATGCCAATAATATTGTTCTCCATGGAGACTTAGAAAAAGAGGTATGTATGAAATTTCCCACAGGATTGCCTCAAAAAGGACAAGAAGGAGCAATTTACGGTCTAAAGAAATCGATGTATGACCTAAAGTAATCTCCTGAGGCGTGGCTTGGAAGATTCCATAGAGCCATGATTTCGTATTGGATATAAACAATGACACTCGAATCACACAATGTTCATTAAAATGCAAATAAAAAAGTCTCAATCCTCATCGTATATGTAGATGACATTGTTATCACCAGGGATGATACTGAGGAGATTGTAACCCTCAAAACACGCTTATTCAACAAATTTGCGGTCAATGACCTAGAAAAGATGAAATACTTCATGAAATTTAAGTTGCAAAATCTAATAGAAGGATTTTTAACTCTCAATGAAAATATATTAGACCTTCTAGAGGAAAGAGAGATGTTTGGTTGTGCCCTAGTGGATATCCTGATTGAGGTCAATCTCAAGATTAATGAAGACAAAGATGGAGATATGGTCGACATTTCTAGCTATCAGAGATTGTTCGGAAGACTAATATACTTGTGACACACACGACCAGATATCACATATGTTAAAAGGGATGCTAAATAGATATATGCATATGCCCCCATAATTCGTCACCAAGAAGCGACGCTCTAGATTCTAAGTACTTAAAAAAGTCTATTGGTCGTGAAATCCTTTTTTCAAGGAATGGCCATATGAAAAATGAAGTGTTCACTGATGTTAATTGAGCATGTAGCCCAGATGATAGAAATTCCACATCGAGCTATTGTAACTTTAATGGAATAATTTGGTGATATGTATGAGCATGAAACAAAATATTGTAGCAAGATCTAGTACAAAAGCAGAATAAAGGGTCATTGAGGTTGATAAACTTAAAATTGAGATTATCTACAAATTTCATCTACATATTGTGGAACAGATGGAATAGGTCAATGACCTATCATAGTGTTATCTATGGCATTTCTTGAGCGTCAATCAACGAGATTAGGCAAAGTTGATAGAAGTGACGTAGTTGTCCTACAACCTATGATAGAGTTAATCCACGGGAAGAAGCCTCTTTGAACTAGCAATTATACAACACTAGCTCAATCTGCATACACATAAGGTGACATTTGATGATGATGAGAGAAACTCGGGGGCATTACAGATTGTCATGCATGGGAGGAGCACAATAACCTAGAGAAGACATGCTTTGAAACCACGAAAACAGACAAAGTGGGTTGACACCAAGATAAGGTCGTAAGTGTATGATGTTGGTGGCAAAGTGATGATTATACTTCTACTACATCACTTCAAAGTCTCGTGGGGCATGCACAAAGTGTTATTGAGGAGGTAAGAAGAATCGTTCAAGATGGTACTAAGGTGGGAAAGGATTGTAACACCTCTACTTAGTTCAACCACATTTCAAAAGCCCGACCGGCGCTCATGATGTGAAATAAACTAAGCAACAATAATAAAATTGGTACATAACAGAAAATAACTGCAGTACATGTTATTCTAGGGGAATGACTAAGATCACACTTAGAGGGGGGTGAATAGCGTGATAGGTGATTTATGATATCTTTTTCAAAAATAAAAGCACAGAGCAAACAATCACGGCAAAGCACACAGAAGACACAAGAATTTATAGTGGTTCCCCAAAAATTGGGTACATCCACTTTCCCCCTTCACCTATCTAGCAATGTGCTAGACTAGGCAATCTCCTCCAAAACTCAGAACTCAATCAGAGTTCCTACCTCAGTCTTTACAGTACAAGACTTACACTCAGATCTACAAATAGATCCTACCTCAGATCACAAAGATCTTACACTCAGATCACAAAGATCCTACACTCAGATCACAAAGATCCTACCTCAGATTCTCACAGAAATCCTACACTCAGATCACAAGGATCTTACAACACTGTTTATAGAATTACAGTTTTACAATGATTGACTCAGTAAAGATTGAGATTCAGATCTTGAGTCTTCAGTAGAAGTCTATCAGTAGGCTTCTTCTTCCTTGATAGATGGTAGAGTATAGCTTGGAAGAATAAATTTGGATTAAGGGAATGAGCAGCAACAGCAATCCTTTCTAAGTGGATAAGCAGTTGAAAGTTTCTTCAGAATCTGAATCATCAATAGCACTCTTGAGAATTGAGAATGATCTTGCTCTTGATGGCAGAATGACTTAGGATTCTTTGTTGGCGAATTTGTATTCTTCAGTTCATTAGCTTCAACGGAAGGACATTTTCTCCTTTTATAATATTGTAAACATAGAAAAGGAAGTGGAGGAGATTGGGGAATGTGATAATTATCACTAGATTTGAATTTTCAAATTTGATTAATAAAAGGAAATATACAAATTTGGCTCAAATTGAGATATTCCACATATGGTAATTAAGATCAGGAAGGAATGCATAAATTTTACTGTTATTCCAGTAATGATAATTGATTATTTCATTCCATAATCAATTCTCCAACGGATTTAATCTATTAAAGACTTCCATAGATGTATCATTGAAATGAGCCTTGATTTGCGTGAGAAGATTGCAGAAATAATAATGACACGTACTGTTTAAAGCACTTAGAGTAATTCTGAATAAGTTGAAGTTTGTCCCGTTGATATGGAGATCATCCCGTTGATCGGCATTGATCCAGTCGATTCTTTGTCCAGACGACTTGCAGAATCGATGGTCTGTCCCGTCGATTTTGCCTTGTGAGAAAGTAGTTAAGGTTGGCATAGATAGTCTGTCTAGTCGATTAATTATGTCGACTTATCTTCCCGTCGATATTTCAAGTTCGATCGACAGACCGTCCCGTCGATTTTTACTTATCAATATTCTAACTTTCTCTGTATTCTGAATTCAGTAAATCTCCTTGATTTTTCCCAGTAGTGTCTTCAAGATAAATGTCAATATGTCTTCAACTTTATACTTGAGGTTATATGGCATAAGTAAATGCTTGGTCTAAGTGACCCTAAACAATATTCATAATTTAATCAATCATAGATTGTAAGTACCTGTCTCAAGCATAATCAAGGATTCATCAAAAACAATAAATTAATTATTATGTTAATGTTCTTATTCAAATCAGAAATCTTGAGGATCAAATTCCCAACAATACAAATGGAGAGAAAAGGTTGAAGCTAAGGTTATATAAATACCTGAATAACTGAAAATAATAATTCTAATTCACATAGTCAATTAGAATTGTAAAGTACAATGAGTCTGAATAACTGAAAATTTTAAACCATGTGTGATACATTTAAGTTCATATATAAATGATACATCAACGAAAAGGAAAAGACAAACTAAAAGCAGAGAAACCCTTGGATGTTTATCCTAAGCAAATCTCCCGACCCGAGTTCCCTGAAAAGAAATGTCTGAAGACGACGTCAGCACATCTGGTGAGTAAGAAAAACTCTTCCTCTCAGTAACACTAAATGACATAATTAAAAACATGTATGAGCAGTTGTAAATATGCAACAATTTAATCTAGAAACCATGATTTCTAATAGGGCAATTATGTATGCATTTGAATAAAATAAACTGTAATAACATAAATTTCTCTTTCTATAATTGTCGCATTATGAGTTACATTCATGGTTTTAAATGTCTCGAAATGTAGATGTTTCTACGTTCCAAATTCCTTCTTGGAGTTTAGGTAAATCAATTTCATGTTCCTCTTGTTATTTTATGTTTCATGACTTACTGAGCGCATTCTGATTATTGAGTCCATACTGACAACCACAGGTTCCCTGACCTGATGTGTCCCTTGTCCGGAACACGGACTCACGTCTGACTGTTTCCAAGTGTGGAGTGTGGGTTGTCGACAACATGTTTGAGGCTCATACGGTATGTTGGCCCTATGAGTATGATAGTGTGCATCCATCAATCATGAGGGAAGAACCTCTCATGCCCCCTCCTGAATTGATCGCCTAGTGGTTAGTATGATCAGTATATTATGTCGTCCACACGATGCCACTAGTCTGAAGCTTATTACGTGTTTTAATCTTTTACTTTAGTCTAATTACATCCAACATCTTTAATCATTTATGTTCTTTCGTTAAGATGCAATTTTTCATGCACTGATCTGTGTGTCAAATCACATTAATTTAACTGACATTTAATATAAAATAAAATGTCACTGGTGATTCGATTTCACGTGCATTCAGTAATACTTTGTTTAACTGTTAACATGCAATTTAAGGCTACGAGTAAATCCAGTTTCACATGCATTTTTACACGATCTAGGTAATGCATCTATATTATGTGATATGTTTAGCCAAGAGGAATCGAGTTTCTTACATTGGTGTTGCGGCGTTCATAAACGCGGTGCAACGACATGATTTCTCTAGGTATTTATGAAAACACGTAGTATTCTTCTCTGATTAACAGCGAGGCTCTCCTTCTCCGCTTCTCCCCAAAATCCCTAAGAGGAAAAATTATACATGCCCTTAAAACTCCTACAATTAAAAGGATTTTCAGGAACTTAATTCATGAACTAAAATAAACTAGTGGGAGTGGAATTCGGAAAAAAGAAGACGATCTCACCTTAATTTTCCGTCACTATGGTAATCAGAAGAAGCAAATCCTGAAAGTAAAGACAATTTCTACTCGCTGAAGGAAAGGAAAAGGGAGTCTCCTGCTAGAAGAGGGACATTGACAACATCAATAAAACAAGGCAAAAACTGCAGTTGAGGTAAGGAAAGGTCGGTGATTACCTGCTTCAAACTGACATGATTGTGAGCAGGGATCGATGGGATGAGTTGTCGAGCCTCCGCGGCTGAAAAGAGCAAGTCGTCGAAGTTTCACGGTGAGAGAGAGACAGTCGTCGTCTTCAATCGGCGAGGAGAAGATGCCCTAGCAGTTGTTTCCAACCAGTGACATACGATCCCGTCATCGAAAGGAAAGGAGCAGTGATTACGACTAAGAAGCACAGTGCATAAAATGACAAGTGGAATAGCAAGTGGGCTTTTTGGTACTTCACAAAGATATGTATTCCCCTTTATACTTGTTGACCCGATCGCTTAGAATAGAGAAGAAACCAAACAAAGAAGAAAAACATGGATACAAATAGCCCAACTCCATTGACCCAACCTTAAAATTTTGATCAATGATTTCCTACTACCTTCTTCGTGAGCAATTAGAGAAGCTGGCATCAAAAATTAAGAGATCTCACCATTTTGGTTCCATACTCAATGGCCTGCTCGGTGTGGAACGTCGACACTGGTGTTCTTGTCGACAAAAAACGGCGGGTTGAGTCGTCGCCCCGAAGTGGCGAGAGTGAAAACAAAGAGGACGACGAGTTCTGTTGCCGGTATATTCTGTTGGTCATAGATCGGATAAGCTTCACTGCTTATCGAGCCATAGCTGTCACCGCCGAGATTTTTGACTCGGCAAAAATTTTGTTTGCGATTTTCCTTCGATGGCGGGAATGTAGGCCGGGAATGCACCGTTCCTTCGACAGAAAAGAGAATCCACGCCGGAAAACACCAAGATGCGGAGCATCGCTCGGAAAAATCGCAAAAGATGGCAATGGGGCTGGACAGGAGGCGTTGATCAGAAAAAACCTAACTCAAATCTCTATTCCGATTTCTGATGGACAAAAATACCCCTCATAAAAGTGCTCTAGGGTGCAAAGTGTCAAATTTTGGCAATTGAGGGGTGCAAAGTATCAAAAAGCCTAGCAAGTCCTTAAATCCTGAGGGTCGTGGATTGCGGTTTAAGAAGACGCAAGAAAGAAATCGTGAGCATACGATAGGAGGGGAAAGATTTGCGTAAAGAGGGAACTGCTTGTTTTCTTAAGGAGGAGGGGCTAAGTGAACCATTTCTCTATACAACAACAACAACACTCAAGCCTTTATCCCACTATAGTGGGGTCGGCTAAATGGATACTTTGTCGCCATTGTGCCCTATCTTTAGTCATAATCTCACTAATGCCTAAGTACATCATGTCTTTCCTAATAGTCTCATTCTAAGTCTTTATTAGTCTACCCCTCCCCCGTTTAACATGCCTAGTGACTAAACTCTCACAAGACCTAACAGGTGCCTCTAATGGTCTCATTTGTACATCATGTCCAAACTATCTTAGTCGAGCTTCTCGCATCTTCTCTGCAATTGATGTCACTCCTGTCTTATCCCTGATACATTCATTCCTAATTTTATCCAGTCTCGTGTGCCCACACATCCACCTAAGCATTCTCATCTCCGCAACTCCCATTTTTTGCTCATGTACACAATTCACTACCCAACACTCAGAACCATAGAGCATCGCTGGTTTAATTGCAGTACGGTAAAATTTGCCTTTTAAGTTTTAATGGTACTTTACGATCACATAAAATCTCTGACGCGCCTCTCCACTTCAACCAAACTGCTTGGATCCTATGTATCACATCTTTATCAACACCTCCATCTTTTTGAACTATCGATCCAAGATATTTAAAGCATTCACTGCGAGAAATATCTTGATCACCCAACTTAATAACGAAGTCATCTGTCCTTCTTGCACTGCTAAATTTAAGCTCCATATACTCTGTCTTTGCCCTGCTCAACCTAAAAACCTTCTTTTCTAGAGTGTCTCGCCAAGATTCAAGTTTCGCATTTACACCCTCGCGCGTCTCATCAACCAAAACGATATCATCCGCAAACAATAAACACCAAGGTATTGCTTGTTGGATATGTTCGGTGAGCTCATCTAAGATAAGGGTAAAGAGATAAGGGCTTAAAGCTGAACCTTCATGTAAGCCAACAATGATAAGGAATTTCTGTGTTAATCCTCCAGATGTCCTGACCCTCGTCACTGAATTTGTATACATATATTTGATTATGTCAATGTATGATACATTTACACCTTTCTTTTCTAAGAATCTCCATAAGATCTCTTTTGGAACCATATCATAAGCCTGATACATTCATTCTTAATTTTATCCAGTCTCGTGTGTCCACACATCCACCTAAGCATTCTCATCTCCACAACTCCCATTTTTTGCTCATGTACACAATTCACTGCCCAACACTCAGAACCACAGAGCATCGCTGGTCTAATTGCAGACGGTAAAACTTGTCTTTAAGTTTTAATGGTACTTTACGATCACATAAGATCCCTGACGCGCCACTCCACTTCAACCAACCTGCTTAGATTTTATGTATCACATCTTTATCAACACCTCCATCTTTTTGAACTATCGATCCAAGATATTTAAAGCACTCACTGCGGGAAATATCTTGATCACCCAACTTAATAATGAAGTCATCCGTCCTTCTTGCACTGCTAAATTTAAGCTCCATATACTCCGTCTTTGCCCTGCTTAACCTAAAACCATTTTTTTCTAAAGTGTCTCGCCAAGATTCAAGTTTCACGTTTACACGCTGGCGCGTCTCATCGACCAAAACAATATCATCCGCAAACAATAAACACCAAGGTATTGCTTGTTGGATATGTCCGGTGAGCTCCTCTAAGATAAGGGTAAAGAGATAAGGGTAAAGAGATAAGGGCTTAAAGCTGAACCTTGATGTAAGCCAACAGTGATAGGGAATTCCTTTATTAATCCTCCAGATGTCCTCATCTCGTCACAGAATTTACAGACATATCTTCGATTATGTCAATGTACAATACATTTACACCTTTCTTTCCTAAGACTCTCCATAAGATCTCTCTTGGAACCCTATCGTAAGCCTTCTCAAGATCGATAAACAGCATATGCAAATCTTGTTTTCTTTCTCGATAGTTGTCAATGAGTCTCCTCAATAATTTCTCTATAATTACAAAATTTGACGTTGCACATTAACACTTATAATTAAAGAAGTTATGCCCTCGAAAATTATGAAATCCTGTCGAAATTAAAATTCACAAAATATTATATTAGTTAATTGACTACCATAGGGTTAAAACACATGATTACCTCAAATGACGATTGCGACGCCAACACTAACTCTGATTCCTGAATTAAAAATAATAAAAATAACGATTAAAATTCCGGATGTTACAAGGATTTCCCATCACCTCATTTTCCAAGTACTTTGAAGATTCATCTGGTCTTCTATGTGAGTATATTGAAGTCATAACATGAAAACACGAAGGATGATAGGAGGGGAGAGTTACAACATGCACCGTTTGTGATGACTAAGTCTTTTGGCAAAGAGGTGAAGGTGGATGAAGTGCAAATGAAAAATGTGCTCAAAATGGTTGTGCCACCAAGCACCCAATACTTGGTCAGATGGAAAGACTTGTCAAAGTCAAAAGAGATGTGGGATATGCAAGAAAACTTGTGGCAAATCAAAAACTTCATCAAACAATTCGAAGAGATGCGACCGTTGCCATGATAGATGGAGGGAGAATGTCAAAACAAAATGCAGAGCCCGCTTGGAGCGTATCATTCTTACACCAACTTGATTACTTACACATTAAGAAAGAATGCATGTACATTAATCAAGAATGTTTTTACATTAAGGAATGGTGATGTACGTACATAGAAAAGATTGCTTGGAAACATATGCAAGTTGGCTTGAATGTATATTAGAAATATTGAGCCCCGATTTATCTGTAGAAATGATTGAGCAGAAACTTACTTCAGAGCACAAGCAGAGAGGCTTATGGAGAACCCACCTCTAACCCAGGAACCCTAGAGTTCCAACACAACTTCCTCCCTGTTTTTCTCCTTCTCTCCTAAAAATTCCGAACCTTTTTTATCCTTTAGAGGAGGTGTAGGATCAAGCGCATACCCAACTGGCTCATAAGCTCGAACTTATAAGAATGATGCTAATATTTTCTTTAAACAAGTCATTGCGCTCATGGGTTGAGAGAGTACGGTGGAGCCCAACAATCCCCCCCAGCGTCTCTCAAGACCATGTCTATCACTATTCACTAGGCATGAGTCTTTTACGTTGGTGACTCTTAGAACCAGCTTGAGTCTTGTACACCTAGAGACTCTCATAACCACATTCAGTCTTTTTACGATGGAGGTTCTTAGAACCAACCTGAGCCTTTTGATAAGAAGACTCTTAAAATCAATGGCCATTAAGATAATTGGAACCCGCACAGGTTAAGACAAGATTGATTTACATGCATTTTTAATTAGCGTGGTCCCCGGGTCTCGAACCCACAACCTGCTCTGATACCATCAAGTGCATACCCAACTAGCCCATAAACTCGAACTTATGAGAATGATGCTACTATTTCATTTAAACAAGTAGCACATTGCGTTCAGGGGCTGAAAGAGGACGTTGGAGCCCAACATGAGGCATATGTATCCAACCTAGCTGAAATGGAGAACCGTCGCGTGGAAAGCATGTGGGGGATGTCGTTGACGCATGGCAAGGGATCCATTAAGGGTTATGATGATTGTCTGCTTTGTAGGTTGTAGCAGGGAGTGACTGTCATAGCATATTTCGTAGGACTGACAATGCGGTTGGGATTTGGCAATTTATCCCCGTGCTATCATTTACGCCGCAAGCTAGCGCTTGGGCCTATGAGATGCAAGAGTGCCTTTAGCAGACGACTACGCCTTGTGGGTGATCCACGCGTCGTATAATGGCAACGATGTCGGTCGCGAGGACGACGCTCAATAGACATGAGCCAAGCGAGTGCACAACGAGACAACGACACGTAGGCGAAAAGACATCGAGAGCATAGATTGGCAAAGATTACACTATGCGAGCGAGGACTGCCCGTCGCGGGCGAGGACTGCCAGTCACGGGCGAGGACCGCGAGAGGTGTGCACAACGAGTGAAAACTACCTGTCGCAGGCGAGTATGACACCCCATGATTGAGGATTTTGAGACAGGAATCGTCATGATGACGGTTACATACAACATTTGAGGTTTATCAAGAGTGGGACACGTGTCACGATCCTCTAATGGCATAGTGCGCCTTATGTATTACACGTTATGTGTTATCATTGACCTCTGCATAGGAGTCACCGTACACCAAACAAATAAGACGTTTTTTATGTATATACATGAAGGTAGGATGATAAAATGATACATGCATGTAGAAGGTGGAGCCCTATATAAGGAGAAGGAGAGTTTATTTGTAACCCACCAAGTTCAAAATGAAGTTCTTGAGCTCTCTTCTCTCTTACTCTCAGGTGATATTGCGTTCTCATGGTCCTGTGTTCTTACGTTGCACATTCTCTCCACTATTCTCATCTTCTCAACCACAAGTTCCATTGAAGTGGCACTGACTTAGCTAATAGCGAGAAATGGCAAAGGAGCAAAGGTCATGTGGCATTATCAAGGGCACAAGTGCTTGACAACTTAAATATTAGAGTCCAATGGCCTGATTTTATGGTTCTATTAACTTGTTACAAAAATCAAGACTAATTCTCAACGTATGAAAATACATAGATGGTAAATTTACAACTTGAGAAATCTTATGTCAATCTCCAATTCATAATTGATAAGCAGATAAACGTTTCTCCCAACAAACAGGTGTTACATGTTGTTTCTGATGAAAACTACAGTGATCAACTTCAAGGTACATCCACTTCAAGGTACATCCACTTCAGAATCTAGTTGCGAGAGACCCAATAAACCGATATTAGCAATTCTCATCCTTGTCTCAGGCCGCTAGCGGTGGGTTCAAAACCAAAGATGAATCATGATTGGTATATTGTTTAAGATTTGAGGTTTGTTTGTGCGTTTGTGCATTTTTTTGCTCCATCTCCATTGAGAGAAAAACGTCACCGCTCCTTTAAAACTATTTAGTAAACTCTCATTCCAACCACTACCGCTCAAAAATTTCATTATGGGCCTTTTTTGAGACAGCGGTCACCTCCCTCCATCTCTCACCGCTTCATTCCCACCACTCTCATTCCCACCGCTCCCACTCTCACCGCCCAAACAAACCGGTCCTTTAATAAAGATCCATATGGTATTTGGTTTAAGAATATATTATATATATAAACCCATATATGTTTCAGGGAAGGCTTTTTCCCATAAAAATAAGGGATGGTCATCGCATAACCATTTTGCTTAGAACCTTATTACCAGGGATCAATAATTAAATTTAAGGTGTTCCAACACTGTAACAATCTTAGAATTTTATATGAACATATAATCATATCAAGTTTCAAAATATACTTTGCAATAGTTGTCATAAAATATGAAGAAGAACCTGCAATGTGTGATACCTTTTCACACTCGTCTTGTGTTTTTGCATCGATTATTATTGAACCCATGTTTCCTTTATAGGCTGAGATTAACTCTTTGCTTCGCTTTTCCTTGGCTTCTCTTGTCTCAGGAGTTTCAAGCATTTCACCAGAAGCAATAACTCTTCCTCCTCCAAACTGAAAGTAAAAGTAAACAAAGATACTATGACATGTGTAGTAATCAATAGCTTTCATCTTTTTAATGGCAAAAAATATTATTCAGAATGCCTTCAACAAAATGTGTGAGCGTGGATTGGATATGTAGGCAACAAAATGTGTAAGACTGGACTAGATATGTAAGTAACAAAATGTGCAGGAGTGGATTAGATTTGTAGATATTGTGGCATGCGTAAAAAAGAAGACAAATGTTAAAGGCAGCCCTACTTTGCCTATAGGCAGCCCACAGTTAATTGCAAATCAATAAATTTCAATTGTAGACCAAATTGTTATTTGCAGACAAAAAAGGTAACTTACAAAAATAACTAGACTCTTAGAACCAAATAGTACGTACATATATGCTGCAAACATTTTAAAAAATGTTGATGTAATGAAATTTAAATCTGCACATTCAATAAAAATTATCAAAACAGACCACACTAGCTTTTGTTAACTCTAATCGAGATCTACACCAAGTAATGCTAAGGAGGGTAAGAATCAACAAAGCACTTAAAACACTCAAATCCAACCGCCCAGGGAAACACGAGCTCTCCAGAAGAACTGTTAAGGGAAACCTCCGTTGTCGAAGTTCCAGAAGAGAACAAACTTATCAATCGCCATGAATTTTTCTCTTGAGATCTAGTGATGTCATTGTTATCATGACTTCCTGAGTGCAGTTGGTAGATCGGATTCATTGGTTGGCAGCGGCACGGTGGCAGCCTGGTGGATACGAGAATGTGGTGTGGCCAGATTAGTAGATAGGGTGGACTTGAATCGGCATCGAAGTTGGTCTGGATCTCGATGGAGGAGATGTGGGCGGCGTGGGGAGTGAAATCCCTAGAGCAAGGCCACCGAAGGCGCACGTCGGCGGAGGCAGAGCGGATGCAGGCAACGGGAGCAAAGGGGCAGGCTCTCCATGGTTTTTTCGGTCTTAGGTCAAGGTGGGCTGCTAATAGGGGAAAATAAGGAGAAAGGATAGGCTTGTTTTTTCAAAAAGGTGGGCTGCTGATAGCGAAAATAGGTCTGCCTTTAACATTCATCTAAAAGAAGGTTTAATATTCCTCTCTTTTTTTCTTTTTTGATGAGGTACATCGACTCCCTTTTTAATTGTTTTAAGTATGTATTTTATGTATAAAACAATGCAACAAACATGCAAAGTTTTATAGAACAAAATCCATTAATCTTAAAATGTTCTTTAATTTTAATGATAACCAGGAAATGGAAAGAAGTCAATGTTGGTGAAAATTTTTTTGGTCTTTCTACTACAATTAACAATAACAAAAATTAGAGATCGTCAATGTTTCATGCATGATGAAAATCTTACACTAAAGAAAAATTCCATATTGTAGCAAATCTAAAAAATTCAATCCCATTATCAATCAGTAAGAAAAATGGATATAATAACATGATAAATAAAAGATAGAATAAGAAGATGGAGAAAAGAAAGAGGAAACAAGCATGTTAGGAATCCCCGATGATTCCAGAGAGAGTATCTTGTTGAAGATAATAATCTGTTTTCTATTGCCCTTAGTATTAAGTATTAGATGTATAGAAAGGGCCATTTATTACTGTGTTGTTCTCTGTTTCTTGGGCAGGATTCATCGGGCAGACAAAAAATCGTCAAAGCAGAGACATTATCTTAGAGTACCACTGAGACAACATGTAGTATTCAGTATTCAAAAGAACAGTTAAAACGTCGAATAGAAGAGATATCCTCAAGCTTTGAGAAGACTGATAGAAAAGGCATGATCGTCGAGCGATATGTTCTCACAAGATCATCAATCGTCGAGCAGTCATTGAACAACAATCGCCGATAGAAGAAAGATTCATCAAGAAGTAATTCACTTGCGTCGGCGACAAGTGATGGACAACAAATTGTAGACAGAACAAAAATATAGTCATTGTAGAATATAACTGTTACTAAAGATAGGAAAGGAAACTCTCATATTGGGTGCAAAATAGCGGTGGCTTCAATTTCAGAGAAAAGGATTAGTTTATTGCAAATGGATATATAAATACAAGAGAACTCGTCTATCATAAGTCTCTCTTTAGGAACTCTTTCTCACCCTCAACTTTCATATACAACAGAGAAAAGAAAAATAGTAAGGGTTGTTCAAGTTATCTCAAAAAAAGATCACTAAAGCTCAAGCGTTTCATCCAAGTAAATCAGAAAGTTCTCTCTCCAAGAGAGAAGGATTAATAAGGAGTCTCTGACTCTCAGGCCAGAAATCAAGTGCAGATCGGATTCAACATTAAGAGCTTCTCAGAAGCATATTATAAAAAGGCTAGGTTAAGTTCTGACGCAAGACGGATGTAGTGAGTATGATCATGCTCTAACAGAACTCTAAGGAATGAATAAAAGTGTAGTGATGTGGGGAGATCTAAAATGATACAATGTGCATGCATTGATCTCACATTTGATTGCAATAAATGTTGGAAAGTAAAAGAGAAATGCTTGATATATTTATTCATCCACTTAAGGGCATTGTATAGGAGTTACAACACGATACAAAACACCGATAGGCGGTGTGGGACTAAACCCAACTACTATTAAAGACCGACATAATAATATACGATTCATAAACTCCAACACTCCCCCTCAAGCTGAAGGGGGGCCCTTCAGCTTGGACACATCAAATAACGGCAAAGGAGGTATGCGATGTGGGACAAAACATCAGACGAGCCACCGAGGGAAATTCTAAATCTGGGAATCAAGCCGGGGACATAGCCACACACGACGTTGACCCACACACGACGCAGGACCCACACACGACGTGGACTTGCTGGAAACCGGTCAACCAACATCACCTACACACACAACATGCGAAAAAGGAACGAAAAAATGAGGAGCAAATCCTCAACCGGGCAACCGGGGATAATCCGTCGGGGAAAATCTGTCGAGGATAATCCGCACAAACGGCGGTCCCATGCGACAGAGTCCCGCACGACACGGTCCCACGCGACACAACTCGGTGAGATTAATACACCAATATCAATCGCGTCCCCAACACACGGCCAATCGAAATAAACATGAGGAGACACATGACATAAGCCTGTAGGCCGTGTGGAACGAAGGTGAAAAGTCGGGAAAGATCATCCGAGTCGCCTTCATCCCACCACTCCCCCTCACGTGGATAACACGTGCATATAGGCAGAACAAGACCTAAACAAATACAAATAAACAAGACAATAAAGAGACACATAAAGACGACAAAAATAAACTACCACAAAGTATCATCATCGGCGAGAGATCAACAACCTGGAATGGACGGCAGCAGCCATCCACTGGAACTGAAGCAGAGGAAGAAGCAAGATCTGCAATAAGGAATGCAGACAGGAGCAGCATTCGGGAAACCTTACAAGAGGGTGAGCTTCTGCTACTGGCATTCTGGATACAACATTACTCAACCAAGGGACAGATGCTTCAACTCCTGGTGGCAGGTCCAGATTATCAAATTGAGCAGCCAAACTAAAATTATTTTTATCATTCACATATTCAGCCAGGTCATAACTGTATCCATCATCCTCATAATTTTCATAATCTTCATAATCATCATTATCATCATCTATTTCCGACGCCCATGAAGATGACACATTGATGATATCAGGATCAGTGTATGAAGCTTCCATGAACAACAGATTCATCGAAGAAGAATGCGAAGGATGCTCCATGGCTCCCGTCAACAGCAAACAATGCAGGCCCTGATCGAATCGAATCAACGGAAGAGCATAGAGCCTTCCGTCGAAGAGGTCAACAGGAAAGAAGGACACAAGGCCGTGTATTGCGTCGAGTACCTTGAGGACAGCGGCAGCAGAACCGATGGCACGATCGATATATCCAGTGGAGGAGATGCGTAGAAAAGAAACAGAACCCAACAGATCAGATGAGCAACAGGAAGCCACCGGATAGCAGTGACAACATCGACAAGAGAGATCGATGGAGGAGGCAGCACGATCGATGGGAACCCGCTCCAGATCTGAGAAAGACTCAGAGAGGAGGACAGATGCAGCAGCACTAGCGGGAGATCGGCGAGAAAAGAAACTCAACAGCAGCAGCGGATCGACAAGGGTCAGCGGAAGCAACAATAGAGGGAAGAAATGGATCTTCGATAGAAGGAGTCGATCGGATCGACGGAAGCGGCGAGAGGAAGCTTCGACTGGATCAGCATGAAGAGAGGCATGCGAGTCCCGGGAGCAGTGACCTTCACGCCAGCAGCAACCGATGAGCCCGAAGAGAGAACAAGAAAGCCTCGCGCGAGAGAGGCGGACGGTGGCGCTAGGGCTGTTCACAAATGGTATAGTTCGTGAATAGTTCGAGATTCGATTCGTGAAGATTCAATTAAAATTTGAATCCATGTTCGAATCCGAATCCGAATCTGAATTCGAACCTAAATTCGAATCCAATATTTCCTGTCGAATCCGAATCCGAATCCGACTTCGAATATTCGAACGAATCCGAATCCGAATCCGACTTCGAATATTCCAACGAATCCGAATCCGAATATTTGCATTCTATGTCAAATTTGGATTCGATTGAATAGTTATTCGATTCGATTCGGTTCGTGAACACCCCTACTGGCGCCGTGAGAAAAAAATAGGAGAGGCAGATCGGGAGGAATCGAACCTGGCTCTGATACCATGTTGGAAAGTAAAAGAGAAATGCTTGATATATTTATTCATCCACTTAGGGGCATTATATAGGAGTTACAACACGATACAAAACACCGATAGGCGGTGTGGGACTAAACCCAGCTACTATTAAAGACCGACACAATAATATACGACTCATAAACTCCAACAATAAATTCTGAAATTAATATTAAAACCCACAGACATTCACACTAGAGATTAGGCGTTAGAAACACAAGTAAAATCTTGTCGAATTTAAGATGAGAGATTGCTAAATGTTCGGGGAATAAACCTTGGAAGTAGAATAATAAATGGGCAAATTAATACAAGTTTGTTCCCAAATGATATGTTGTTCACCAAATATTCAACAATAAGTAGTAAATACGTCACACAAGAACTTACATAAGCAATCAGAGTCTAGAAAGGTATGATGAGGCTGATTCCTGGGTTTGTCCAGCGGTTCCACTGTGGATCGGTGTTGTTTTTGGCACAGGAAATGTGAGGGGCAGTAGGATGGTTGTAACACCCCAACTTAGTTAATCAACAAATCAGCAGTCCGGCCGGGCCCCGTGATAAGAAGTTAACTAAGTAACAGTATTTAAATTGATACACAGTGGGCATAAAAGAAAGGTGCTAAAGGAGTACTTACAGCGGAAATAATAAAAGAGACTAAGGGTAAATGTGTACCTCAAATCTGATTTCACAGAGCCACTAATAAAAAATGAAAGTGTCCAAATACTTGATATACTGAAATCTTAAACATAGTCTGATAAAAGAACCGTTAGTGAGATTCCGATACAAATCCAAAACACTGAACAGAACTATAAGAACAACTACATCAAATAAACGAACTAAAAGAAGGGCAAACTGCAGGCAGCTCATCCTAGGCGCAACACCCCACCTGTGACTCCTGTAATGAGAAGCCCAAAAATGGGTCAGCCCAACTGAAGAGTAAGAAAGACCATTCTTCTTAGTGACACTAAAAATAATTTGTAAAGAACATGATTTCTTGCTTTCTCTTTTGAAAACGATACTGTTATTCTACAAAAGTGAACTGTTTATACAATGTTAAAATATGCATGTTTTTCTATAAAATACTTAACATAAATGTCTGTTCTAGTTTGTAAACATCTTAAACATAATTATTCAAGCTCCACAAAGAAAAGTTAACTATAATACCATTTCTAAATTTTGTCGCATACTGAGTGATGTTTGTCTAGTGAGAATTCTTCTTAAAATCTTATGCTGAGAAACTGTTTATGCGCATTCTATCGATCCGAGTCCCAACTAACGAACATCGAGGTTCTAGTGTCCCACGGACATGAACTCGCATCTTCTGAATTTCTAAATGGAGAATGTGTCTCCCTGTAGTTGAGGCTCATAAGGTCTACTATGCCCATGAGTAAGATAGTGCGTCTCTATCTATCACGAAGGAGAAAGTCTCAATCATGCCTCCTAGTGAAATTTTCCGTTATCTATTGAATTTTAAATTGGTTCAACTGACTAGTCATATGACGCATTTCGTTAACAGGTTGAATGTTGATGTCTAGATAAACAAGGTTGTATAACTTTACAAATTTTCCTCCTACTATACGAGGATAAAATCTGTGTATAACTACATGGTATGCCTAACCAAAAAGAATATAATTTCTTACAGTGATATTGCGGCGTTCATACACAAGACGAGGCGGCATGCTTCCTTTTTGATTACTTTGCAACGCTTATATCCTTCTCCGATCTACGCGGACTCAAGCCCTAAATTTGAAGAACATAACCCATAACTAAATTTATTTCCCATTTCTGATACTTCCGTTGCAATACTAGAATGTTTTCAGGTGAGACCAAAAGCAATAGGGAAAATAAATGATGAAGGAATATTCATCGCTACAACTAGAGGGAACAACAAGAGAAAAGACTTAAATCTGAAAATACCTTAACAGCGAGGCGAAGTCCTTAAAGGATCAGAGGATTTTCCCTCTGATTTGGGAAATTATGAAGACCTAAAACTGCTGGATGCTGGGGTTTGGAGAAGGGAAAAGCAAAAAGGGCGGTTAACTACAGGAAAAACTCTAAACGATTTGAGGAAGTAGTTGGCTAGCGGGTACTGGAAAAAGGGGCTTACCTCCTCAGGCGACGGGAACACCAGGCAAGCTTGAGAACACGACAGCCGATGCTTGGGGTTGCAGGGAGTTTACGCGAGGGAGGAGATAACTCTTAGCGTCAACTGTTGTCGACAATCAAGGGGGGAAGCGAAACGACAGTGTTCCCTGTCGTCGACCCTTGCTGAAGCCGGAGGAAGCGTCGTCCACAGCCTGGGCGTCGTCGATTAGAGGCGTGGCCGGCGTTGGCCTCCACCGTCGATGGGGGAGAGGGGGACGACGACTGCAGTGGGCGAGAGGCGCGTCTGCGAGAGGTTAGGGCGCGGCGGTTTTCTGCTTCTTTGTCGTGCGCTTGAGGAAGGAGGAGTGCAGGAAAGCGGGCTCGAAAGATTAACTGCTAAAGCCTTTCCTCGGTGAGTTAAAGAAACGCACGAAATGAGGCGCCGGTTAAGAAGTAACCGTAAAGGGAGGGGGAGGAATTCAGGAATAATTATTTTATTGTCAAAATGGAAGTTCCTAATTAAATGTCCATTTACCGCTGCACTACTAACGCACTAAAATTATAAGATTACGGTTCCTGAGAACCTCTAAGTTGCATCTTAGTGATATTATTAACTTTAATTTATTTACTAGTCACAGTGCACCAACAAGCCACATACTCGACATGACGTAGGCTTGATCACTCTTGCTCGAGATCGGGCCCTGCGATCAAATTTAATTTGGCGTAACTTTATGGGTGTTACAGGATGGTGGTTGGTAAAGTAGATGGAAGGGAGGGGAGGGCTGATTAGGAGCAGATTTAAGAGTAGTGGATGGCGGTAACCGGTAATCCAGGGGCCCATTTACAGGATCTAGAGGTTGATAGACTGTTGTTAAGCAGTTATGTGAGGGGAAAATAAGGCTAAAACGCTGAAGGGAGAGGGCTGGACGTCTGGGATGCAGGCCTGCAAAAAGGGAATTGAATTTAGATGGAAATTTAGACAGTTTTAGTGGTCATTGGGGCAGTGAGCTGTTCAACTTGGTTGGGAGAAAAGAGTTTTGAGGCCAAATGCTGTTGGATGGAGAAATTATGGGTAGTTGTTGGGAGGGAAGTGGGTAGTGAGGATTATAGGAAGTAGAGGATGGTGGTTACCGGGTAGTTATATGATAGTTGTGAGTAGTGGAAGGGAATTATGGTGGTTTTGAGAGTGGGACTATAGCGGTTATGAGTAGTTTGTTAGTTGGTAGTTATTGAGTGGTGTGAGGTAGTTATGGTGATCTTGTGGAATGTGATGGTAGTTATGGGTATGGGGGTAGTTACCTTGGCTTCGACACTAAGGTCCACGGACTGTGGGACAACCGTGAGAGCTACGAAAACTATTAATTTTACATGAAATAAAAATATATAAAATATGTCGTTGTCATTCTGAAAGCGGCTACCGGCTCGGATCGCCCATCTGACGATCCTAACTCCGTCTCCCATGTAAGAAGACTTGGGCAGGTTCCAATAAGGATCGACCCACTGGTGAAATATGATCCTCATCAAGTTCACTCTATGTGCCAAGAGACACTTCAACTCCTACCACTTTTGGGACAGAAGTGTGGCGCAAATTGCTCAGAGGCAAACCAGCAGGCTTGGACTTTCCCGAAGTTTCGACAGGAATCAATCTAGGCGAGAAGGACTCATCACTGCATACTCGGAGTGGGATTGTTGGCCAATGGGCTAGAAAGACTATATGAGTTTGTTCTGCTTAGAGGGAATACTTCAGCATGAGAGGGTTATTCTCATAGCTGTGGAAAAATGGACTTCCTAAGTTTATGAAATCACTATATATATTTTGTGTCACAACTCTACAGCTGATAATTAACTTTTCCTGCACATTTACCTTCTGCATTTACTTCCTGCACTGGTGTTTGCATGTGTGTGGTTCTTTTTGTGCTAATTGTGTTGTGCTTGATGAATCAACAGAAGATTATGAAAAAAATTAACTACACTAATTAACCCCCTTTAAAGTGATTGTATAATCCATCCAGTGACTTTGGTATTAGAGCAGGGTTCATCTCTAAGGATTAAAACTTTGGTGTAGTCAACGCTTGGTTTGGATTGGATTACAATTATTGTAAACGGAAGCAAGCAACATCCTGTACTTAGATAATCCAGTAATCCACCTAATTATGATCTCCAACACTCTGTGAACCTATGCTGACTATTGCAACTTACTTACAGATCCCTCGTCTGACTGTAAAAGCAAGGGGATCCATGGAAAGGCTCTACACTCGTTAATTGCTTCGCTCAATGATGAAGTCCTTCAAGTCATGAGATCTCAAATCTTGAAAGAGATGCCGGAACAGCTTCATAAACAATAAAAGTTACAGTAAAGAAAGGAGAAGAATTGAGAGATAAAATCCTTCAAAAAGATCAGAGGAGCTGGAGCGAAATAGAATCTGAAGATGTAGAAATGGATGACAGGCATTGCCTGATGGGATTGGAGTCAACTTCGTCCCGAGACAGGTTAGATCTAATTCCTTCTCAAACTTGTCTTGTTGACTACTCTTCAACCATCAAGAAGGAGATGGTAACCGTCAATGAGAACTTCACTAATGTCGAGAGAAAAATTCAACTTATTGAAGAAACTGGTTGCATCAAACTCCAAACTAAAGAAAGAGTTGCAGATAGCAAAATCCAAGATCTTGGAATTGGAAACTTAGCAAGTTTCAAACTGTCTGGTTGAACAAAAGTTGAATTATCTCTTGGTAGACCAGTCTATGATTTCACCATAATCGTGAAGCAATATCAGTCTAAGATCATCGACAGGAAATCATGAACCATATATGGGTCAGATAGAAATTTTGACTTCACTATGAAGCAGAGGTAATTACAATAGATTTCCATATTTCACTATGAAGCAGAGGCACTTTACTATGGATTGCTTGCACAATATAAATGTTCATTTCAATATTGGGTGTGCTCCAAGAAACACTTGGAACTCCCATTCCACTAACCATAGAGAACCCAATTTTTATTGGGTACCAAAAATCCTTTTTGATATTAATTATCTTTATAAGACCACTAATAATATAGCAGTCTCTATCAAATCGTGAGGCGTCGAGCAATCAATGTCTTTGGAACAATTGACAGAGAACTTATTAGGGCTCATGCTTCTACGGTTTGAATTCATCAACATTTGATTTCTTCTGTAGAATTAGGTTTTCTATTCTTCTATTAACACATACATACATATATATACCTCTACAACTTCCCTAAACGCACACCACACATCTAATACACGCCAACACTCCTCCTCAGGTGGGTGAAAGATATTTACTAAACCCATCTTGTCAGAATTTCTAATCATATCCTTCGATCTAAGACCTTTGGTCAAACAATCTGCGGTCTGATCATTGCTCGCAATGTAACTAAGCTCCAGTAGCCCACTGTCCAGCTTCTCTTTTATGAAGAACCTATCGATCTCAATATGTTTGGTCCTATCATAATGAACTGAATTGTTTGCAATACTAATAGTTGTCTGGCTGTCACACCACAACTTCATCTTATCTCCTCGATCCAATTTCAGCTTCATCAGCATTCCCTTTAGCCACAGAAGTTCAGCAACCCCCAATGTCATAGCTCGGTATTCTGGCTCTGTTGTCGATCTGGCCACCACTGATTGCTTCTTGCTCCTCCAGGAGACCAAGTTGCCTCCTACAAACATGCAATAGCCTAAGGTGGATCTCCTGTCGTCTATGCAGCTTGCCCAATCGGAGTCACAGTAGCTCTCAATCTTCATGTGCTCGTTCCTTCTGAATAACAACCCCTTTCCAGGGGCAGTCTTCAAGTATCGAAGGATCTGGTACACAATATTCATGTGACCCTTCCTAGGGTCATGCATATAACGGCTCACCACACTCACGGCAAAGGAAAAGTCCGGACGTGTGTGGCTCGTAAATCAGTTTCCCAACTAGTTTCTAGTACATCTCTCGATCGACTGGTTCACCTTCCTCAGCATCCAGTTTACACTTCTGATCGATCGGTGTTGCAGCAGGCTTGCACCCCAACATCCATGTCCCTGTGAGGATATCCAAGGCAGACCTCCTTTAGGACAAAAAAATTCTCATTGCGCCATAAGCAATCTTAATCCCAAGGAAATACCTTAGCAAACCCAAATCTTTTGCTTCGAAATCCTTGCACAATGCCTTCTTGAGGCGGACGATCTCCTGCTCATTGTCCCCTATGATGATCATGTCATCCACATACACCGCAAGTATGGTGATGTGGTGAGCTTCATTTTCCCTGAAGAACACTGTGTGATCAACAATGATCTGCCGGTATCCCATCTCAATCATGGTCTTCCTGATCGGTCAAACCACGCACGGGGAGACTGCTTCAAGCCATAGAGAGACTTCTTCAGTCTACAGACTTTGCCTTCGGTCTCAGCTGTGCCAAACCCCGGTGGTATCTCCATGTACACCTCTTTCGCTAGCTCTCCATGAAGAAACGCATTCTTCACATCTAGTTGATGCAACCTCCATCCACCATTTGCTGCCAAGCTTATCAGAGTTCGGACAGTGCTCATCTTAGCCACGGGTGCAAATGTCTCATCGTAATCGATGTCATAGGTTTGAATATACCCCTTTGCGACCAATCGAGCCTTATAGCGCTCGACAAGACCATCCGGGTTCTGCTTCAAAGTGAAAACTCATTTGCACCCGACAACCCTCTTGTTCTTTGGTAGGTGTGTCAGCTCCCAAGTTTTGTTCTTCTCAAGAGCTCTTATCTCCTCCTTCATTGTTGTTTGTCATTTTGGATCAGTTTTGGCAATCTGCCAATTGTTAGGTACAATAATACTATCCAACGAGGCAATGAATGTTCAATGAGAAGAAGAGATATTATCGTAGGAGACAAAAGAAGCAAAGTCTCAATCGTGCCTGTCCGAAGGATTGCCCGCATTGTTGCGAGTAGTCCGTCGGACCGTGGTAGTAGGAGAAGGAGGGGTATAGGGAATGATCTCACCAGAAAATGACTATGGTGGTGGAGGTGCTCCAGGAGTAGAGATTGGCGTAGATGAGGGACTAGGCACTGGCATTCTAGGCACAGGTACTGGTTCTGCAGTCTGTTTCCTTCTCCTATGATATGTAAGCAGTTCCCCCTGAGCCGTAGGCCTCACGCCTCTCACTTCCTCCTACTGCTCTTCATTACTCTCATGCTCCTCCACTGATCCTTCATTTCATACTTCCAGATTTGTCACCAAACTCTCCCTCACTCGCCTCATACTTTCGAAATTTGGCAATTCTGGTGTGAGTTTGGCCTCCTCCTGTCGGTAATACTACTCCAGTTCTCTGAAGTGGACATCCAGGCTCACGAAACTTCTCTTCTCAACTGGACTCCAACACACATACCCCTTCTGAGTACCATAGTAGCCCACAAAGATACACTTGAGTGTCTTCACATCAAGATTCCAACACTCGGTCTGTTGTCTCACAAAACACACACCCGAAAACTCTTAACGGAAGCATCCCTCCATTATGTCCTTGCAATTTTTGACACGGGGATTTCCACCCGAGAATACGTGATGGCATTCCGTTGATCAATTGTGTTGTTGTTAACACAGCATACCCCCATAAGCTTTGAGGGACTTTTATGTGGAGCATCATACTCCTTGCCACCTCCATCAGATGCCTGTTTTTTCTCTCCGCCACACCATTCGGTGCAGGTGTGTATGCACATGTTGTCTGATGCAGCATCCTATGGACTGATAGGTACTCTGTCAATGCCCGATTAGTGTACTCTGTTCCATTGTCCGACCTTAATACTTTTATCATTGTGTCGTACTGTGTTTGGACATGCTTATGGAAGTCCCGAAAACATGTAAAAACATCACTCTTATTTTTCATCAGATATAGCCAAGTGACACGCGAGGCGCAATCAATAAATGTCACAAAATATTTATAGTCATTCAAGAAACTTACGACACAAGGCCCCCAAACGTCAGAGTGCACAACATCAAAAAAGTAAGAGTTTATACGTCCCATGCTAACATAAGAGCTCCTAGTAAGCTTGCCTAAGTCGCATGCATCACATACAAGTTTATGTTGATTTCTTTTTTGAAACAATAAAAGAAATAGTCTGGTTAAAGTGTCGAAATAAGAATGCCCCAAATGCTGGTGATGTAGAAGAAGCGTATCCTCTGCACTCATCTTCGTTCCTCCTCCTTCTGTCTCCCCCACCATAGATATAAGAGCTACGTCCAATCCTTCCCGATCCAAATACCATAGTCCGTCATGCCAGGTCCTAGTCCCAAGTATCCGCCTCGTCCCTTTCTCTTGGAAGGTCACCTTGGGAATATCAAAATAAGCGACACATTTTAGCTGAATGATTATGGAACTAATGGATAGAAGACTAATTGGAAAAGAAGCATGCAAGACGTTGGATAGTTTTACCGAACATGTACAATTGATCGTTCCCTTACCGACCACTGATTGAAAAGTCCCATCTGTCATTTGGATGCTATCAACAGTAGCTAGGCGAGTGTAGAAGGAGAACTCACCCGCATTTCCTGTCATTTGTCGCGAAGCACCGAAGTCAACGATCCAATCCGATGTCCTGGAATGGTGGGCATACATAGCTGAAGTTGATGCCCGCCACCCCCCCCCCCCCCCCCCCCGTTCCACTCTTGCTACCTTCATCAGCTTGTTTCCTCTTGAGACCCTCCATCATGCTCATCATACTTAGTAGAGTCTGAGGAGGGTTGTCTGGGGCAAGCATACAACAGATGGCATGTCTCCCTGCAGTTGTAGCACTGTCGTATTTCCTCTCGTGGTCTTGGAATACCCAATCCAGTAGCCGCTAATGCGGACTTTACGGCAGTGGAATCTCCCGTCCCTGCCTGGAGTTTGAACCGGGTCTCCTCCTGGATCATGACCGAGATGGCCTCTGACAGAGTAGGGATCTTCGTACCCGACAGAAGTAAGGCTCTCCTCTGATCAAACCGTTCATTTAACCCCTTCAGGAACCTCATGGTCCTCTCTTCTATTATAATCTTGGAAGCCTTACACTGTGGGTCACTGCACCGCATACCACCAGAAGCATGGTCATAGTCCACCCATAGTCGTTCTAACTCTGATGCGTAATCCTGCACAGTCTTCTCACTTTGAACTGTGTCATTAATTTCTCTCTTCACCTGGAAGACCCTGAGAGTGTTCCCCACTCCATCATATGTACTTCGCAGCCTGTCCAAAACCTCCATGACTGTCTCCAGACCATCAACCGTGGCAGCAATCGATGGGACAACCGATCTGAGAAGCCACATGAACACCGTCATGTGGGTTGATTCTCACTCATCTCCTGCAGTTGGGTTCTCTGGCTTCTTCAACTCCTCTGTCAAGAAACCCCCAACCTTCTGCGTTGTAAGAGTCTTCCTCACGCGGCGCGACCAACCAAGATAGGTGGTCGGTCCTTCGAGCTTCAGGTCAACAGGTGGTAGGTCCAACTTCACCGGTCGGGGTGATGAACCCAACAGCTTCAACAAAGTAACCACCTCTGCCGGGTCCAACTTCTTGAAGACGTCCTTCATCCTTTCGTAGTTGTCACTTACTAGTGCACACACCAATCAAGCAAACACAGGCCCCCTTAGCTGGTCCGTTGAAAGTACAGGTTCAGAAATCCATTTGCAAGACCAACAGGTTCAGTACGGGAAGCTCCTTTGTCGAGAGCATTCAGCTGTTCGTCGAGTTCCTTCAGCTTCCAATGTCGTCGAGTGCATTATTGAGGTAAATCGTCGAGTGCATTCAACTGTTCGTTGAGTGCCTTCGTCGAGAGCTCCCCAATGTCGTCGAGTGTTGCTGTATTCGTCGAGTGCCTTCGTCAAGAGTCTTCAACAGCGTCGTCGAGAGTCTTCAATGTCGTCGTCGAAGGGGCTCCCGTGCTGTAGTGCTGCGCTGTCGAAGAGGCTCCCGTCTTGCAGCGCTGTCCTGCAGCAATGTCGTCGTCGAAGACGCTCCCGTGCAGCCGCGATGTCGTCGTCGAACGTCGTCAGGAAACTTCAACAAATTATCGGGGACGATCGAAGATGCTCCAGCGAGATCGCGGACGGCTCCCTCCCCCAGCGAAATCGCGGACAGCTCCCTCCCCTGCGCTCTGATACCATGTAGAATTAGGTCTTCTATTCTTCTATTAACACATACATACATATATATATACCTCTACAACTTCCCTAAACGCACACCACACCTCTAATACACGCCAACATCTTCTCCTTGGAAACTGCCACTGGTGCGCGCCAACATCCATCGGGAATCATGAGATTTACTGGTTTCACCATTGTTACTCTCCCCGACGTCATACTATATCTAGTGCATAACACAAAAAAGTGAAAGTACTCCTCCTAATTTCAGATATGGCATCAAGAATTAACATTGGATGTGAAGTGATTTTTTGAATCATTAGAAGAGGCAAACCAGAAAAGAAGACGATTCTACAACTTCTGACTTCTGAGCGACGCTGGGTAAAACAAAACTATTAGAGAAAACAAAAAAGGGAAGGGTTCATAGAGAATAAGAACATGGAAAGAAGACAACATCGACAAAGAAATTGCATAAAACCAAAATGAATATAATTTCTAGGACCAAATCCCATAATTCATAAGGGAATCCACATGCATTTGTAAGTTCATAGTTCTGTGATGGGTATGCCTAGTGCACACTTGTATAAGCGTACATTTATAAATATACGCAAATATTCATATGCATGCAGATATAAGCATAAGAAATATAATAAAATATGAATTATACACAGCTAAAAAGGCGTTATTATTGTGCATTTTTTCATTTGACCACAAGTTGCTCATGAAAAAAATAAAGAAAAATCAATGATGATATCAATCTAGATTGACAAAATGGCAGCACTACACCGTCTTAGAGATGTTTTTGGGCCTTGGAAAGACACCCCATGTGGATACTTTTGGCTTGTAAAGATTTGAGCCATCATCAACATCAGATGAAGAACTAGCCCGTCGAGTATTTCTTTCAAACTTGCTCTTATCCCCAACAATAAACTCCACTTTTCGCACATCACCTTCTAGAAGAGATTCCGCAGGTGTGACAAAACCAAGAGGTTTTTCTCTATGGCCTTTGTTCTCAGAAAAGCTAAGCCCCGGGAAGTCCTTGCTGGAAATGGCTTCATCGCCTGCATATGATATAATCCTAAGTTCCACACATACATTCAAGGTTGCTGAACTAAAAATAACAAAAGAATGCATATGCTCCTTCAGATGGCAACATTGTAACAACAACTCCTTTTACATGAGTTTTTAATATACAAAAGGCCTACTTAGTTTAGAGATGGTTTTAATTCAGATTTCTAGCATGCACATTACAAATGTGATTTCATTACTCAATTTCTATAAGGTCTGGAATCATAACTCTGAAGTTTTTCATGAGTAAAAACGACTATGCATGAGGCATAATGCAAGATTTCCTTTTTTTTTAAACCTCAAAAGATCATAGTATTTGCATTTTCAAGGCCAACAGCAACTGTGATTTATTGAAGAAAAATGAACCAGATCCAGACAGATATACCAATGATTTGAACTATGTCATTGAAAAACTAAATTCCCACCTACTCTGGCCATCAGATATCCCTGACTTTAGATGTCATTGACTAGGGATCCATTTGGAACGGTGGTGGTGGTCATGAACGCGGTGGTTACAAACCATCATCCGTTTGGAGTGGCGTTTTGATCCGATGAGTTTGGACCAAAACGTCATCGTGATGAAATATGTGTTTAGCATGACAACGGTTATAACCGCTACCAAGGAAAAAAAAACAATTTTGAACATAAAAATGGATGGAGTTCCTTAGGTGAGGTTGTGCGTTCACGAATGAGGGTTCGTAACCACTGCGTTCATGATCGCCACGACAGTTCCAAACCGACCCTAGATGTCTTCAAAATAGGGCTTCAGCAATTTTTCACATAATTACTGCTCAAAATGTCAACCAACCAAAGAGTTGATATATCTACAAATACATGGCATCTGAATCATATGCCAGGAACAAAATACTCCAAAATGGTTGTAAGTGTATATTTGAGTAAATAACGGGTTCAGGGGCATAACGGGTCTAGTACGGATACAGGGATATCCGTTACCCGTTCCACTTTTAGAGTTTGCCTATATAAGCCCGGCTGGGGGCAACGGTTAGTGGATTCCACCTTGATCCGCAATCGGATGCTTCGAACAAAACTCTTCACAATCTCGAATTTTGCCCTAAGAGAGTCTTGCTCGCCCCCTCTCCCGTTCGCACGCCGCCCAAGGGAGTAACCGCTCACCTTCGTGCAACTGCCGACCGCCGATAGTCTTCCCCGTTCGGCCTTCCCCGCTCCCGTGCGCAACAGCAGATCGCACCGCCCTGGCCGCCAATCGATCGCAAGGGTTGTCGTCCCCGATCCCGTGCTTCGTTCCCAGGTGTTCGCCGCTGCTGCAGAGTTGACATCCTCCGCCGCTCGTTCAGGGAGATCGTCTCTCGCCCGCCGTCGCACGTCGTTCCCGATCCCGTGCACTTCAGACGGTCGTCTTCGCTGGCGTGAGGGCACGTTGCGTCAGATCGCACGAAGCCGCCTCCCACCGCCGCTCGTTGTCGGTGCTCTCGCCCGCCGTCGCCGCTGCTCCCTTCTGCAGTCGCCTGGACGAGTTAGTAACCACCGCCGCCTGGTCGTAACCGCCGCTGCGATCCACGAACGCGCCGCCGCCGCTGCTGCTCCTTCCCAGATCCAGATCCCCCCCCCCCCCCCAGCCTCCGCCGTCAGGAATCCCGCCGCCGCCGTCTTCCAGTTCCAGATCATTGTTGTGCAGCCCTAACGCTTTCGTCCGACGAAAGCGGTAGCGACAGCCCGGTATCGCTACCGCCAGACGACATTGTCGACGTTAGCAAACAGGAACCCTGTTTTTCCCTGTTTTTCGTGGCCAGTTCTTCGTTTGTCGGGCGCACAATGATGAAGGGGAACAATTTCTCGTCCCCCGTTCCGATGATCAAGTTGGAGAAGTTCATGACGACTGAGTTCAACAACTGGAAGTTGAATACTCAGTTCAGGATGAAGTACCTGAACGTGTTCTACACCGTTCAGTCTGATCGTGTTGGGGTCGTCGGGACTGATGACGAAGCTCATTGGGTTGCTGATGAGGACTTCTGCCACGATTACCTGCTGAACTGTCTGTCCTCCAGTCTGGCAAAGAAGTACATGAAGATGAAGTCAGCAAAGGAGATATGGGACGCACTGGAGGAGCACTTCAGGCAAGAGGAGGATTTGTCCAAGGCACACTTGGTGGACAAGTTCCACTCCTTCACTTTCGATGAGGAGAAAGTCATTCTCTCTCAGGTATCGGATTTCGAAAACCTAGTCAATTCTTTACATAATGAGAATATTTCTTTGCCAGATAATTTTGTTGCTAACACTATTGTGTTTAAATTGTCTTCCACGTGGTATAATTTCAAAACTGAAATATACCGCAAGAAGATGCACGTGGGTCTAAACGAACTCAAGCGTTTTATACGCATTGAGGACAAAAATTGGATTCGACATGCTTTAGAAGTTGTTAGCAAGCAGAAGGTTGTTGCTAATATGATTACAAACTCTAAACGCGTGCCGAACCCTAGGAAATCGAAACCCAACCCTAGTAGCTCCCAGGTTGCAGGCCCCAGTAAACACATTAAAAAGTTTAAGGGGAAGTGTTTTAACTGCAACAAGTGGGGACACAGCGCATCTGATTGCAGGCTTCCACGCAAGAAAAGGGGCAAAGTACCACAAGAAGACAACCAAGCCAATATGGTTAGCCTCACTGAGCCATCCAACTTTATTGCCATGGTTGGAAATGAGAAGGCCAGTACAGAGTGGTACCTTGACTCGGGGGCAACGTGTCACGTTTGCAACAACTCTACTCTGATGACAGGATTCACTGATGCCAGAGAATCGGTGACCGTTGCAAACGATGAGACAGCTGACGTTCTGAAGGTGGAGAATGCGACGTTACTGCTCTCCTCAGGTAAAACTTTAACTTTAAAGAATGTTAAGTTTATTCTTTCACTAGCTGTTAACTTATTGTTTATTAGTTTACTTTGTGATGTTGGTATGTCTTTTAATTTCTGTAGCGGTAGAGTAACACTGTCAGTTAACTCACACTATTTTGGATGTGCCTACGTCCAAAATAGGATGTACAGACTAAGTCTAGCAAACGAATTAGTTCAACAAGTTCAAACAAACTTAGTTAGCCCTAAGACTCTACATGAGAGACTAGGACGCGTAAACTATAGGAAAATGTTCAAAATTGCTAGAACTCACCAGATCGCTTTAGACGCTACAGAAAAACTAGATAAATGTAAAGTGTGTGATCAGACTAAGATCACTAGGAAACTTTTTAGTGCGGTTACTAGGAGCACAACAACCTTAGAACTAATACATTCCGACATATGTGACTTCAAAAGTTTTGTCACTAGAGGAGGCAAGAAGTATTTGATTACCTTTATAGATGACTGTTCTAGGTTTTGTCACATCTATCTCCTTAAATCTAAAGACGAAGCGTTTGAAAAATTCTGTATTTTCAAAACCAGGGTAGAAAACCAATTAGACATGAAAATCAAGAGGTTTAGAAGTGATAGAAGAGGAGAATATATGTCCAGTGAGTTCAAGTGTTTCCTTGCCCAACATGGAATCATTGCAGAAACCACTGCTCCTTACTCACCCCAGTCCAATGACATAGCTGAGCGTAAAAATCGGACGTTAACAGAGATGTTAAACTTTATGTTCTTGACTGCAGGCATGCCTTCCGCTTATTGGGGAGAAGCAGTCTTAACTGCAAACCACATTCTAAATAAAGTTCATCATGCTAAGTTAGAGGTTACACCCTACGAGCTTTGGTTTAAGAGACCTCCGTCTTTTACTAGACTTAAGACCTGGGGTTGTATAGCCTATGTCAGGGTTCCTGACCCTAGACGGTCTAAGATTGGACCTAGGACCAATACATGTGTCTACCTAGACTGTGCTGAGGATAGTGTTGCAAACAGATTCTTAGATATTTCTAATAATGTCGTTATAGAATCTAGGGATGCAGTGTTCTTTGAAGATAAATTCTTCAAGGATAAGAACTTGTCACTCCCATGTATGCAAGCCACTATTACTGAAGAAGTTCATGAATCAGTACCGAGCACTTCCTATTCAGTTCCCGTAGACAATCCTGGCCTAGAGTCTAGGAGAACTTCTGTTAGAGAGCGAACTCCCAGAACCTTCGGTAGTGACTTTGTCACTTACCACGTTGAGGCTGATCCATCCACCTATAAAGAAGCGATGAGATCCAGGGATTCCCTACTCTGGAAAAAAACAATTGATTAAGAGATGAATTCTCTACTTCAGAATAACACCTGGACGTTGGTTGATAAGCCAATAGGGGCTAAAACCGTAGGGTGTAAGTGGATTATGAAAAAGAAACTAAATCTTGATGGTAGCGTAGCTAAGTATAAAGCACGTCTGGTGGCTAAAGGTTCACACAAGTCAGCAGAGTAGACTACTTTGATGTCTACTCACCCGTGTGTCACTTAACAACCATTAGGGTCCTCCTTACTATTGCATCTATTGAGAACTTTATTGTTCATCAAATGAATATAAAGACTGCGTTCTTGAACAGAGATCTGACTGAAGAGATCTACATGAGTCAACCTGAAGGTTTCATTGTAGAAGGTCTCGAAACGAAGATCTGTAAATTACTTAAGTCTTTATACGGCCTAAAACAAGCACCGAAACTATGACATGAGAATTTTAACTATAGTGTAAAGAACATGGGATTCATGTCGAGTCTCTCGGATAAATGTCTTTATATACGTCATAGATCAGATAAAGTCGCCATAATTTGCTTATATGTAGATGATATGCTCATTCTAGGATCTGATCAATCTGAAGTGGATGACGTTAAGTCAGACCTAATAAAAGAATTTAGCATAAAAGACCTAGGTGTAGCTAACACTATACTAGGCATGCATGTGAGCTTTGGGAAGAATGAAATCTCCCTAAGTCAAAGTCACTACATAAAGTCCATGTTGGACACGTGAGGATACAGTGATAGTAGAGCATTTGAGAGTCCATACGACTACACTAACCGTCTAAAGCCCAATGGAGGAGCTACGGTTAGACAGTTAGACTACTCTAAACTGATTGGTAGTCTCATGTATGTTATGGTCTGCACTAGACCTGACATAGCCTTTACGGTCGGCATGTTATGCAGATTCACTAGTAATCCTGGCCAAGACCACTGGAACGCTTTAGATAGGCTCATGAGGTACTTCAAGCACACTCAACAGTATGTTTTATTCTACTCTAGACATCCTTCGGTTCTTGAAGGATATTCTGATGCATCATGGTGCTCAGAATTAAACGACAGCAAGTCCACTAGTGGGTTCGTATTCACACTAGGAGGAGCAGTTGTAGCCTGGAAGTCCAAGAAGCAATCATGTATTGCTCTCTCTTCTATGAAATCCGAACTCTACGCTCTTGTTGCAGCAGGAGAAGAAGCAGAGTGTTTAAAAGATTTGGTGATGGACATTCCCCTGACGAGCCTGAAACTGAGTTCTGTTGCAGTTTACTGCGATAATCAGGCTACTAAAACGATTGCTACGAACAATTTGATTAATGGCAAAAGAAGGCACCAAAGGCTAAAACAATCCTGGTTGACCTCACTCACAAGTCAAAGGATTATGACCCTGATTGATGTGAGATCTAAAGACAATGTTGCAGACGCCTTGACCAAAGGCCTGAATAAAGCTCTCACAATAAAAACATCGGGAGAGATGGGACTAAAGTTCATAGAAATATGAAACTTTCATCAGTTGTTTATGTTTTTCATAGTGAGAACATATATAGTCGCAACATTCAAGCATCTAATAACGGACTGAAAATCCCAAATAATTTTTTGATGAAAACCCAAGATGGCTAGATGTCTGTTATTCCACATTTGATAACTATGCATCTTTCTCATTGTAAGTTGATTCGAAAATTATTCAACTGGGAATAGAAAGTCGTTGTAGTCGGTTAATCTAACATGAATGATCATATGCACATTATTCCACACCTGATAATGTTGCAAATGTTGTTGTGTCAAATCATTCCACATTTGATGATGAGGTACATAATGATCACTAATAAGTAAGATAACAACGGTTGATTTATAAAATCAACACTAGGCTGGTTCCTGCTAGACCAGATAGAGATATTGACAGTGTTACTCCACTATTGCTACAAGTACTAAGCTCATTCAGGTAGAGCTAGTTTACTTTAAACGTTACTGCATATGTTTTATGAATTCATAGAGTTCTAACTCATGAAATTCCTTGCAGGCTATGATGGAGTTGAAAGAAAGAAAGTAGTCTTTGATATAGATGCTGATAATCTACTAGATGAGTAGAATTGTTATATGTTTTATCCATTACTACTATGTATTTCAGATTTATTCCTTAGTATTGTACTTATGGTTGGATGTTTGTTTTATGTACGAACAAAACTCTTGTTATGTTTTAAAGTGTGTTTTCTTTCTGAGGAAATGTGTTAAGTCTGAAATTTGGTAGTTACTGCTTTCTTGCACTCTGAAATGTATACGTTATTTATCTCAAATATAAGAGTAGACTGTAAGTGTATATTTGGATAAATAACGGGTTCAGGGGCATAACGGATCTAGTACGGATACAGGGATATCCGTTACCCATTCCACTTTTAGGGTTTGCCTATATAAGTCCGGCTAGGGGCAACGGTTAATGGATTCCACCTTGATCCACAATCGGATGCTTCAAGCAACCCTCTTCACAATGGCAACACAACCCTCGTCACCGATGGTGGTGCTATTCAGGCTGAATTAGACATAAAAAATATATTTTTAGTTCTTAAGTTTTTTTTAATCCTTGTCAAGCTATCTCAGAATCACCAAGCTGCAATCATTCGCAACATACATATTCCCAATCCATGATCTGATATAAGTCAAATTCTAACACACTTCGCACTTAACAAACCCCAAAGGTTGATTTCTCAATTCTCACAACCAAAGAAGTAAGTCATTACCGGTATCTCTTGGTTCAGCCACGGATACTTCCTTGTTCTTTTTGTACTCCTTGGCCTTCTCCATGGCCAGCTTAACGGCAATCGAGGTCTCCGTCTCGGAGACGTTCCTATTCGGAGCTCCAGCTGGAAGTTCATTTGAGGGTTTCTGAGCGGGAACCGGCGGCGTCGCAGGAGCCGAGATTTTGTTTTTTCTATAGGCCATGGCCTTAGAGAACGCAAGCTGCACGCGATCGCGGGCTTCGGTTTCTTTGGCAGATGCGCCGTCATTGGAGGAGGAAGCCAAGGGGGCAAAGTGAGATTTGAATCTTTTACGCGGGAATGACACGCTGGAAAAAGAAGCGGCGGAGGCGGAGGCGGAGGCGGGAGAGGACATATATGTAGGTGCTGAAGCCCAAGGGGATGTTGGGAACGAAGCCATCCTAGGCTGGTCCTCGTGGATTGGAAGAGAATTGTGTGCAAAAAATGTCTAAAATAGGAGCAATTTTCCGTACGTGTAAAGCAGGGCAGAAATGCACCCGGGAATTCGCAATTATTTTTGGGTCCCTCAGGAAAATTATAAAAGGGGGTCAAGCCTCTTCATTTGAAGGGGACAGAAAAAGGAAGAGAAGTCGGAGCTCGCTCTGAGGTTTTCCGGTGAATATCTCCTCCCTAGTTCTCCTCCTCCTCAACACTCATCTCTTTCTGAACAGCATGCACTTCCCGCGTGTCCTCTCTTTCTTCAAGTCTGCTTTAGTGCGCGCTTTCTGCATGTCCGCTCCAACTCCAAGACTGCTCTAGCACACTACTCCGTGTTCCATTCCAAAACACGCTTCGCAACTCCCAACTTAGTCAAACTCCAGACACTTAGAAACATCTTGTAAACGGGAGGTGGTATGTCATCCTCCTAAAATTCTAACTCCTATAATTAGCTATAACTAGTGTATTTCGTAAGAACATCTCTACTTGTCACGTGTTTTTTTTTTCTTTTCGGGTTTTCTATATAAAATTCTTGATGTCTGTTGTTGATTCATCATTTTGACTATTTTTGTGCTTGACTCACTCTTGAGTCGAGATGGTCTGATTCCTCCCGTTTATGGTAGCATCAAGCAACCCGCAATAATTGTTTATATGTATGGTCATAAAATCCTCCGCATGAATGGCCAAAACATTTGTTATGTATCAATAATTCAAAGAATATGGAAGAAACTTGAGGAGAAGTAAAAAGTGAGTCCTACAAACATGGGTTTTGGGAGAACACATGATTTGGAGAATGCAGCTTAGGGAGAAGCTTGTTTGAGAGATCGAGCTCACCGTGACACGAAAAAAATGATGCTCAATGTCTAATATAACAAGATGTTAGGTTAATTTAATAATATGTCTGTGCGTGTCAGGACCGACTCGGAACGACCTGCCGGGTTCCGTGTCACTAGGGATTTACTCTACGCTGGAGATACTATAAATACTCATTCCACATGTTGATGAGGTATTGTGGACTATCTTGAGCGGAGCCTCAACATTCTCAAGATAGAAAATTAGGATTTTCCGCTCTCCGTCCGTTTCTCTCTGCGTCGCGCCGCTCTTCCCGTCGCCGATCGCAAGGAAGGCGTAAGCTGGTTTCGTTTTCTCTGTCGGTGCTGGGATTCGACGCCGCTCCAGATCACGATCCCTAGAGTTTTCTGTGTTGTTCGCTTTCATTGATCGGCTGGAGGAAGGTGTTCATGTTCTCGCTCCTGTTTTCGGAGGAGGATTTGTGCAAGGAAGGAGATCTTCTGCGTAAGATCTGTCGTTTCTTCCCTGTTGCTGTTGAAGTCGAGCTTCCCTGTTACCGATCCAGGTCTGGGAAAAGCTTTAGGAGAGATCGCCACTTGATCTGCGCAAGATCTGCCGCACTCGATCGTGAAGGAGGCGCACTGGATCTGACGTTTTCTGGATCTACCGCTCCGGATCTTGAAATAATTTTGTCGCCGATCTCTGCGAGGGTTGTTTCCGTCAAGTAGCAGAGACTGCTGCTCGTTTGATGTGTTGTTGAGTTCGGAAAGATCAACAGAGCCCTCTACTCTGTTTCTTTTCTACAAAGAAGAAGACTACCGCTCCTTTTTCTCTGCTTGGAGGAGTTTTGTTGTTGAAGCCCGGCGATACTCGTGGCTTGTGCTGCCGCCGCCTGAAGTGCTAGGCCTGTGAGAGGAATTCCGCCGCAGATCCAGTTTTGATCGCAAGATTTCTTGATCTAAGTCGCTACAAATCAAGAGGAAAACACTGCCCGTCTATGCAGTATAGGAGAAAATATACAGATCAAATCAAACTAGGGTCCGCCTATTCCAAATCAAGGAGATCTGCGCCACTAGCAAAGGAGAAAATCTAGATTTATTTTTCTGTTCCTGTCAAGTTGATAAAATCAACGTGGAAGAGCAACATCAAACTCTTCGGAAGAAGACGTTTACAGCTCGGATTGAGGAAGACGTTTCTGGTTGCTCGGATCTAGCCTTCGACATCTGTGCTCAGTCGGAGAGGAGGAGCAAATAAACAATTTTTGGATTGGTTCTGAAGACACTGGATCATCTCCACGCGAATCAGGTGACTTTGTTTCAGTTTTTCTGTTTCAGAATTTTGCGGCGATGTCGAAGAAAAGCGCGCTCGACGCCACCAAATTGCAATCGTTCGACGCGTCCGATTTCCTCAGTTGGAAAATTCAAGTCCAACTCGGAATGAAGGAACGCGACATCTTTTACACTGTCCAGAGCGACTTTGCGTCTTCTAGCGAGGGCGTAGACGAATATCAGTGGACCAAGGATGAGGATTTCTGCAGGGACTACCTGTTGAATTCCCTCAATCCTCGGCTCGCACTGACCTACCACGCTTACAAGACTGCAAAGGAGATCTGGGATCGTCTCAACGCGCATTTTCAGAAGGAGGAGGTGTTGTCCAAATCGCTCATTGGGGAGAAGTTTTTCAACTTCCGCCTCAAGGCGAACCTGCCGATCACCTCCCAAATCATAGAGCTGGAAAATCTGCGCAACAAGCTGGAGGACGATCAGTCGAAGATGGACGACAATCTGTTCGTGTACTTGATCGTGAGCAAGCTACCTGCGGAGTGGCTGACTTTCAAGACGGAGATGCACAGACAGAAGGAGAAGATTACTCTGGATGAACTCAAAAGGTTCATTCACATCGAGGACCAGAACATCGCTGGAAAGAGCGCGAAGCAGGATGCTCAGCCCCCACAGGCTGTTAACTTCGTTTCTCGACCTAATAAGCCTCCTCGGAAGCCCCCGGTACCTAAAGTTGATCCTCCTGCCCAGTTGGCTGTCAAGAAGCCTTCTCTCAAAAGGAAGAAGGGTAAATGCAACAACTGCGGCAAGTGGGGTCACTGGGCTGCTGACTGTAGGGGTCCAAAGAAGCAAAAGGATGAAGCTCCACCTCAGGCGGCACACATGGTGGTCGATACTTCTGATCCCAAGTCCTTTGTGGCTATGATTGAGAGCAATCACCGCAGTGCATCCTCTGAGTGGTGGCTGGACAGCGGTGCCACCTGTCATGTCACAAATGACAGAGGTCTTCTCACTGACGTCAGAGCAGTCCGAGACAGAGTTGAGAATTGCAATGGAGGAGCGACAGTCGTCACTCATGCTGGGACGACAAAGCTCGTCCTCTCTTCAGGTAAAATTTTATTTTTGCAAAATGTTAAATTAGTTCCTAATTTAATCAAAAATTTAATTTCTATGAGCCTGTTAGATAAGTCCGGAATGTCCTTCACAACCATTAGCGGTAGAATAACACTGTCTGTTAATTCACATTATTTTGGTTGCGCTTACTTAATCAATGGAATGTATAGACTAAGCCTAGAAAATGAGTGCATAAATCAAGTGAGTTCGTCTCTGTTAGATCCAAAGCTACTTCACAATAGACTTGGACACGTTCACTACAAGAAGATGCGCGATCTAGCTAAGAGTCACAACATTCCGTTAGATTTCTCTATTCGATTTGATAGGTGCGAGGTTTGTGCCCAGACTAAAATAACTAGAAACCCTTTCAAGACCGTTTCTAGGAGCACATAACTTTTGGAATTGATTCATTCCGACCTCTGTGACTTTCGGAGTCATGCCACTAGAGGGGGAAGGAAGTATCTAATTACCTTCATTGACGATTTCTCCAGATTTTGTCATGTCTACCTATTGAAATCGAAAGACGAGACATTCGAGACCTTCAAAATCTTCAAATCTCGGGTAGAAAACCAGTTAAATCTGAAGATTAAGAGACTTAGAAGTGATCGAGGAGGAGAATACACTACAACTGGGTTTAGGGAGTTTTGTGCCACTGAGGGCATAATCCTTGAAACTACAGCTCCTTACTCGCCCCAATCAAATGGCGTTGCTGAGCGTAAGAATAGAACTCTAACAGAGATGTTAAATTCTATGCTCCTGACCGCTGGCATGCCCAATTCCTTCTGGGGGGAAACAGTCCTTACTGCAAATCACATTCTGAATAGAGTGCCTCACTCAAAGCTCAGTTCTACTCCTTATGAGTTGTGGCACGGTCATCCTTGTAGATATGACACTCTTAAGACTTGGGGTTGTATCGCCTATGTGTGTATACAAGACCTTAAAAGACCTAAGGTGGGACCTAGAACGACGACCTGTATCTATCTAGGCAGTGCAGAAGACAGTGTAGCTGACCGATTTCTGGATCTATCCACTAATTCAGTGATAGAGTCTAGAGATGCTATTTTCTTTGAGCATAAATTTATCAAAGATCATGGCCTGACCGTTCCTGGATCTACTGACATGATCTCAGAGTCTACGGTAGAACCCGAAGCTGGCCCCTCTGGCACTGCTCCCCAATATCTAGAGGTCGAACCTATTCCTCTTAGAGTATTTACAAGAGATAGAATCCCTAAGGATTTTGGTGAGAATTTCGTCACCTACCACTTAGAGGATGATCCATTTTCCTATCAGAAAGCAATGAGATCGAGAGATGTGTTAATGTGGGCAGAAGCCATCGACGATGAGATGAACTCGCTGCTACAAAATAATACCTGGCATCTAGTGGACCTACCGAAAGGAGCTAAAGTCCTGGGATGCAAGTGGGTACTGAAGAAGAAACTACATAGCGATGGGTCTATAGCCAGATACAAAGCACGTCTAGTAGCTAAGGGTTATAAACAACAAGGGGGAATCGACTATTTTGATGTCTATTCACCTGTGTGTCACCTATCTACCATTAGAATTCTTCTAGCCTTAGCCTCCATCGAGAATTTCATCGTCCATCAAATGGACGTGAAAACAGCTTTTTTGAATGGAGAACTAAATGAAGAGATCTACATGGCACAACCTGAAGATTATGTCCATACAGATCTAAAGGATAAAGTGTGCAAACTTGATAATTCTATCTATGGGCTTAAACAAGCACCTAAGATGTGGCACTTGAAGTTTGATCAAGTGGTAAAGAGCTTTGGATTTCAATCCAGTCTCTCAGGCAAGTGTCTCTATTACCGCTCGATGTCAAACCAAACAGTCATCATATGTCTATATGTGGATGACATGTTGATCCTAGGGTCAGACCTAGCTGTCGTGAGGGATATTAAGTCCGCTCTCGCCAAAGCGTTTGATATGGAGGACCTTGGTCCCGTCGATACCCTACTAGGTATGAAAGTAAGAGTAGACAAGGGATGTGTCACTCTGAGTCAGGCTCACTACATAGAGCAGATTCTAAATACCTGGGGTTATAGAGATTGTAGGCCTGTTGAAACACCCACTGATCCGAACGTTAAGATGAGTCCGAATGAAGGAACAAGCATTGATCAAGTCAAGTACTCAAAGATCATTGGAAGTCTCATGTACGCCACAAGCTGCACTAGACCTGACATTGCTTTCTCCGTAAGCATGCTAAGTCGCTTTACCAGTAGTCCAGGCAAAGAGCATTGGGATGCCCTAGATAGGCTGATGAAGTATCTCAAATGTACTAAAACCACGCTCTGTGCTATACTGGTCACCCTCCTACTTTGGAAGGTTACTCTGATGCCTCCTGGTGTTCAGAAGTTTCAAACAGCAAGTCCACAAGTGGATTTATATTCACATTGGGTGGCGCTGCAGTTACTTGGAAGTCCAAGAGACAGACATGCATAGCTTTGTCGTCTATGAAAGCCGAGTTATTTGCCTTAGCTTCAGCTGGTGAAGAGGCAAACTGGATCAGGAATTTGATCTTAGACATTCCCTTGTCTAGAGTTCAAATCAATTCTTTAAGCATGTTCTGTGATAATCAGGCAGCAGTCCAAGTTGCGAAGAATGTCCTCTTTAACACTAAGAGACGACATGTACAACTGAGACACGCCCTATTGAATTATCTTAAAGAACAAGGCGTTATTACTTTGGTCGATGTGCGATCAAAGGATAATCTAGCTGATCCACTGACAAAAGGAATGCCCCGAGACCGTTCAATCAAAACAGTGGGGGAAATGAGACTCAAAGCGGTTTGAAACCAGCCTAAGTCCGAATGTTTTGATTCCTTCCTTTGTCAAATCTAGCATATTGTGCTATGTTGGTGTTTTTTTGGTTGCTGAGTACGAATTTCTGGTTGGTTGTTTCATTCCACATTTGATGATAACAACCTCATCCAGATTCGTCTTCCTTAACTTGGAGGAGAGTGTTATTCCACATTTGATAACACGATCTAACTTGTTTTGGACCTTCTCCTGTTGATTGGTTCCATTCCACATTTGATGAGTTCCAATTAACCCTAGAAGAACAGTAACCAGGATATCACACATAGGAACACAGATATAGCTGCATTTGTCCAGAAGTCTGATATCGTTTCGTTTGGAAACAGTTAATGGATTTTGCGGTTAAAACTGGAATACTCTACAAAATATCATCTTAAGCATAATTAAGTACTACGTTCTTATAAACAGAACTAGATACATGTACATTTTCCATATCTGAATTCATTCTGAATGAAGATCTTTGTTGGAAATTACAGGAGCTGCTGCTGTAGGAGGAGCACTTGCAAGATGGAATCCTGACAATGATGATCTGTTGGATGATGACCTCTAGAGTATCTGTTTGGTTTATTTTCTTTGGCCTAGAGCATTGTTTAGCTCTTTTCCTTTACCTGTTTTGTTTGGACTATTTTATGCTCTTTTGTTAGTCACGAGACACTAGGTCTTCTGACACATATTTCTCTGATTGTACTCTTGACTCTTATGTGATGTTGCTTGGTTTATGCTTTATACTTATGCGTGCATACATACTACTGTCTACTTTCAGTCCAATATATTATAACAGGTACTTACGGACACGGTTGTGTAATGAGTCGAACTGGTTGAACACTACACACACCAACCTTTTTTTTCCAACGTCGGTATACCGCAGACATAGGAAGAGATTGTTAGGTTAATTTAATAATATGTCCGCGCGTGTCAGGACCGACTCGGAACGACCTGCCGGGTTCCGTGTCACTAGGGATTTGCTCTACGCTGGAGATACTATAAATACCCATTCCACATGTTGATGAGGTATTGTGGACTATCTTGAGCGGAGCCTCAACACAAGATTCATGATGGAGAAACATCTCGGGTCCAAGTTATGCGAGCCATTATCTATCGGAGCAACTATAAGCTCCTTGTTCATCTATAAACATTGTACCCGGGGAAGGAGGTGGTGATACGCATGGAAGAAGCAAAAAATCAATGTGATAGAAATCTTAAACATTCGAAAGAAAGTCGAAACTACGAGTGTCTTTAGATACATAGAATAAATCAAAAATCAGGATCGAACTCAGTGTCTGCTCATCATCGAGACATTATGAAAATATCAAAAGCACGTGGTTGTGAATTTCTTTGCCCTAATTAAACGGCTCATTTTAAAACATTGCATGCGGAGTGGCCCGACCAAAAACAATGGCCTAACCGACCTTGGCCTTGCCCCCACTCAGTCCGCACATGTGATGGGCTTGCTTCGTAATGAGCGGTACAACTAACATTGGGTGTTGACCTGCCACCCCACCCTAAAGACGGGCGGCGACCGGCGATGACCCTCATCAACTTCTTTTTACTCTCCCATAACTCCGAGGATCATTAATGGCTCTTGATTTTGATAGCTTTAGCGATGATCTCTTCGTGAGCACTTTGAATTATTCACCACTCTTAACTTTGTCAAACAATTGTCAAAGAACAACAGCAGTTCATAACTACCGTGTTCACAATTGCCACCGCCTGCCAAACATAGTCTAAGGTGGCGTTTGGTTTGACTTTTAGGGTGCGGTGCGGTTGAAACACACCGTGATTTGGAGTAAAAACTGCGTTTGGCGTGACTTATTTTCCAACCGCTGTTTATTTACTTCCGCGCATTTCTTCAGCCACGGAACTGCGCCTATTTTGTGCGTTTAGCCGCAAAAGCCATCAGTTGCTTCGTCTTCCCCCAAACCTAGCGTCGAGAGCGGTGATTCCCGATACCAGACGATTCCTCCCGGCGTCACGCGATTCAGCACTTTTCTTATTAACAACTTTCCATCAGCAGCAGTCCAACCAAAGCCTAAGTGGCTAAAAAATCCTTCATAGAGTTAAGCCCAATTAAATAATGTGAAGTGAATGTTTATTTCAAAATTAATAAAAGCTGGGATCAATTATATCTCATTTTGTTTATAAATAGTAATAATTTTAAAGCAAAAATATTTTTTTCATAATAAAAAATTAGTCACAGCCCAATTAAAATTTGCTATGATTATTATTAATTATAATTTATCATACAATCAAATAATGCAACATTTTATTCGTTCTCTCTCTAAAATAGACTACATACAACTGCCTAAACGAGGGAGCAATTATTTTCTTAAAATTCGTATATAACATAATATTCAGAATAATAATAAGATACAATGACATCATATTTAACTATATATTAAATAATAAATGGAAAATAATAACACCACCTAATTTAGATTAATATTCACTTAATAATAATAATAATATTATAATAATAATTAACCATCAACCATGTACCTGAATTATCGCTTATAAATACCCCGACGAATCCTTGACTTGACGGTGTACGAAAATGTCTTCATCAATGGGAAAGCTCCGGTCACTCTTTAAGCGTCGAAAGTCGAAAGCGTCGACCTCAGCCGGCGGGGCCGAACCGGAATCGCCGCCGGTGGGGCCGATGTCTCCGTCATTTATTAATGACGCGGCGGTGCATGAGGAGATGGAGCGAGTTTTCAAGAAATTCGATTCTAACGGCGACGGGAAGATCTCGTCATCGGAGCTGGGCGCCATTTTTGAGAGCTTGGGGCGCCCGCTTACGGAAGACGAGCTGTCGCGGATGATCGGAGAAGCGGATGCCGACGGCGATGGCTTCATCGGCTTCGAGGAATTCGTGGATCTGAACATGGTCGATCCGGCGGAGGCGCTCGATGATCTCCGGGACGCCTTCTCCGTCTTCGATCTCGATCGCGATGGCAAAATCTCGGCGGAGGAGCTCGCGTGCGTGATGCGCCGGCTCGGAGAGGGGGTTTCTTTGGCGCATTGCCGGGAGATGATCGCCGGCGTCGATCAGGACGGCGACGGCCTCGTTAACTTTGAGGAGTTCAAGGCTATGATGTCAAAATCCTCCCCCGCCTCCGCCATTCCGAAGCTCGACTGAGCCCAACCTGATCTGGATCAGGATCAGGATCGTCACAATAGGTGATAATTTGTATAAATATAATAATAATTTAGATAGATTTAAGTTTATTTGGTCGAAATCGCTGACGGCCATGACTGAACCCAATAAATGCAAGTAGTCTGCTGTAGGCTTCTTCCGTTGTATACCTCTTCTTTTAGAAAAAAAAAAGATTGAATGATGGAGTTGTTTTGTGAAGGTTGTCGCCACCATTAATTTACATTTCTCTCGGTCTAAAATTAAGGCCTCTTTTGTCGGTGCGGATCCCGCTCGATCACGACCGCCGCTGGCTTGGCGGGGCTGCTTCCAGCCCCGCAAATTTCCACGGTTTCCTGCGGATGAATCATCGGCGGGAAATAAACAAACAAAAGGCTTTAAAAACGGTTAAATTCAAAGAAAGAACTAGCATAGATGATAAAAAAATAAACTTGTTTTAGAAATGGATGAAACTATGAAGCGGCCCACTATTATCAAACTTCTCCATCAAATTTCTGTGATTAAATCTTTGTCAAATTTCTTTGATATTTCTCGTTCAATATATAAAGTCGTGAAATTTTCAAGGATTTCGTCCTCCATTTTATTGTGAAGTTTAGCTTTAACAAACTTCATAGCATAAAATGATCGTTCTATAGCTATGGGAATGAATCGAATTAATTTATCAATCAAATATTTGGTCTTCCAATTTTTTCATTTTCACCAATTTTTCACATAATTTGAAAACTATAGGTAAATCATTAAAGGAGCATCACGCTAATAATACTGTGTAAACTTAAGTTGACCAATTTTATTGAAAAATGAGTAAATATCTTTGAGCCTTTTCATTATAACTTGAATTTAATGGTATTAACGTCTCATTGTTTGTAGAGGTGCAAATTTGGCCCGGGCCTGATTGCCTGAATCAGGTTTATGCGGGCCTGTGCCCATATTTACCGGTCACCAGTCTTAGCCTAGTTCTCGGGCAGGTCTAGGCCCAGTACTAGCCTAAGGGGGCTCACGAGGCCCCCATATTTGGCTACGTCTCATCCTGGTGCCCAACACGGGTCGGGCCTAGGCCTGCCCGAGAACTAGGCTAAGACTGGTGACCGGTATAAGTAGCCTGCCCCACTTCGGGGCAGGGCGGGCCTGCCTAGATAAAGCTTCGGCGGCAACCCCGACTTTTGGCATGTCCCAGCTTTTAATGATGGGGCGGCACCCAGCATAGCCCAGAGCCAACCAGGCCCGGACCTTGACCGGCCTGTCTGGGCCCGGCTTGGATTGAAACCGATCATTTTAACTATAATGGCGATCGGCGATGATTGAATGAAAACTATAAGAATCATCGATTGAAAACGATCATTTTAACTCTTTTTTTACATTGATTGACGATCGCCGATCGGGGATGATCAATCGCTAGCAAGTATTGAAAGGCGATCGGCAACCGCCTATCAACATAGATGGTTCCAAATGGAGAAATTGAAGCTCGCTTAAACTAGGAAATCAAAATGAAATATCTAAATAGATGCTAGAACTCAAAATCAAAATTGATTAATAAAAAAAAATTTGAAAGGAAATCGGAATGGAAATTGGACTCATAAGTCGTACCTGCGAGCCGCCTTTGGCTCCACTGCTCCGCTCCGCTCCGCTGCTCGCACCCGCACCCTGCTCTCCAAAAGACACTCCGCTAACTAGAAGACACTCCGCTCTCCATAACGAGTCTCGCGCCACTCTTCAGAATGTATATCGCCGCAAGACGGCCTACATGACATGCTTTTGCACGTAGCTCTCTAAATGGTGTCATAACACGTGCAATTATCAGAAGACACTTTTAACATTGTAGAGTGTGATGTGGTATGTTACCCTCACTTAATATTGCCTGTCGATTTGGGCGAGCTGGACTAGGCCCCGTTATGTTTTCACTTTCTGGATTTTTCATGTAAAAACTTGCCGCCGACTCTAATTTAGTCGTGCGTGCATTCAACCGACTCTCGAGTTAGGACAAACCTAATTTACCAAACCCGATATGTGCTAATCGATCACAACAAAGTTATTTTAATTTGGACAAAAATGTCACCGTCATAAAACATATGTTTGGCATGACAACGGTTACGACCGTAATTAAGAAAAGAAAATTAGTTTTGAACATAAAAGTTTATTACTTAGGTGAGGTGGAGCGTTGAGGGTTGGTTAACACAGCGTTCACGACCTCTACAGCTTTGCCAAACGGAGCCTGGTTTTTACTTTTTTTTAGGGGTAATGTTTTTCTCCCGCTGAAAATTGAGGCGGCACATTTTGGTAAAAATGTGAAGAATAAAATTGGAAAAAAAGATTGATTTGTTTAATATAATAATTTTGTAAAAAATTCATTAATTTAACCCGAACAATAAGGTATACGAGCTCCATCTCCCTTCCAATTTCCACCCAAAACAAATTCGCACGAGGAACTGGAGAGGAGATGATCTAGATCGATGCCGGAGATGTTACCGGCGTTAGATCCCCGGTCAGTTCAGCTGATACTCTGTGGCCTATTCTTCATGGTTGTTTCCTTTTATATCGGTACGCTCTTCGGCTCCGGGCCGTCCTCCGTTATCGCGGGCTCCGGCGACACCACTTCTTCCGCCCCATCAAAAGGTACCGCCTCTCCCTTTCCTAACTCTTGGCTGGAGATGAGAATGAGTGCAAATTATAGCAAAATGTAGTACGTCGAATCCGTAATTCAGGCAGGGCAATCAGCTGCAATTGACTTAATAGCTTGATCGTTTTGCACCATTGAAACATCAGCTGTTAATTGAAGAACAGGATTGCATTAGTTTTATAATGAGATCAGTTTACTTGCTTGTGTTGTGTTTATACCTGCATGTTGGTGAAGCTGAGTTTTACTCTATTGGTAGTAGCGGTGAAAGCGAAATTTAGTTCCTAGGTCTAGAAGTCGTATTTTTTTTCTGGTAGAGTTTGAAGTTTTCATGAACTGAAGAACGCCAGTTGGGAAGATCCGTGCCATTGTCATTTAACGAACTTCAAGGCTCTGTATGGTGTGAAGTAGTTGAATGGAGATGATCAGGAGATTGAAGAAAATTAATTTTCACCTACTTGCTGGTTGAGGAGAAATTTGGTGATGAAATCATTTTTCTTTGACGAGGTGGACAGTATTTGCAAAGACAACATGATAAATAATTTTTTCAGATTTTCAGGAAATTGTCGACGAAAAAATGTGTTTGTTCTCATTTCCCCTGTAAATCCAACTACCTGCTGATTACATTAAAGCCAAACACTCATATGAAGTTGCATAAGAATATTTTCTAGGTGGATATCTACTATGCATGGAAAAAAAGAAGAACAAAATCACGTTTGGGCTCACTTTTGTGATGATCCGCAAACCATCACAATTTAAAGTTCAAAGTATAGCGCAACATAAAATAAAACACAATGAGTACCAAATATGGACAAATAAAACTTTTCCTTCGATTCGCAAGTTAAAGATACATCAAAGTTTTATACAATATACATATGCACAGACATAAACCCAACAATAAGACATAAACCCAACAATATGACATAAACCCAACAATATGAATGCATGTAAAATTAAAAACATTCGTCAAAAAACTCGTAAATATACATATGCACAAACACCGATGCCGATGTTCATCATTGGGTAGTGATTTTTAATTATGGCTATTTTGAGGTGTTATAACCTTCGCGTATATGAACATTGATTGATATATGCTTTGTTGAGGCTCCGCTCAAGATAGTCCACAATACCTCATCAACATGTGGAATGGGTATTTATAGTATCTCCAGCGTAGAGCAAATCCCTAGTGACACGGAACCCATTAGGTCGTTCCGAGTCGGTCCTGACACGCGCGGACATATTATTATAATTAGAACTAACAATCTCCTCCTATGTCCGCGGTATACCGACGTTGGAAAAGGGTTGGTGTGTGTAGTGTTCAACCAGTTCGACTCATTACACAACCGTGTCCGCAAGTACCTGTTATAATATATTGGACTGAAAGAAAACAGTAGTATGTATGCACGCAAAAGTATAAAGCATAAACAGGCAGCATCACATAAAAGTCAAGAGTACAATCAGAGAAATAGGTACCAGAAGTCCTAATGTCTCATGACTAACAAAAGAACATAAATAGTCCAAACAAAACAGGTAAAAGAAAAGAGCTAAACAATGCTCTAGGCCAAAGAAAGCAAACCAAACAGATACTCTAGTAGTCATCATCCAGCAGGTCATCCTTCTCAGGATCCCAGTCTGCATGTGCTCCTCCTGCAGCAGCAGCTCCTGTAATTTCCAACAGAGAATTTCATTCAGAATGAATTCAGATATGGAAAATGTACATGTATCTAGTTCTGTTTATAAGAACGTAGTACTTAATTATGCTTAAGAGGATATATTGTGGAGTATTTCAGTTTTAACCGCAGAATCCATTAACTATTTCCAAACGAAACGATATCAGACTTTTGGACAAACGCAGCTATATCTGTGTTCCTATGTGTGATATCCTGGTTACTGTTCTTCTAGGGTTAATTGGAACTCATCAAATGTGGAATGGAACCAATTAACAGGAGAAGGTCCAAAACAAGTCAGATCGTGTTATCAAATGTGGAATAACACTCTCCTCCAAGTTAAGGAAGACGATTCTGGATGAGGTTGTTATCATCAAATGTGGAATGAAACAACCAACCAGAGGTTCGTACTCAGCAACCAAAATACCAACGGAGCACAATATGCTAAATTTGACAAAGGAATCAAAACATTCGGACTTAGGCTGGTTTTAAAACCGCTTTGAGTCTCATTTCCCCCACTGTTTTGATTGAACGGTCTCGGGGCATTCCTTTTGTCAGTGGATCAGCTAGATTATCCTTCGATCGCACGTCGACCAAAGTAATAACGCCTTGTTCTTTAAGATAATTCAATAGGGCGTGCCTCAGTCGTACATGTCGTCTCTTAGTGTTAAAGAGGACATTCTTTACAACTTGGACTGCTGCCTGATTATCACAGTATAGGCTTAAAGAATTGATTTGAACTCTAGACAAGGGAATGTCTAAGATCAAATTCCTGATCCAGTCTGCCTCTTCACCAGCTGAAGCTAAGGCAAATAACTCGGCTTCCATAGACGACAAGGCTATGCATGTCTGTCTCTTGGACTTCCAAGTAACTGCAGTCTGCAGCGCCACCCAATGTGAATATAAATCCACTTGTGGACTTGCTGTTTGAAACTTCTGAACACCAGGAGACATCAGAGTAACCTTCCAAAGTAGGAGGGTGACTAGTATAGCACAGAGCGTGGTCTTTAGTACCTTTGAGATACTTCATCAGCCTATCTAGGGCATCCCAATGCTCTTTGCCTGGACTACTGGTAAAGCGACTTAGCATGCTTACGGAGAAAGCAATGTCAGGTCTAGTGCAGCTTGTGGCGTACATGAGACTTCCAATGATCTTTGAGTACTTGACTTGGTCAACGCTTGTTCCTTCATTCGGACTCAGCTTGACATTCAGATCAGTGGGTGTTTCAACAGGCCTACAATCTTTATAACCCCAGGTATTAAGAATCTGCTCTATGTAGTGAGCTTGACTCAGAGTGACACATCCCTTGTCTACTCTTACTTTCATACCTAGTATGGTATCAACGGGACCAAGGTCCTTCATATCAAACGCTTTGGCGAGAGCGGACTTAATATCCCTCACGACAGCTAGGTCTGACCCCAGGATCAACATGTCATCCACATAAAGACATATGATGACAGTTTGGTTAGACATTGAGCGGTAATAGAGACACTTATCTGAAAGACTGGACTGAAATCCAAAGCTCTTTACTACTTGGTCAAACTTCATGTGCCACATCTTAGGTGCTTGTTTAAGCCCATAGATGGATTTATCGAGTTTGCACACTTTGTCCTTTAGATCTGCATGGACATAACCTTCAGGTTGTGCCATGTAGATCTCTTCATTTAGCTCTCCATTCAAAAAGGCCGTTTTCACGTCCATCTGATGGACGATGAAATTCTCGATAGAGGCTAAGGCTAGAAGAATTCTAATGGTGGATAGGTGACACACAAGTGAATAGACATCAAAATAGTCGATTCCCCCTTGTTGTTTATAACCCTTAGCGACTAGACGTGCTTTGTATCTGGCTATAGACCCATCGCTATGTAGTTTCTTCTTCAGTACCCATTTGCATCCCAGGACTTTAGCTCCTTTCGGTAGGTCCACTAGATGTCAGGTATTATTTTGTAGCAGCGAGTTCATCTCATCGTCGATGGCTTCTGCGCACATTAACGCATCTCTCGATCTCATCGCTTCCTGGTAGGAGAATGGATCATCCTCTAAGTGGTAGGTGACGAAGTTCTCACCAAAATCCTTAGGGATTCTATCTCTTGTAGATACTCTAAGAGGAACATGTTCGACCTCTAGAGGTTGGGGAGCAGTGCCAGAGGGGCCAGCTTCGGGTTCTACCGTAGACTCTGAGATCATGTCAGTAGATCCAGGAACGGTCAGGCCACGATCTTTGATAAATTTATGCTCAAAGAAAATAGCATCTCTAGACTCTATCACTGAATTAGTGGATAGATCCAGAAATCGGTCAGCTGCACTGTCTTCTGCACTGCCTAGATAGACACAGGTTGTCGTTCTAGGTCCCACCTTAGGTCTTTTAAGGTCTTGTATACGCACATAGGCGATACAGCCCCAAGTCTTAAGAGTGTCATATCTACAAGGATGACCGTGCCACAGCTCATAAGGAGTAGAACTGAGCTTTGAGTGGGGCACTCTATTCAGAATGTGATTTGCAGTAAGAAATGCTTCCCCCCAGAAGGAATTGGGCATGCCAGCGGTCAGGAGCATAGAATTTAACATTTCTGTCAAAGTTCTATTCTTACGCTCAGCGACTCCATTTGATTGGGGTGAGTAAGGAGCTGTAGTTTCAAGGATTATACCCTCAGTGGCACAGAACTCCCTAAACCCAGTTGCAGTGTATTCTCCTCCTCGATCACTTCTAAGTCTCTTAATCTTCAGATTTAACTGGTTTTCTACCCGAGATTTGAAGATTTTAAAGGTCTCGAATGTATCGTCTTTCGATTTCAATAGGTAGACATGACAAAATCTGGAGAAATCGTCAATGAAGGTAATTAGATACTTCTTTCCCCCTTTAGTGGCATGACTCCGAAAGTCACAGAGGTCGGAATGAATCAATTCCAAAAGTTGTGTGCTCCTAGAAACGGTCTTGTAAGGGTTTCTAGTTATTTTAGTTTGGGCACAAACCTCGCACCTATCAAACCGAATAGAGAAATCTAACGGAATGTTGCGACTCTTAGCTAGATCGCGCATCTTCTTGTAGTGAACGTGTCCAAGTCTATTGTGAAGTAGCTTTGGATCTAACAGAGACGAACTCACTTGATTTATGCACTCGTTTTCTAGGCTAAGTCTATACATTCCATTGATTAAGTAAGCGCAACCAAAGTAATGTGAATTAACAGACAGTGTTATTCTACCGCTAATGGTTGTGAAGGACATTCCGGACTTATCTAACAGGCTCATAGAAATTAAATTTTTGATTAAATTAGGAACTAATTTAACATTTTGCAAAATTAAAATTTTACCTGAAGAGAGGACGAGCTTTGCCGTCCCAGCATGAGTGACGATTGTCGCTCCTCCATTGCAATTCTCAACTCTGTCTCGGACAGCTCTGACGTCAGTGAGAAGATCTCTGTCATTTGTGACGTGACAGGTGGCACCGCTGTCCAGCCACCACTCAGAGGACGCACTGCGGTGATTGCTCCCGATCATAGCCACAAAGGACTTGGGACCAGAAGTATCGACCACCATGTGTGCCGCCTGAGGTGGAGCTTCATCCTTTTGCTTCTTTGGACCCCTACAGTCAGCAGCCCAGTGACCCCACTTGCCGCAGTTGTTGCATTTACCCTTCTTCCTTTTGAGAGAAGGCTTCTTGACAGCCAACGGGGCAGGAGTGTCAACTTTAGGTGCTGGGGGCTTCCGAGGAGGCTTATTAGGTCGAGAAACGAAGTTGACAGCCTGTGAGGGCTGAGCAACCTGCTCCGCGCTCTTTCCAGCGATGTTCTGGTCCTCGATGTGAATGAACCTTTTTAGTTCATCCAGAGTAATTTTCTCCTTCCGCCTGTGCATCTCCGTCTTGAAAGTTAGCCACTCCGCAGGTAGCTTGCTCAGAATCAAGTACACGAACAGATTATCATCCATCTTCGATTGGTCGTCCTCCAGCTTGTTGCGCAGATTTTCTAGCTCTATAATTTGGGAGGTGATCGGCAGATTCGCTTTGAGGCGGAAGTTGAAAAAACTTCTCCCCAATGAGCGATTTGGACAACACCTCCTCCTTCTGGAAATGCGCGTTGAGACGATCCCAGATCTCTTTTGCAGTCTTGTAAGCGTGGTAGGTCAGTGCGAGCCTAGGATTGAGGGAATTCAACAGGTAGTCCCTGCAGAAATCCTCATCCTTGGTCCACTGATATTCGTCTACGCCCTCGCTAGAAGACGCAAAGTCACTCTGCACAGTGTAGAAGATTCCGCGTTCCTTCATTCCTAGCTGGACTTGTATTTTCCAACTGAGGAAATCGGACGCGTCGAACGATTGCAATTTGGTGACGTCGAGCGCACTTTTCTTCGACATCGCAGCAGGATTCAAAAATAGAAAACTGAAATAAGATCACCTGATTCGCACGAAGACGACCGGAAAACTTCGGATCCAATACAGAAAATTGTTTGTGCTCCTCCTCTTCAGCTGTGTACAATCGCCGAAGAACAAGAAACAAATGGCAAAACCACGATCTGAATCCGAACTAGTAGAAAACCGGCACGATATTTCTCCACGATCTCTTTCCTTTTTGAATCAACAGGTCGAGATCCAAGTGCCAATACCGTTGAGTTGATCAATTTCTGGATGCAGTTCAAGAAACCAGATCTGAAGAAGGCAACAGTATTTTGACGGGGAACACCAGATCTCGAAGAGCACTAGATCTCAGCAGCAAATGTGAAAATTGCAGCAGAAATCGGAGAACACCAGAACTCGGCAGTGTGGTAGATCAGCACCAGATCGAGATCACAAAGGATGATCTTCCCTCCTTCCTTTCCAGATCTGCAGCCACTGGAATTTTAGAGAAGCGGGAGGCAGACCTGGATCGGCGCCTGTAGAGAGGATCTGTGTAGAAACTATCCTCCTCAAACAGATCTGAATCTGTGTAGGAAAAATCACGAGTGAGCAGATCTAGATCTTCGCGATCTGGAAAAAAAAAAAGATCGGCGAGCTTCTCCCCAGGCGAAAGAAAATGGCAGATCTGGATCGGCGCAAGAACAGCAAAGACAGATCAGCTCTGGACTTGCGATCGGAAGAGATCTAGCGAACGGCGACCGGACAATTTCAGGAATCGCGATCTACAGGACGGGAGGCGTTCTTCTTTGCGATCTACTGGACGGGAAGATGAACAGCCCTTCTTTGCGATCTTCTATCTTCCTCCAAACTGCGGTCTCCAAAAAACGGAAGGATGCACCGATCGGGAAGAGAAACGCGATCGGAAGAACCGGGAGAGATGATCGAGTCGCGACGGGGAAGAGCACGCAGATCCGAGCAGCGAAAGTTGAGAATCGCGAGAGAACGGGAGCGCGCCGACGGGAGCAAGAGCTTGAGCGGAAAACCTAATTTTTCGTATCTTGAGAATGTTGAGGCTCCGCTCAAGATAGTCCACAATACCTCATCAACTTGTGGAATGGGTATTTATAGTATCTCCAGCGTAGAGCAAATCCCTAGTGACACGGAACCCATTAGGTCGTTCCGAGTCGGTCCTGACACGCGCGGACATATTATTATAATTAGAACTAACATGCTTATGATGTGCTTGATTGATTAATGCTTCTTTAATTTTCACCACTGTTTTAAATATTAGATCCATCTACTAATAATGTTCATCTCCACAAGCACAAAATTTATACATAGTTTTGTTGCAAAAATTTAGTAAGTTAGACCAAAGCTATTTCAATTTATTGTTTTTGATTAATCTTAATACCACTGCATGACAGGTGCTTTGCAATACACGAATAAAGTTGCTCTTACATATAGGACAAAACCAATTACAATACCAGAAAGTGGAATGAATGTATGTCCTTTGAAATATAATGAATATATTCCTTGTCATGATGCATCTTATATAGCAAAGCTTCTCCCAAAACTAGATACTTCTCGAGAAGAGCAACTTGAGAGTCATTGTCCTCCATTAGAGGAACGTTTGTTTTGCTTGGTTCCACCACCCATTGATTATAAAATACCAATAAAATGGCCAGTTAGTAGAGATTATGTTTGGCGTAGTAATGTCAATCATTCACACCTCGCTGAAGTGAAAGGAGGACAAAATTGGGTTCATGAGAAAAATTCATTATGGTGGTTCCCTGGCGGTGGCACACATTTTAAGCATGGAGCTGCTGAGTACATCGAGAGGTATGCTTTACCAACTTTGCATGTTTTTTTTGTTTGAAGTAGCAAAGCCATATATGCCTAATGTTATTTTTTTTATCTTAGCCGTTTATGTAATTTTGTTGACCCTTTGTTGCTTATGAATGATAGATCCTTTTAATGTTTATGAAAATGTGAAAAATTGAACTTGAATCTATTTATCATATATCAAGTAGAGGTTTGAGGACGAGCTCTCCAAAATTTATTAGAAATATATATGCTTTTTATTTCACAAATTATCTTGCAATTTCAGCCTGCACGTATGCTCTTATTCTCCTCATGTAAATTTTTTACCTCTAATTTTTAATATTTACTGCTACAAGGTCAAGTAGCTCCATCATATTTAAAAAATGCAACCTTGAATCATTCAAAATGGCAACTAAGTAACAAAAATCCTTGATATTCCTTCTATATAATGCAACAAAATATGCATAATTAAGGAAAATGGTGTGACTACCTGGTTAGCACAATCCCTACACTGTAACATATACACACCAACCTGAGCCATACAAAAAGAAAAAAAGGCTGATAATTTCAATTTGATTTTATCCTTAATACATACTTATCCATCTTTACCACATCAATTATATAATCACAAAACCATCAACTCATCATATGATAGTTACCACATCAGATCAGCTAACTTTTCATTAAAATGTAAAATATCTGGCACAGCATATATCTTCTTTATATTTACCGGAAAAGATATATATCATTTGCATTATTCAATTACATAAATACGAAAGGCACCTAGATGGACCCACACGTCTTTATTCACTAGCAACTTTTAAAGCCATTCAATTCATTAAAATTTAAATCGCATTTGCTGTCTTCCCGTTAGTCTTGTATGCCAATCAATACATGTGTATATAGTGTGGTGAGAATCTTATTAAATAGCATGTTGTTCATTATAAAATTGAATCAATAGGAAAGATAATCAATATGCATGTAACACATTTCTTTCAATTGTCTCCATGCCAACCATTTCATGTAAATAAATCAAATTCTAAACACTTATAAGTAAATCATTGATTAACATATGCATGTTTATATTCAAAATTATCAATGACTATATAGTGAAACAATATGGATGCCTACTTGACGTCATTAGCTAGTCACCACCACGATAGTCACCTTTTATGCGACTACAAAGCCACACTAATGCTCTTCGATCAACAACCAAACCAACATCCTACTCTACAAGTCGGGTATCTACTCAAGTATTTGGCCAACATGCTGGCACTTGAGGCTAGTCCGTGGTTAGTACTTTCTTCAGAACTCCCTCCACACCAACTTATGCATATACAAATTCAGTTATAGCTATGGAGACGATTACCACTTCTGTTTCTTGCCATTATTAGAGAGGTTAGATATATTTGACATTTAGGGTCCGTTTGGTTGGGCTGTTGCTGATGGAAAGTTGCTGATGATAAGCTGCTGATTGGAAATTTGCTGATTCTGGAAAACGGAGTTTTGTTTAAAAACTGTTTGGGTGAAATGGAGTTTGTAAAACGGAGTTTTGAAAAAGTTGTTTGGATACAAAACGGAGTTTTGAGTGAATTTTTTTTTCCCCTAAAAAACATATGAAAATAATATATATTTTCCATAATATGATACCAAACACAAAAATTAATGTTTACTTGAATCAGTTACACCCGACATCTCGTTCTACGATCTAGATTCATACAATTGATCCGCTATAATATCACGTAGCGTGATCATCTCCTCTACGCCACCTGCAGTGTCAGAGCATCTATCTTGCTGCTCTTGTGTAGCCACTCCATCTCGACCCCCCTGCTCGCTCTCACTGAAATCAAAATCAATGTGCGAAGGATGGCGGCGAATGAAATTATGTAAAGTCATCGTGGCCATCACAATATCCGCCTGTTTTTCAAAGCTATAGCTTGGCATGTCCCGCAGTATGGCCCACTTCTTCTTCCAAACGCCGAACGATCGTTCTATCACACTTCTAAGGGATGAATGCGCATGATTGAACATCTCTCGACGTCCTTCTGCTCGACGACCACCACGTGCAAAGTCAGGCAGATGATACCTTGTATCCGGATATGGTTTCAAATATCCTTTTTGTAGAGGATAGCCCGAATCAACCAAATAATATTTTCCTGCAGAATAAAAAAAATTACCAAGAAAAACATATGTACGAGGAGCAAATGGATGAACTGAATTTTAATTATTTACCTTCAGGTGGATGAGGGAACTTATAACGAGGATCAGACATGACATAATTGAAAATACGACTGTCGTGCGCAGATCCCTCCCAACCCGGCATAACGAAAGTGAAGCACATATTGAAATCACAAGCCGCCATGACATTTTGTGTGGGTCTACCCTTTCTCCCAATATAGGGTACTTGACTTCCAACTGGTATGCACGCATCAACGTGTGTCCCATCTATTGCCCCAACGCAATCTTTAAAAAAAGGCATATACCGTCTATCATACATAATCTCTGGCGGAGTGCAGCTGAAAGACCTATCTGATGGCTGAATCACCTCCTCGGCTAACTTCAACAAAGCGCGAAGACCTTGTGCAAAAAACCTGCTAGTTGTCTCCGTTGAATGTTGAAATCGCTCTTTTGTTTTTCTCATTGATTCATTATGCGACAATATGTATACGGTCAATGCTAACACTTCTCTGGATGTTGTTCTTCTTGTGCCCTGAAAACCACACTTCTCTTCCAACGAATGCAATAGATCGATAAAAATTTCTTGACTCATCATGAATGAGTCATGAAATCTCACCCGAGTACCTAGAAGTAGCTCTCCCACCCACTTGTCACCGGTTTGCTTTGAAGTCATCGATGGAACTGGCTGGTTGTGGTTTTCGGAGAGAAAACTTATTGCTGCTACCACATTATGGTGATGGGCGATAGCATAATTTCTTCTAATGTTCTCGTGCTCCTCTTGCCTAATTTCTTCTAATGTTCTGCTATTCTCAGATTCATCACTAGACATTTTCTGTTAAAAAAATGCAATACCAAGAATTATCAAAATGGAACTAAAAAACACATAATGATAACATTCATAGTGGTAGCTGTCCTTAAAAATATAACAATGATAACAATGAAATAACAGTGTCCGCAGCAAATAATATAACAGTGTCTGCATCAATAAAAAAAACACATATAGTTCATAAATGATAACATCCTACTACGCCCCACAAGTAAAGCGATTCTTCAGCCACTTTATGTTCATCCCTTCCGGAAGGCACATGAAAGTCTCTCTATGTTTTGTTTCCATCAAATATGTGATGGCAAAATCATAGAAGTCTTCATCAGACTGCACTTCTGAGTAGGTGCCTAATTTTTCCAGTGCAAGTGCAATAGTAAACGAAGATGACAGCCTCTGGGGTGGCTCCTGGATGCATCGACTAATGATCTTCGAGGACTCGGCCAAATCTTCTAACACCGAGCTTGTAGGTTTCTGCTTTCCTTTCTTTCTTTTTTTACTTGATTCTGCTCTAATTGTTGTCTCAGCTGGACGAGGAGCACCGGTATCCTCAACGTCATCATGTTCATCCTCTGACATTGCTCTTTCATCAATAGACTCTGTAGCAAGATTCCTGGTGTGCGGGGTGCAAGCATGATGTCCAGTAGCAACAACAGAACTGAACATCATGTTCAGTTTCTCCTCTAACTCTGGGGGGATCCCTGCAAACCGGAATTTCTTAGCCAACGGGACAACCTACAAAAATTAAACAATGAAATTTAAAGTTAGGCAATGAAATTTAAATAAAATTAAACAAAGAAAATAAGAAATTTCATTTACCTTCAATCTTTCATCCCACCACTCATCTGAGGCGTCTATAGTTTTTCTTGATGCATTCCAACCCAAACCGGTGTCACCGCGTTTCAACTCTGTCCATAACTTCCACTCTTTCTTCAAATGATCCCATTTATTCTTAAGTTGGACTTTATCATATTTTTTCCCCGTCAGTTCTTCAAATTTTTTCACAATATTACTCCAACCTCTTTTATTAAAATGTGTTGTTGGCCGATTCCCAAGCTCTACCTCTTTAATACATAAATCACAGAAGTGCAAGACATCGGTATTGTCCCACATAGCAACAACCCCACCCTCTTTTGGTTTGCCTATCCTTAACAAACAAAATAATACAAACATTCTTACATAGAAATAAACATATCCTTAACAAAACAAAATAAACACACACCAAATGAACACACACACACACACAGCACACACATACATGTATACACACACACCAACTGAACACACACACACATATGTATACACACACACACCAAATGAACACACACACACATATCATACATACACAGCACACACCAAATGAACACACACACACATATGTATACACACACACACCAAATGAACACACACACACATATCATACATACACAGCACACACCAAATGAACACACACACACATATGTATACACACACACACCAAATGAACACACACACACATACATACATGTATACACACACACACCAAATGAACACACACACACATATCATACATACACAGCACACACAACATGTATACACACACACACACAACACACACATACATGTATACACACACACACCAAATGAACACACACACACATATCATACATACACAGCACACACACACACACACAACACACACATACATGTATACACACACACACCAACTGAACACACACACACATATCATACATACACACACATATATACACACACACACATATATATGAACACACACACATCACATATACACACGCACACATATCACATACACATACACACACAGCACACATATCACATACAAACACACACATATGCACACATATGCACACATATCACATACAAACACACATACATCTCAACACACACACACAACATACACACACACACAACATACACCTCAACATACACACACACACCACAACATACACACACAGACAACACATATACACAACACTCATAAACAAACACCACAGCAGAAATCAAAATCGAGATCTAAAAACCAAAGATCAAAATCTTGGGAACTGCACAAATCCAAGAATCGAAAGCAACAATCCAGCAAGGAGGAAGCATCGTTACCTAAGAACTGCAGAAATCCAAGAATCGCTGCCGCCGACGGGAGGGATCGAGCGAGGAAGAAGAGGAGAGGCGTCGTCTACGGTGATCAAGGAGGAAAAGCAGTCACCACCGGGAGGAATCGCGCAACAGAAGGAAGTAATCGCCGCCCGGAGGAGTCACCGGGAGGAAGTAATCGCCATCGGGAGCAGTCACCACCGTGAGGAGAAGAGAGGAGAGGTATCGGGTTCTGCTGCGCTCGCGCTAGGGTTATGGGGGAAGACTCCTCGGCTGCGTGCTTTTGCGGCTGGACGCGATGATTTTGCGCGGATGGGTCGCAGAAGAAAAGGGCGGATATAAATAAAGGCGTTTGGGAGATAAGCCGCGCCAAACGGCTGGACGCGATAAAATCGCGGTGCGTTTTCACCGCACCGGCGACTAAACGCCGCGCCAAACGCCACCTTAGAGGATTGAGGAGTGGGAGAGGGTGCATTAATCCTCTAGGAAGGCAGCGTCTGATCCCTCTTTCAGGAGATCTCTTTGTTTTTTTCTTCCCTTAAACATCTTTGTAATTCCATTTACTTCAAGAGATCAATCAAAGGGGCGGTTCAATTACTTTCTCTTTGGCTGATTCATTCTCTTTCTACCCCACTTCATCGAATTATTTGGCAATGAGGCTCTAACAAAGTCTATACTCCATTAACAAATCAAGATCCAACAGCATACATGTTCAATATTTTCCATATAAAAGAAAAGAGTGACCGCTACATCCACCTCTCCTAAGTTGGTAAAAGTCAGTGTAAGTTATTGTTTAATTGTTAGTTCTAATATATTATTTTCTTCGGTAAAGTCAATCTATTCTACCAAGGAATCCCTTTATTTCTTTTTCCAATTTTGTGGAAATGATTTAAAGATGTCATTTGTACATGATTCTGTAAGTTATTCTAAATGCTACTTCTAATATATTATTTTCTTATGTGTGAGCCCTTGATATCCTTCACTTCTATAGATCTTGCATTCTCTTATATGGTGAATATACTATGCTATGTGTTAGTTGTATTATATGATGTATTATATTGTATAGTCTGGTGATCTCACCTCTGGGTGTATATATATGTAGACCTATTGTTGAGTAAAATAATTCAATTCATTATTCCTTTCATGGTATCAAAGCCTTAGGGTTTTCTCGCACGATTTTCCCCTTTCCGCCTCTCTCGCTTCGATCGATCCCGCTCGCCGTTCCTGATCCCGACCTCGATCGAGCCTGCTCGATCCCGTTTCATCGTAGCCCTGCTTCATCGATCTGCACTACAGTAGCCCTGCTTCATCGTTCCCGATCGCGCTGGAGTTTCGTCGATCTGCACTAACCGCGCCGATCCTGTTTCCGTTCCGATACGCCGATCGATCCCGCCTGCTGGTTCTGCTTGATCCCGCCTGCTGATCCCGCCTGCTGATCCCGCCTGCTGGTGCTGCCTGATCCCGCCTGCTGGTTCCGCCTGCTCCAAGCCTCTGCACCGGCATTCTTCGCTCTTTTCCGATTAGAACAGTGGTTTTCTGTTCGTTCTGCCTGCTCCATCTTATCCGGTTGATTCTTCTTGTTCGATCCCGCTGCTCGGATGGCCTCGTCTCACTCTTCCGGTTTCCTTCAAAGAGCGGACGTCATCCTCGATGGGCGAAACTACAAGGCATGGTCCGCCACCGTCGGCGTGATCCTCCGTGGTCTCGATCTATGGGGCCACATTGACGGCACCGAGCCTGCTCCTGCGCCTGCTCCTGCGCCTGCTTCTGCGCCTGCTCCTGCGCCTGCTCCTGCGCCTGCTCCTGCTGCTGACCCTTCCACTGTCAGCTCGGCCGCCTCCACCAAGGGCTCCGACTTAGCGCGATGGCGCTCTGACGACTCTCACGCGATTGCTGTGATCTGTCAGTCTTGCGAGCTTCCCATTCGGATGGCTGTCTACGAGCTCCCTACAGCAAAGGCGATGTGGGATCACTTGCGTCGCCTCTATCTGCCGTCCAGTCAGGCCCTGCGCTACTCTCTGTATCAGACCCTTGGCGTCTGCTACCAGCGTGATCGGTCTGTTCAGACCTTCTTTGCTGAGCTCCTAGATCTCTGGCGTCAGTGCGACGAGATGGCTCCTTCTCCCTGTGCGACATGCCCTCAGTGTGTTGCCATCTCTCGGGATCGCGACTGTCAGCGCTTGTTTGAGTTTCTTATGCGCCTACGCCCCGAGTTCGAGTCCATTCGCGCTCAGCTTCTGCACCGGCATCCCCCTCCGTCTCTCAGCGATACCTTGGCCTTGGTGATCGCTGAGGAGACTCGTCTCCACTCCCTGGACTCCATTACTTCTTCTGGTGGGATGCCTCACGCTGTTCTGGCTGCTCCCCAGCTTTCACCGCAGTCCTCTCTTGTCAGTGCTCCTCTGCTGCCCTCGTCAGGTTATAGTGCTCCGGTGCGCCCTGTTCTTCGTCCTCCGGCGCCCTCTTCGGCTCAGTCTGGTGCTCCCCGTCGTTCATCTGTCCGCTGTCACTACTGTCAGTGCCTTGGTCATATCAAATCTGAGTGCCGCAAGCTTCAGAGAGCTCAGCAGTCTGGTCAGCAGCGTGCTCCCGGTGCTCCTTTCTCTACTGTGGCACAGTCTCTCTCTATTTCTGAGCTTGCACAACAGATTGCTCAGCAGCTCTCTCAGGGATCCCTGCCTCGCTCTACCGTCTCCGTCCTTTCACCGGATGCTTCTGATGCTTCTTCCTCTCAGCTGGCAGCTTCCGCCCCTTCAGGTATCTCTTCCTCCGACTGGTTGCTCGACTCTGGAGCCTCTTTTCATATGACTCATGATGCCACACACCTCTCATCTTGCCAGCCCGTTTCCCCTGCCCTTAGTATCATGGTAGCCAATGGTACTATTCTCCCCATTACTAGTCGTGGCCTCCTCCATACTAGTCATTTTCATATCCCTGACGTTGCCTACATACCCAAGCTATCCATGAACCTTATATCCGTCAGCCAACTCACATCTCATGGTTGCCTTGTTATTTTTGATGAGTTTGTTTGTCGTGTGCAGGATCGTCTGACAGGGACACTCCTTGGAGTTGGCCGTCGCCGTAGTGGGGTGTACGTCCTTGATCGCCTCCATCTTCCTTCGTCATCTCAGGCTGCTGTCACATTTTGTCTTCCTTCGGTGGCCTTTTCTCAGTGGCATCACCGTCTTGGTCATCCCAGTGGCCCGCGCCTTGCGTCGCTTATTAGTCATGGTTTTCTGGGTCGTGTTTCTGTTGATCGGTCTCATTCTTGTACGGGTTGTAAGCTGGGTAAACAGCTCCAACTCCCTTATCCGTCTAGTGAGTCAAGATCTTCGCGTCCTTTTGATTTAGTTCATTCTGATGTCTGGGGTCCCGCCCCGTTTGTATCCAAAGGTGGTCACCGTTATTATGTTATCTTTGTTGATGATTATTCTCGTTACTGTTGGATTTATTTTATGCATTCTCGTTCTGACTTTTTTCAGATATATGTTACTTTTTCTGCTATGGTGCGCACCCAGTTCTCTGCTTCCATTCGCATTTTTCGTTCCGATTCTGGGGGGGAGTACCTCTCTCATGCTTTTTGAGATTTGCTTGCCACCCACGGCACTCTCCCTCAGCTTGCTTGCCCTGGTGCCCATGCTCAAAATGGCACCGCTGAAAGGAAGCATCGTCACAATATTGAGACAACACACACCCTTCTTATCTCCTCTCATGTGCCTCCTCACTTTTGGGCTGAGGCTGTTTCCACTGCTGTCTATCTTATTAACCTGCAGCCCTCCACTTTTCTTCAGGGTCAGAGTCCTGGTGAGTGTCTGTACTCTCGACCTCCACGTTACACACATCTCCGTGTTTTTGGCTGTCGGTGTTATGTTCTACTCTCTCCACGTGAGCGTACCAAGCTCTCTGCTCAGTCTGTACCATGTGTTTTTCTTGAATACAGTGTTGAGCACAAGGGCTATCGATGTTATGATCCTGTTGCTCGTCGTCTTCGGATCTCACGTGATGTCACTTTTGATGAGTCTCACCCTTTCTTTGTGTCCTCCGTTCCCCCGACCTCGCACTCATCTGTGACTCCCTCCGATGTGCAGTTTCTCACTCTTCCCACCTCACCACCTCATGTTCCTTTCTCTCCACCGGTTTGTCCTCCTCCTCTCCCGGTGCCATCGGCCTCTCCGGTCTCTCCTCCCACCTCCTCCTCCGATACACTCGTCGTTCCCCTTCCACATCACTACACTCGTCGTCCCCCTCCTGTTCCCTCATCTCCAGTACCCCCCGAGTCCCCGACTCAGTGCCCGTCTCCTCCAGCGAGGTCCCTGTGGATGATCCTCCTGCGCGTCGCAACCCACCTCGTGAGCGACGTACTCCCGACCGTCTCAGCCTTGCTACACTACCTCTGGACCTGCCTGCTCTCCCTGCTACTACCTGTGGTACTCCAGAGCCGACTTCCTATCGTGAGGCTGCCCAGATACCTGAGTGGCAGACTGCTATATCTGCTGAGTTGGAGGCACTTGAGCACACTCGTACCTGGGAGTTTGTTCCTCTCCCCCATGGCGTTGTTCCTATTACTTGCAAGTGGGTCTTCAAGGTGAAGACTCGCTCAGATGGTTCTGTAGAGAGGTACAAGGCCCGCCTCGTGGCTCGTGGTTTTCAGCAGGAGCAGGGACGTGACTACGATGAGACTTTTGCCCCAGTTGCTCACATGACCACGATCCGCACTCTTGTTGCTGTTGCAGCTGTTCGTCGCTGGTCTCTGTTCCAGCTCGATGTGAAGAACGCTTTTCTTCACGGTGACCTTCAGCAGGAGGTGTACATGCTCCCTCCTCCCGGTCTTTCCTCTCCCCCAGGACTTGTTTGCCGCTTGAGACGAGCTCTATACGGGCTCAAGCAGGCGCCCCGCGCGTGGTTTGCTCGTTTCAGTTCGGCCATTACTGCCGCCGGTTTTCAGCCGAGCCCGCATGACCCAGCCTTGTTTGTGCACTCCTCTTCTCGTGGCCGGACTCTTCTATTACTTTATGTGGATGATATGATCATTACAGGTGATGACCCTACTCATGTGACTTTCGTCAAACATCACCTCCAGCAGCAGTTTCAGATGACTGATCTTGGACAGCTGAGCTATTTCTTGGGCCTTGAGGTCACCTCTACAGACCGTGGTTTTCAGCTCTCTCAGCGGCGTTACACATTAGACCTTTTAGCTCGGGCTGCTCTCTCTGACTCTCGCACCGTGGACACCCCTATGGAGCTTCACCTTCAGTTACGACCGGATGATGGGGTTCCACTCTCTGACCCTACTCGTTATCGTCACATTGTTGGGAGCCTCGTCTACCTTACTATTACTCGGCCCGACATTGCTCATGCTGTTCATGTTTTGAGCCAGTTTGTTGGTGCACCTACCTCTGTGCATTATGGTCATCTCCTGCGGCTGCTGCGTTATCTCCGGGGGACGACTTCACGTGGTCTCTTCTACTCCAGTAGCAGTTCTCTGCAGCTTCGTGCCTACTCGGATGCTACTTGGGCCAGTGATCCCGTTGACCGTCGATCTGTCACTGGTTTCTGTCTATTCTTGGGTACTTCACTTATTGCCTGGAAGTCCAAGAAACAGACAGGGGTTTCTCGTTCCAGTACTGAGGCTGAACTGCGTGCCATGGCTACTACTACTGAGGACATTATTTGGCTCCGCTGGCTCCTTGAGGATCTTGGTGTCTTTTCTCCGGATCCCACTCCACTCCACTGTGATAACACCGGTGCCATTCAGATCACCTTGAATGCGGTGAAGCATTCTCTCTCCAAGCACATCGGGGTGGATGCTTTCTTCCTTCGTGAGCAGTATGGTCGGGGAACTCTTACTCCTTCCTTTGTTCCTTCTGAGCAGCAGCTTGCAGACTTGATGACTAAGCCGCAGACTCGGTCCCAACACGCTTATCTATTATCCAAACTCTCGGTGTATGAACCCCTGTGAGTTTGAGGGGGGGGGGGGGGGGGGGTGTTAGTTGTATTATATGATGTATTATATTGTATAGTCTGGTGATCTCACCTCTGGGTGTATATATATGTAGACCTATTGTTGAGTAAAATAATTCAATTCATTATTCCTTTCACTATGCAGTGGGAAAACTACCTCCTCAAGAATTGTCGTAATTTTTTTAATTTGAAAATTTGTGCATCTTTTGAAAAGGCAGTGTCCTGCCCTAGTTAAATCATTTTTCTTAGGTCCGCCTTTTAATGGTACCTTCATATTAATAAACATGCTTAAAGATATCTTGAGAGTCCATAGCTTTGAAATTTGGCCAAACCATGACCTTAGGTTTTTGATACATTAATCAGTTTGGTATTGCTTGCAATATTGGAAATACAATGCATATTTTTAATTTTGATGGGCATTAATTATGATTAACTAAGCCTTAATTTGTATCTATGGACCTGGAGGTAGAAATATTCTTCTTTATTGCAAATTGGTTGAGCTACTTTGTAAATCTAAACTTTTATTTATATTTTTGTGTTTATTTGATTGGTTTTTGTAGGCTTGGTAACATGACAACTAATGAAACTGGCGATTTAAGTTCAGCCGGGGTTGTTCAGGTTTTGGATATAGGTTGCGGCGTTGCTAGTTTTTCAGCTTATTTACAACCTTTAGACATTCAAACAATGTCCTTAGCTCCTAAAGATGGTCACGAAAATCAGATTCAATTTGCTTTGGAGCGCGGAATTAGTGCAATGATATCTGTTTTGGCTACAAAACAGTTGCCCTTTCCTCTCCAATCTTTTGAAATGGTTCATTGCTCACGATGCCGTGTTGATTGGCATGTAAATGGTACTTTCTCAGTGCTCTCTATTGGTAAAGATATATTTACAGTAGTTTATATTTTATAAGACAATTTTTGGTATTAACGCAATGTTTCAAGGTGTTTTTGGCGGGGGTGAATCCGACGGCGCTAAACCGCAGTCGCTGTACGGGACCCACAGAAATCAACGGCTTTTCTGCAGATTTTGCGTTGTCGGCGGAACGCCCAATCCTGCGGCATTCCGCCGGATCCACTCCTTGTGAAATCTGCCGAATCCGCTCTGCGTGAAATTCGCCGGACCCAAACACGCCTCGTTATTCTTAGGATCTGTTTAAATTCATAGTGTCTGCTAAACAATGGAAAGTAATTTAATTTCATTTTTATTTTGTGGTTTATATCTGATCGAAGCAGATAGCATGAGACATTCACCATTCATCTCTAGTAATTACTCTTTGATTTCATGCCGAGTTCAAAAACATTGGGTGTTTTATACATAAGAAGCTCGTAGTATGGTGTTATCATTGTTGCCACATTATATAACCTGTTTATAATCAATAATTCCAACTGTGTTTTCAAATTCTTCCGCTTTGGTTATCAAATGATTTTCCATAATTTAGCTGACTCTTAGGTTTTAGATTCTATTTTCATAATTTCTTGGTCTCTATAATAATTAATTTTGTGTGATTTTGATTTTATTTAATTTTTTATTATTTACTATAAAACTGCACATACCATCTCTAGCACATTTCCACATCTCAAGACCATAAGTTTATGATTTTTCCCATTCTTCCTTTTCAGATGGTATACTGCTCAAAGAAGTTGACCGTCTTTTGCGACCACATGGATATTTCGTTTACTCAGCTCCACCTGCCTATAGAAAGGATAAGGACTATCCAGTCATTTGGCAGAAGTTGGTTAATCTGACAACAGCTATGTGTTGGAAGCTCATTGCCCAGCAGGTCCAAACTGCCATATGGTTGAAAGCTGATAGTGATTCATGTCGATCAGAGAATGCAAAAAAGAATCTGTTATCGATATGTGAACCGATGGACAATATGAAATCGCAGTGGCAAACACCTTTAAAAAACTGCATAACAATAAGCAACGAGCAATCAAATGCTCAGAAGCTACCTCCCAGGCCTGATCGCCTCACATTCTATTCAAAATTTATTAAGGAATCAGGTTAGTAATTTCTCATCTGATGTTATATTGCTAACTGATACGAATACGCACTATGAACAATCCTCCTCACGACTACTTAAGACTTAGAGCCGCCTCTCCATTTATCACCTATTAGAATTCTCTTTTAATAAATATCACGCGTTTATGTAATTTGCCCTTTAAGAGGCATTTTGGTAATTTAGCCACTAGTGTTCTCCCCTGCATAAGAGAGAGAGAGTAGAGGAATCTTAGAGACATCTTGTTAAGTCTTTGTAAGATCTACTTGGAGAGGGATTCTTAGGGAGTACCAACTCTCAAGTGCTTCATGCTAGCATTTCTAGTGAGTTTGTATTCCTCTTTTTCGGTTATAGTGTGATCTATTTTTTTGCATGGAGTAGTCATCTAAATTTTTTTTGAACTATATGCTTATGCTTTTGAACTAAACTTCAGATACAGGCATCAATTTAGTGTCAATATTGCCTTTTCATAAAGTGAGGAGGAGCAATGGAAAAATCGCTAGGGCCATTCATAGTTAAAATTGTCATTGTATCTTATTTGCATTGAGATTCCTTTCCTTTAAAATGTGAATGGTTCTCTTTACGACACATTTAAGTTAGCGTGCTACATGTCTACAAAAATATTCATGTCCTAACTCAGGTTTACCTAGAGTTCTGCTGCACTTTTATCTAAGATCTCTGAGATCATTATTATTGACCTTTTATTTCTATCTTCCATTGCTTGTCTATTGTTTTTTATATCCTGTTCTTCCAAATTTTTTTGCTTCATCTACTTTATTACCTATCTACTTGCTTTTTGTTAGACTGTTTTCTAATATTCTCAAGCTTTTCCCATAAATCTTCTTAATACTTTCACTAGACAAGCACATACATAACGGATTTTCTCAACTCTTATAGGTAAAGTTTGAATCTTTAGAAGTTTAGATACTGCTACCTATTTTACTCTGACAAGTTGTATGCATACAACTCTTACCGATCTATTTTCCTTTGGTCCTTTTTTTGTTCCATAAAACCTTGTGATGCTTTGTTTTTTTGAATCCTCCTATGAGATTGAAAATTTTCTTTTGCTCTATTCAAAGTTTTGTGAAGCTTCTCTTCCTGTCATATTACTAGTCAAAATGAGCTATTTCTACTTTACTATTACCTTTTTTTTCTGTTAATTGATGTATATATAATTTTTCTATGTTTAACTTTATCATGCTGGAATTCTTTTTCCAACTGGAAGTATGATCATCTAATATTACTAGTCTTACAAAATTATTACCTGCTGGATTTCACTTTTGGAATTATAGTAATCACTTTTTACTGTGATGTAGCTTTTGATTTTGATGCAAATTTGCATGATGTCATACTCCTGAACAGGGATCTCTCCACAGATGTATGAACATAACTCAAAATTTTGGCAAGAACAAATCAATCAATATTGGAGACTGATTGGTATGAACAAACTCGATATCAGGAATGTTATGGACATGAATGCTTATTATGGTGGATTTTCTGCGGCACTGAGCAACCTCCCCATTTGGGTTATGAATATTGTACCAGCAACCATGAGTAACACTTTGTCTGCTATATATGACCGTGGTTTGATTGGTGCTTTTCATGACTGGTGGGACACTATCATTCTGTTATTTAAATAATTAATTGCTATTCTCTTGATTTAGACGTTATGTCATTAAATTATAATTAATTACTATACTAGGTTATTAACATTTATATCTCCTGCTACAGGTGTAATCCATTCTCCACCTACCCCCGAACATATGATCTGCTACATGCATACCATCTTTTGTCCCATTACCAGTCTGATGAGAGAAGTTGCTCAATAGAAGATATTGTTTTGGAGATGGACCGCATCATCCGTCCTCAGGTGCCACCCTTTCTAACATTTTTTTCATCTTCTGATTTCTCTGAAGAGAAACATGGAAAAGTACTAATGCAATTAGATTTTTTCTGAACAAAAATATATTATTTCTTAGTACTAATGTAATATCAGACTGCAATTATTTAGCATAATTATCTAGATTGTATCACCAGAGTTACTTCTCTCCAATAAATCATGTTCAAGAAACATGAGCCATTTAGTAAAGTTGAAGAAATACGGTTAGAAGTGACCAAGCAATGGAAATGTTTGATTAGGCACCAGATTGCAGGGTTGTTGTTACGGGCCCCGCGCCCGCTTATCTAGTATGATTATCTTTAATATGTTTATGTTATAATTATGAAAGTAGGCCTCGAGCACCGGGCTTAAATATTAGGAGTTATCATGTGTTGTCTTTATGAAGGGTCTCGAGCTCCGTGTCTAGTATTAGGTTTCATTATTATTGTCTTGTCTTTTTATATGTGTTGTAGCCTATATAAAGGCATTAGAAGTGTTGTATGAATCAAGCAAGAAGAAATCTATTTTCCCGTCTTTGAGTGTGAGGTCTTGGAAGCTCTCTCCTCCAACGAGCAAGCCCCGCTTAGGCAGCCGCGGTCATGGCTCTATAGTATCTCCGCTACCCCGCATCTCCACCTTCGACCGCCTCCGACCAAGGACCATAACAACTTGGTACTCGTCTACTGACCCCGTTTGCCGTAGAGATGCGAGTTCTCCGAGGGGGTTGCTGCGGATAGGAGGTCCAAAACGCAAGTTGCATAGCCTTTTGAAGTCGTCCCATAGCAAATTCGGTTGATCGGTGAGAAGTCGAGAGGCCCACAAAACAGCGGAGTCGAGCAGATGGAAAGATGCTAGATGGATTCGGTCTGCTGCCGGAGTTTGTTGGTGGCCGAAGAATTGCTCACATTTCGTGAGCCAGCACAAGGGATCGCCTTTCCCGTCATATGTGCGAAATTCTAATCTGGAGTAGCGTGGTTCCATCGCAGCGACTGGGTGCGCGGGGAATGGCAGCGGTGGTTCGTGGGCGGTTAGTGGCGGTGCTTGGCGGAGAAGTGGAGGTGCTTGACTGCTGCTTGTACGATCGTGTGCGGGAGTGGTAGAAAGATCACCAAGGCGCTTGGAGAGCGCAGTAATGGCCTCCTGTTGTCGTTCCGTGAGTGCAGTTTGCACAGCCTGTTGTGCCATGACGGCCTGCAGCATGGTCATAATCTGACTTAGTTGGTCGGATGAATCATCCATAGTGCGAGATGAGGAGCGAGAAGAGGAGCGGGTGATAGGGCGTTGGAAATGCGCCGAGTTGGATGAGTGGGAGTGGCCATGGGTGCCGCGGTTGCGCCCAATATTTTCAAATAATATTGAGCCGGGGAATAGTTGGGTGTGCGGCTAGGAAGAGAGAATTGAAAGAAAATAAAAGGAAGGTGGGGCTGAAGAGACAAGCGCTGGGCTCGAAAAAGAAAAAAAAGGGTGCGGGCAGCGCGAAGGAAGTGGCGGACGCGTGCGTGCAGGTGAGGAGAGGCCCGCAAGAGATGAGGCGTCAGTCGATCGAAACAAAATGGCGGCCTGCAGGAGATGGACTTGACGTGATGGGGATGCCCGGAGGCGCTGCGGGAAGCGTCGGAATGGACGCAGAGAGGCGTAACGCTGGAAGAGCGCCGTTTGTGCGGTGGGTGTCGAAGCAGGCGGCCAGCGGCTGGTTGGCGAGGATCACACACAGGCGGTGAGGGCAGCTCTGCTGTCGACAGGATGGGCGCAAGCTCTGACGGAAGGGACGACGAGAAGTCGCAAAGATGTCGCTGAAGCGGAACGAAACCAGGAGTCGTCGATTTTCTGAGAGTGAGCGACTGGAACAAGGAGGAAGTGGATGTGATGTGTGGAGCGGAAGAGGACCGATAGCTGTGATACCAAGTTCTTATGGTCCTTGGTCGGAGGCGGTCGGAGGTGGAGATGCGGGGTAGCGGAGATACTATGGAGCCATGACCGCGGCTGCCTAAGCGGGGCTTGCTCGTTGGAGGAGAGAGCTTCCAAGACCTCACACTCAAAGACGGGAAAATAGATTTCTTCTTGCTTGATTCATACAACACTTCTAATGCCTTTATTTAGGCTACAACACATATAAAAAGACAAGACAATAATAATGACACCTAATACTAGACACGGAGCTCGAGACCCTTCATAAAGACAACACATGATAACTCCTAATATCTAAGCCCGGTGCTCGAGGCCTACTTTCATAATTATAACATAAACATACTAAAGATAATCATACTAGATAAGCGGGCGCGCGGCCCGTAACAATTGTGCTTCTGGAGATCATTGCAATATGCCATTTATTTCTTATCGGTGCTTTTTTTCTCTAATTATACTATTTTATCATTTATGTTAATCTCTTGTGACATGAAGCATTCTTCGGGGAATACGAGTTATTTTTTCTTAGGTTTCTTTTACAGACATTCAATTTTGGAGTCTTATGCAGAATTCTCCGTCAAACTTGAATTGCTGCTTTAACATATAGTGCAAATATGGAATTTGTGCATGAGTGGATTCAACATAGGAACAAAAGCGTTCACTGACTTGTGCTCATTCTGTTATGTTGTTTGACTGGGAGATCCACCTGCCCCTTTGCCTCTTTAGAGCCTTAGATATCACCGTAGAAAGCATCCATTGCTCATCATTAGTGTTCAACAGCTGTTAGCGAGGCCAACAATCTTTTCTTGCTGCAAATCCAAACAAAGGAGGCCTCCACTATAGTGCTTCGTTTGAGGATCTTTATCATTGACATAAACATGGGAGGCTTCCACTATAGTGATCACTTTATACTTGCATTTTTATTTTGTTTGCAATTTTTTTGGGTTTTTGTTTGTGCATTTTTTATCTTTGCCGGAGGAATTGTGGTGATGTACCCCCTTTTATTTGATTAGCTAGATATAATTTAATTTAGGTTAAGCAAGATGAAATGATTTGGTTAGGTTAAGCCTTATTTCCTCTCCTTATCAGCTTTTGAAACCCATCAAAATTCATACCTAATACCTTCTAACTTTCGTAAGAGTGTTTCTCCTAATGTGATGTAACAATCACATAAAGAACATCACATATGTGAAGGGATTCTTGGCCTAGGGAAAAAGAAATACTTTCCTGGTCTTTTGTTTGTAGACGCGGTGTGTCGCGACTCGCGATGCCATAACTCCTGTAAGGTCGATCTCAAAGCTTCCACTACACTCCTATCATCTACCACCACAAGGCCTCCCCTTTCCTCCAGCATTTTCCCAAGTGAAAAAAGAGAAGAGAAGGAGGATAAAAGGGAGAAGAATGGGAAGGAGGAAGAGATCTTCCCCTAACAGCTAAAGAAGTTATTGAAGAAGGCGAAACTCATGAGTAACAGAGACAAGGTCTGCTAGGTATGGAGGAGGGGACATTTGGCTGCAACAATGACATTGATCCTTTGCTGACGAGGACGAATGTACGTGACTGTCGATTGACTGGAGCTTCTCCTGCGAGAGAGCCAAGGTAGCAAACTCATGTGGCAATCGTAACACCCATTCATTGCCATGCGTCGAGTCTCTGAATTGAAAAAGGGATGACTATTATATAAATCTAATAGACCAAATTGCCATTCTATAGAAGTGTTTTTTCCTAATTAATTTATCAAAGAATTTGACATGGAAACCTAGGCTTCCAAGGTAAGGTACTCTAAAAAAAATTATTTACTAAATTAAATAAAAATTCTTCCAAAAAGGATACATTCATAAAAATAGGCTCGTGAAGGAGAGGTTATTAAAATAAATATTTTGATCAAGCAAACGCTTTGTCATTCCCAATCCTGCTTGGATTTCAAAATTTAATGTAATAGAGAAATCAATTAGTATAAGTCTAACTGTTCTGGTCAAACCAATATGGATTGATGAAATTCCGTTAGGAGGTATATTTGAAATTGAAATTTGCACATAATTTGAATTCAATTAAAATAACTAAAACAAGTGAGATATTGGGATGTGATATCTTCCCATGACCACCTTACCTTCTTTCACCTTACCATGTCTTCCTCCTTCCCGGTGAGATCTTACCTTGTCTTTGATTGTTTCTATTTAGCATTAGGGCCTTTTATGCTTCAAAAGCATAAACCTCTGAGCCTGGTGAGTCTTGAGCCTTAGGCGCGCCTTTAACAACTTAGACTGTTGCTATAAAAAATTTGATTCCTAATCCTTGCACGACACTTCAAATTTGTGTTTGAGTCGTGTAACACTTTTATTTTTAGTTTCATTTAATTTACATTTTCATGCATTCATAAGGATCGGATTGCAAGTAACTACATCACAACATCAGGAAAAAAAGTCAAATTCATTAGTCAACAACCAATCATAACTCATCAATCAACTCCTCACCTGATGGGGATCATAGTTCACGGGCGGGCCGACCCGTATCGAAGCCCGTTAGGAGTTGGGATCGTTGTATGGACAATCCAAGTCCGTAGTCACGTTCAACGACAACTACATCGTTGTATTTCTTATCTTTAACCCTTTACATCTTGCCTCTATATATACACACACAACGACAACTACAACACCGTACTAGCGGTGTGGGACTAAATACAAAAGGAGGAGACCCGCCATCGACACACCAATTTGTGCTATTTGCACTCCAAATACCAACACTCCCCTTCAAGGTGGGCGAAAGATATCCACTAAGCCCATCTTGTCACTCAATCTGCATAAGTCCAGTGAGCTAAGTTCTTTGGTTAGGCAATCAACCACTTGCTCTTTTGTAGCAACATGTCCCAACTTTAATGTTCCACTATCCAACTTTTCTTTGATAAAGAATCTGTCGATCTCTATATGCTTGGCCCTATCATGTTGGACAGGGTTATTTGCAATGCTAATAGCTGACTTGTTATCACACCACAATGTCATCTGTCCTCTTTGATCTATCTTGAGTTCAACCAGTAAGGCTTTCAGCCATAACATCTCCCCTACGCTTAAGTCCATGGCCCTATATTCTGCCTCGGTTGTAGATCTCGCAACTACAATCTGCTTCTTACTTTTCTAGGAGACGAGTTGCCTCCTACAAACATACAATATCCTGATGTTGATCTTCTGTCATCGGCACAGCTAGCCCAGTCAGAGTCGCAGTAACCCTCGATGTTTAGATGTCCATTCTTCTGGAAGATCAGTCCCTTCCCGGGTGCACTCTTCAGGTATTGAAGAATCTGATATACGACATCCAAGTGACCCTCCCTAGGATCAGGCATATAACGAGCTACCACGCTTACAACGAAAGATATGTCGGGACGGGTGTGACCCAGATAAATTAGCCAGCCTACAAGCCTATGGTACCTTTCTCTATCAATTGGCTCTCCCTCCTCCGCACCAAGCTTGGTCTTCTGATCAATAGGAGAGACGGCAGGTCTGCAACCCATCATACCTGTCTCTTTGAGTAGGTCCAACACATATTTCCGTTGGGAGAGAACAATTCCTCGTGCGCCGCAGACTATCTCAATCCCAAGGAAATATCGTAGCTGACCCAAGTCCTTCACCTCAAATTCCTTGCCCAATCTTTCCTTAAGCTGACCAATTTCATTCTCATCATTTCCTGTGATGTTCATATCATCCACAAACACAACAAGTACTGTGATGTGAGCTTCATGCCTCCTAAAGAACAGAGTGTGATCAACATTGGTCTGTTGATATCCTATGGCTGCCATGGCTCTCCTGAGCCTGTCAAACCAAGCTCGAGGAGACTGCTTCAGCCCATATAGTGACTTCTTGAGTCTACACACCTTCCCTGTCGTTTGTTTTGTGCCAAAGCCTGTGGTACTTCCATATACACTTCTTCCAACATATCTCCATGAAGAAAGACATTTTTTACATCAAGTTGATGTAGTTTTCATCCCCCATTTGCAGCCAAGGATATCAGTGTCCGCACCGTGCTCATTTTTGCAACTGATGCAAAGGTCTCATCGTAGTCAATGTCATAAGTCTGACTGTACCCATTTGCTACCAGTCGGGCCTTGTAGCGCTCGATCAGTCCCTCTGGGTTTTGTTTTACGGTGAAAATTCACTTGCACCCAACTGCTCTTTTTCCTGGTGGTAGCGACACAAGATCCCAGGTTTTGTTCTTTTCCAATGCCCCGAGTTCTTCTAACATTGCAGTTTTCCATCGCGGATCCTCTTTGGCCACCTGCCAACACTTAGGAATAAAAACTATGTCCAAAGATGCAATAAACCCCCCATGAACATGCGATATGTGAGAATATGAAACAAACTTATCAATATCATGAGGAAAGCCATACCGATCCGGTGAGACTCCCGCATTCTTGCGGGTACTCCTCCTTACCAGTATGGGAGTATAAGTAGTAGGATGAGGAATTATATCACCTGTGAGTTCAGATGTTGAGGTGGGTTGAACAGAGATTGAGGTTGATGGAATCGGCGTTTCAGGAGACGGAGTAGGCAGTGGCAAGGGACTCAACACGCGTGGCTCTGTGGGCATTGTAGTCTCACTCTGCCTCCTTCTTGTATATACTCTTGGCTCCCCCTGGGTGTGTGGTCCACTTTCCACAACTGCATTCTGCTCATGCACTGGCATCACACTTGACTCTATGCTTGGTAGTACGGAATAAGGAATACTTATTACTTGCTTCTTACCACTACTGTTATCCTCTTCTTCTTGCCTCGTACTATCTGTAATTAGTGAGTCACCAAATGGTGAGTCAACTGAAGAGGAATAATATGGCTCATGCTCGCAGAATGTGACATTCATACTAACAAACAATCTCCTCTCTACTGGGCTCCAACATATATACCCCTTTTGGGTAGCTGAATACCCAACAAAAATACACTTCAAGGACCTTGGATCCAACTTTCCCACATTTGGTCTATTGTTTTGCACAAAGCATACACATCCAAAGGTTTTAAGAGGAAGAGTATCTCCACTTTTCCCTCGTAGCATCTCGACCAAAGATTTCCAATTTAAGACTCGCGAAGGCATTCGTTTGGTCAAATATGCTGCCATCAGAACAGCTTGTCCCCACAAATGCTTCGGCATATTCATCAAGAACATCATACTCCGGGTTACTTCAAGAAGGTGTCGGTTCTTCCGTTCAGCTACGCCATTCTGCTCTGGTTTGTATAGGCAAGTGGTTTGGTGTTGGATCCCATGTGAGGACTAGTACTCCTCAAAAACCCGGTTGGTGTACTCTGTCCCATTGTCCGACCTCAACACCTTCGACACTGCATCGTATTGCGTTTGAACCCCTTTATGAAAATTCTTAAAACAGGTAAACACATCACTTTTGTTTTTCATTAGGTATAGCCAAGTCATACGTGAAAAACAATCAATAAAGGACACAAAATACCGAAATTCATTTATAGTAGGCGTGGGGCATGGTCCCCATACATCAGAATGAACTAGATCAAATAAATCATAACCTCTTCTACCAGAACTTGAGTAGGAGTTTCTGATATACTTTCCCAGTTCACACGCACCACATACAAGTTTTTCTTGATTGACCTTTTTAAACAAAGACGGATACATTTGACTCAAAATAGAAAATGAAGGATGACCCAGACGCCTGTGATAAAGTATGAGTTGGTCCTCCATGCTCCTTCCTACCCCTGCAGTATCCTCTATCAATGTGTAAAGGGCCGAGTCCAAGCTTTCCCTATCCAGGTACCACAAGCCCTTACGCCATGTGCCAGTCCCAAGTTTCCTGCCAGTTTCCTTCTCCTGAAAGATCACCTTTGGGATATCAAACAAGACAACTCACTTTAACTGAGATATAATGACACTAATAGATAAAAGATTTACGGGAAAAGATTTACGGGAAAGGAAGGGGCATGCAAAACATTGGACATAGTCAAAGTGTTGGTACATTGTACGGTACCCTTACCAACCACAGGTTGGGCTGTGCCATCGGCAGTTTGAATATGTTCTGGGACTACTAGGGGAGTATATGAAAGAAATTCCCTAGCATTCCCAGTAACATGTTGGGAGGCGCCTGAATCGACTATCCATTCTGGTGATCTAGTGATGGATATATATGAGAGGGCACGTGTATCACATGTACCTGTGGCGGAGTGTGCAAAAGAAGTCATATTACCCATAGGCACAACTGGAGTGGGTGTGTCATCCATCACACCTTTCAGCTTCCTTTGCATCAGCTAATTGTATGCATCCAAAATCTCCTGCTCTTTTGGGTGACCCATATCAGCAATACCTTCTTCTGCCCCCTCTTCGCTTATCATGAGATTTGCCCGATAGCCTCCTCGTCCACCACCTCTACGACCTCCACGACCGCGCCCATGACCTCCAAACTTTCCCCGTCCACCTGCATCCCGCTCTTTTGGTGGCTTGGGGCAAGTTGGTCGGAGATGACCTATTTCACCACAATTGTAACATTGTCGTGTCTCGCTCCTGTATCCATCGTGCCCTTGATTGGTGACCGCTAGAGCCGATTTTTCTCCCGGAAGAGTGGTTCCTCCGGACTGGAGCCTAATCCTGCTCTCCTCCTGCATCATGGCTGAGATTGTCTCATCCAGGGAGGGAATATTTGGCTGGGCGAGCAATATCGCACTCCTTTGCTCAAACGTCAGGTTCAACCCCCTCATAAAGTGCATAGTCCTCCCCTGAGCATCTCGCTCCCCTTTCGTGCATTCAGGATCTTTGCAGCATGCGGCCGGTGAGAAATAATCATAGTCTGCCCATAGTCGCTCTAGATCTGCGGCATACTCCTGTATCGAGCGATCTCCCTGAGTTACAGTCTCTATCTCCCACTTGATTTGAAACACGCGCATGTTGTTGTCAACTCCTGCGTAGAGCCTATGTAACTTCCCACAAACATCGCTTACAGTCTCTATGCCATCCACCGTGATAGCGATAGATGCAGTCATCGAATTTAGGAGCCAAGTGCATAACAAATTATGCGTAGTTTTCCACTCATTGTACCCATCTGAGTCATTCTCTGGCTCCCCCTTCTCACCGGTCAGTTAACCCTCCAGGTTCCTTCCGGACGGGGCCCTCTTTACCCGACGCGACCAGCTCAAGTATGTGTCTGGTTCATCGAGCTTCAGCTCCACAGGAGGGAGATCAAGCTTCACCGGAGGCAGTTGCGACTGAGCGGATCCTTCGCCTTTAGACATCCGTAAGAAGTCGAAGAACACCTTAAAGTCTGCCTCCTCCAGTTTTGCCATTAATTTCTCCATGAGCGCATGTTATCTCACAAATTTTATCGCGCCGCCTCTTCCTCTTGCCTTTGCTTCAACGCGGTTCCGCTCCGTACGTCGCTGTCTCGCGCGCCTCTGCCTGAAGCAGTGTGGTGCTGTCGCGGTTCCGCTCTCTTCTGTCGCTTAGAGAGCGCGCCCTCCTTTGTCGTGCAACGTGCGCACTACCGCGTGCCCTGCCGTCGCAGTTCCGAGTGTTCCCCTATAGCGCAATGTGTGCACGCTCCTCTGCCTCCGCAACGCGTGCCGCCGCGTGCTCTGCTTTCGCCGCAGCTCCGCGCGTTTCCCTGCTGTGCAGTGCCCGCTCCCTGCCGCGCAATCATGCGCACTCCTCTGCCGTGCGGGATACCTGCTGCGCTGAGAACTCAGCTCCCTGCCGTGCGGAATACCTGCGCAAGCCGCGCAGATGCCGCAGTGCGCTGCTGCGTTGATGTCGCACAAAGCGCGCAGATGCCGCAGTGCTCTGCTGCGCTGATGTCGCGCAAAGTGCGCGCCCAGATGCCGCAGTGCGCTGCACCTCCTGTGCTGCGCAAGTGCCGCAGTGCGCCGCACCTCCTGTGCTCTGCTGTGTTGATGCCGCGCAAAGTGCCGCACCTCGTCCCGCCTTCTGCGCAAGCAGTGCGCCACACCTCCTGTGCTGCGCAAGTGTTGTGCAAGTGTCGCACCTCCCTCGCGCTGCCGCACCTCCAAGTGCCCCGCAAGTGCCTTATAATTCCTTCCGCACCCTACCCGGAAAGGAAAGAAAATAAAAGATCGTGGGAGAGAGCTGAGATCACCGAAGCGGGATTACAGGAATTTCTCTGAATCAATTTTATTTCTTTCTAACCTGCCTCTGATACCATGTAGAAAATAAGGAATTGTATTTCTTATCTTTAACCTTTTACATCTTGCCTCTCTATATACACATACAACGACAACTACAACACCGTACTAGCGGTGTGGGACTAAATACAAAAGGAGGAGACCCGCTATCGACACACCAATTTGTGTTATTTGCACTCCAAATACCAACAGTTCAGAGTGTTGATGAGACATTTTTTATGCATTTCCATATTTTTCTGCATATTATTTATGCACCATTTATGTGTGTGTTTTCTATCAACCAATCATAGCCGGTTGTTACTTTTCTATAGCCTATATATATGGTTTAGAGTTCAATTTCAGAGATTGCAGGATTTGGAGAGAAATTTCGGGCCAGTGTGATCATTCCGTGGTGCCTACTCTGCATATTCTAGGACCGAAGCCTAGAACATCTCTCTTCCCTCCATTTGACCGGTCACCGCCTTCCTCTTCCACCGGCCACCATCATCCTTACCGCCGGAGGCCCCAATCCCCTTCCCACTGCCCAAAGCCTCACACAACTACTCTTTAATTTCAGTTACACCACTATCTATTAGCCTTACTACTGGTAACTGCCATCAATAGGCTGTTTCTGCTTGCCGTCCAATCCATAAGTGCAGGAACCACCTCTCATTCACCCACTAAAAGTAACTGCCCATGTTACATCCATTGCCGACGTTCCCCAGTCTAAATGTGACTTCCTTTCACATCTATTACGAGAAACGAAACATCCGGGCAGTTAATTTCCTTCTCCAGCAGTCGAACCATTCCCCACTTCCTTGTGAACCTGTCTACAACAATTCCACTCCTTTCCTCCCTTCTGCAGCAACAAATCGGCAACTACAGCTCATCCTCACCTCTCTCCAACCCTGCCGTCCACCTCCATTACATCTCCCCACAGCCCTACTGCCCTCCTACCACCAAAAAACCTAAACGATATCTGCACCTCTCCCTTGCTGCAGGAAAACTGTTTAGGAACCTGAAATCAGTGCAAAAATAATCTATTTTGCTGTTCAAGTCCAGAATCAGCAATATAACCACCTCGTAACTGTCTAAGCCTGAAAACTGCGACAAAATTATCTATTTGGTCTTGATTACTTATGGAAGTTCTAATTTGGAAATTCTTTTACTTAGTGTTGAATATAATATGTTGGAAAACATATTATTTGGGATTGAAATTTGTACAAGTTTGCTTAATCTCTTTGTTCTTCTTGAATGGCGTATTCGCCAAGTGTTTAATTAACACGCCTTACTTTATTTTAACTTGAAATTACTTGGTTAATCTAAGCATATTCTTAATTGTGCATGTTCATGAATTCATCTTGTAATTTCAGAATTATTGTAATTGAATGTTGAACTATTGCATGTGCATCACATCTATCTAGATTCTCCTACTTGCATTCATTCATTTGAGTCCCATTAGGGCATCTCACGACCTTTCACCTTATCCTACATTCCTACATTATCACCCATAATATATTACATAAATCAATAGATGAACAAAAATAGTGCAACTTAATATTATCATTCATCACTCATTAGGCTTGCTCAACTTGAGAAAATGAACAATGTTAAAGCACTCGTTGGGTTATAATCAATCCATCCAAGGAGATGGCATGCTAGGGGCACCTCAATATCATCATTCATCAATTCATCACGTATACACACCATGAGAAAATGAACAAAGATAGAGCATCCATCAGACCATGAAGAATAGCAGCCAAATCAATGTCAGTAACGATTCAAATAAAAAACACCATATGCTATCAAATACTAAGGTTTGAATAATTAATAAACTTAAATAAACATCATATATTGCAAAATAATATTCGGTTATTTGGGTATCATAAATAATATCATATGCTATACATATAAAATTGAACTTGCATTGTATATAATCTAGGAGCCCAGGAGGTTTTCAGGCTGACAGAACCACATAGGAGCCGTGGGAGGAATCATGTCACTGGAAGGATTAAAGTATTCACTCTTTAGAGTTTAGGGTTTGTAAAGAGAGGGAAAAGGTTATTGAGGAAAAAATCGCTGACAGAACCACATAGGAGCCGTGGGAGGAATCATGTCACTGAAAGGATTAAAGTATTCACTCTTTTAGAGTTTAGGGTTTGTAAAGAGAGGGAAAAGGTTATTGAGGAAAAAATCTTCAACGGTACAATAGAAGATTTAAGCCCCTCATCCTACACAACATTTAAGCCCCTCTCCCTGTACCATTTTGAGTGTGGTGGAACATGCGCAGAATGTCGTCGCTCCGCACTATACTTTTGCGCGACAATGTTTCATATTCCTGACTTAAGTCGGTAGAGAGTGAAATGTCACTCTGGCGGCTTTCTTGATGGCAGGCGGAGCACCAAAATAGTATTCCTTGGTGAGTATTCTTCCTATTTTGGAAATTTGTTCCAAACAAAGTCTTAATTATTGATTCAAGGTTGCCACTAAAATTTATCACTCATCATTGGAAGCTTTAACGATTCAATGAAGAGGATCTTCGAAGAAGCTTGACAGAGGAAGCTTCAACATCGCAAGGAATGCTTGGGCCGCTCACAAAAGAAGATTCGGTGGTGCAAGGAAGAGAATCGTCAAAGAAGCTTTGCATAGGAAGCTGTAATGGCTCAGCGAATGCTCGGGCTACTCGGTAGAGAAAGCTTTGAAGATCACATGGAAGAGAATTGTTGAAGAAGCTTCACATTGCAAGCTCGCTACAGAGGAATGGAGGAGGTTAGGGGACAAAGCTCAGCATAAGAAGCTCCTCACAAAGGAGGAAAGGAGGAGGCGAGAATTTTTGACTTTGACTCTAATAGAAGTCATATTTGTGTTTTGATTTTAGTATATAAAAAATAAAGGAAAACCGGATATAACGGGATTAATAAACAGCCCGATATATCGCCCCTTGCCAACTTATTGAGCTATATATTACAAAAGGCTATTTTCTTATAAACTCCGCGTTGTGGCCATTTTCCCTTTAAAACGATATGTCGGTCGACATCTATAAAACCCGTTGAATATACTTCTAATACAATGACTCAACAAATTGAAATAGACTACTCTCGTTGAAAAACACACACATATAGTGGCTCTGACAATCTTTGTTAGCAAGAGGACAGTTGCATTGCATTAACGTAGAAAATTAAAGATACAATCGAGATGAATCTCGCCAAGCATCCGGAGGCTGGGTCCTCCTTGATACTCCACTCTCCAAGAGAGCCAAAACCCTAGACTTCCAAGATATCCCATCTAAAGAGACTACCACTCTTATATATAGTGAGTGGAGCGTACAATTTACCAAAATGCCCTTAGGCTACATAAACAGAAATAAATCGCAGCGGTCGCTTCGTATCATCTGGTCCCGCCGGAAAAACGACCTTGTCCTCAAGGTCGAGGGTCATACGGGTCGTCAGAAAGCGTCAGTGGATCCAGCTCCCCAAAGTCAGGATCAGTATCTGCAGCTCCCAGTAAAATGCATAGGTTCCGTTGAGGGCAGACGTGGGTGGGTGAGTACGGTTGCTGGCAGCGGAAGCAGAGGCCCTTGCGGCGAAGCTCTTCGTGTTGTTGGTAAGACAAGTGATGAGGCCGTCGTGGGGGCGGGGGCCGTGGAGCTGGCGGTTGCGGGGGCGGAGGCAGAAGCTGGGGCCCAGGTGGGGGCAGAGGGTCCATCGGCGGAAGAGGTGGCGGTTGTGGCCGCGGCGGTGGGGCCGGCCATGTCGAGGAGGGTGGTGTGGCTGGGTAGAGTTCCTCGTCGAGAAATCTAGCCTGCTCCATTGCGCGGGAAAGAGTAGTCGGATTGTGGACCCGAAGGCGCGCGCGTAGGTGGGGGTGCAGACCTGCCAGAAAATAGCCCAAGTAGTGGTCGGGTGCCAGATCGGCGACATGTGTAGCGACCGCGATGAATTCGTCGATGTAGGTGGCCACAGAGTCGGACTGGCGGACGGAGCTGAGGCGCTCAAAGGCGTTGCCCGCCCGGCGGCTGTCGTAGTGGCGGAGGAGTTCCTCCTTCAATGTGGGCCAGGTAATGTCCGGTACCTGCTGGCGCATCCAACGCACCCAATGGAGCGTCGAGCCTTCCATATAAATTGTGGCGAGGGGAACCTTCTGGTCGGCGGGGGTGGTATGCAAGTCGAAGAACTGCTCTGTGCGGGCGATCCACCCGAGAGGATCGGTGCCATCGAACACTGGAATCTCAATCCGGCGGAGATGGGCCGGGGCACAATCGGCCGTGGGGTGCCAAACCCCCATGTGGTTGAGAACCACGGGACTTGGTGGCGGAGGAGTGGTTGGAGGGCGATTAACTGCCGCGGTAAGTCCTCGGAGGAGGAGCGTGAGGTCCGCCAGTTGGGCTTCAATGTGATCCATGCGCTGCGAGTCCGAGTGTGCAGTGGTGGAGGTGTTCTCGTCGGCGTGGAGGGCCATGGACCGAGTCCTGGGCATGAACTGTGGCTCGGAGGAGCGGCTAGGGCAGCCGGGGCGCAACAAGTGCTGTAGGAGGCGGCCGACACGGCGGTAGGCGGCGAGACTGGGGGCCGAGGCGGGAAGAGGGCCCCGGAAGGTGGCGAGGAGGAGAAGCAGCCGTCGGGAGGCTGCTGGAAGGCCGTAGTGGCGGCTCTGGACTCCACGCAATAGGCGCTGGAAGGAGGAGGAGCTGCGGCGGCGAAGGCGCGGAGACTGGTAGCGCAGTCGCAGGAGAAGGCGTGCGATGTGGTCGGCGTTCTCGCAGGAGCAGGCGTGCGATGTGGTCGGCGTTCTCGCAGGAGCAGGCGTGCGATGTGGTCGGCGGAAGTAGCAGGCGGAGCGAGGATCTGGATCGGTAGCCGAGGGGCGTTCGTTTCTGGATTGCGGGTCAGCAACGGAGCGCGGATCGACAGGAACGGAAACGTCGTCCGCAGGCGGGGAGTTAGGGCTCGTTCGAACCCTAATTTAGGGCAGGTCGGACCAATTGTTAGCAAGAGGACAGTTGCATTGCATTAACGTAGAAAATTAAAGATACAATCGAGACGAATCTCGCCAAGCATCCGGAGGCTGGGTCCTCCTTGATACTCCACTCTCCAAGAGAGCCAAAACCCTAAACTTCCAAGATATCCCATCTAAAGAGACTACCACTCTTATATATAGTGAGTGGAGCGTACAATTTACCAAAATGCCCTTAGGCTACATAAACAGAAATAAATCGCAGCGGTCGCTTCGTATCAATCTTCTACAGGTCCATGAACGCTTATAATTAATCTAACATCGACTTAGGTTCAAACGTATAAGGCTTATTTGTGACTTCTGCATTTATCCAAAGTGATGCGTTTAGTTCTAATTTTAGTATCCAATGCTCTATCAACTGTAAAATAGATTTTTTCGAGTCATGGTTAAGTTTTCTCACAACATATTTTGTATAGGGATTTATCATTATCAGAGATGAGGTTTCAATTGTAGCAAGAATAAAAGACATTGCTCCTAAATTCTTGTGGGATGTGAGTTCTTATATGCTGGAAAATGAGGAAAAGAAATTGGAGCCAGTTTTAATATGCAGGAAAAAGTTTTGGGCAATTACTTGAGGTAAGACGCAGCCTCCTGTTTTTCCATGAGTTCTTACTTGATAAACATTTATTAGCTTTGTTCTTCAAATTAATTGAACAGATTTGTTTTTTGTTATGTATTACTTATGCACATCCCTTTCATGATACATTTATGATAATGGTGTTTGATATCAGCTTATATTGTCATTCCAACACCTTTCAAAACCTAAATATTATGTTACAATCGATGCACCGTTTGATTTACTTCATTTTGATGGGGACCGTGTCTTGTCCCAACTTTACTAGGACTTAAATATTATGTTACATTTATTGATGATTTCTCTCGAATGACTTGGATGTACTTCAGAAAAATCGTTATGAACTTCCTTCTGTCTTTCAAAGTCTATGAAATGAAATATTTACTTAGTTTTTTGTTTGTATTAAATGTCTTCACTGATAATGACAAAGAGTACTTACCTCACTCTGTCTTCTTTTCTTTTTTGACATGGATATCCTGCATCAAACTATTTGTCCTGATACCCCCCCCCCCCCCACCCCCACCCCCCCAGCAAAATGGTGTGGCCGAATGGAAAAATTGTCACCTCCTTGAAGTTACCAGTGCCATTCTTCATCATAAGCATGTTCCAAAATACTACATATCCACACATTTAATTAATCATCTTCTCTCTCATATTCTTCATGGGGAGACACCATACCATACTTTATTCCTTACTCACTCCTCCCACTCCTTATTTTACGTGTATTTGGGTGTGTCTGCTATGTTAGAGATGCTCGTCCAGTAGTTTTCAGATTTGACCCTCAGTCCTTAAAATGCTTATTTCTTGGATATTCCCACACTTCTAAAGGTTACAAATGCTATTCTCCTGATATGGAAAGATACATCGTCTCTGTTGATGTTGTCTTTATTAAATCTGACTGCTACATTCCTAGTACTCATGGCTCCACAGCTCCTGAGGACATTCAAGATCCTCTCTTTGGATGAGTTTACTCTCGTCGCCCTTCTGACATAACATCCACGAATCCACCTCAACCTATCTCTTCCCACGGTAGTCCTATTACTGTTCCTCAGAAAGTCACTGCTTGTGCACACGAAAATGCTCTGCCTTCTGCAATCGAGCCACCCATTGTTGTGCATAAGGGAATTCGTGCTTGTCGGGACGAACATGTGTTTGTCACTTCTTATAACATGTGTGAGCAAACACACACTAAGAACTAGAAACTATAAGTACAAATATGAGTACAAATATGAGTTATGCTCTTGAATATTCCTCCCAACTCACTGCATGCACAATATTGTACACAGTATTGTGCCTACTCGCACATGTTCTCGTTTTCTCGCACCATCTCATTTGCTCCTACTTCCCGCCTTCTCCCACACGCTAGTGCTTGCCCGTTACTTTTAATGTGCCACCCTCATCCATTACACGTGAGCTCCACAGCCCGCTGCACTTTATTGTCGCTTGGTCTGCCACTTTGCACAGGTGTCCCTACTTTTGCACATTCACTACTCTCCTCTATGTGAGTTACTTCCCTGTAGTTTTTTTCCAGCTGATGAGATGTTGTAGCTTGAGGATGTCCTAAAATAGTATGTGCATGCTGTCATTCCGAGTAGAGGTATGAGGGGGTGAGGATGAGTTGAGCCAAGAGGGGCTCACATAAATATCGTTGGCGTCCCCGGGAATGATATAAAAAAGTTTGTCAAGAATTAACACATTTAGGTTTGTAATAAATTCTATTAAAAAACTCAACAACATTTCAACAATTTTTTGCCAATTTTGTGTCAAATAAATTAATTTCAAAATCATAATTTGATTTGTTAAATAACAAATTTGTGAATCTTAAGTATGGAGTTTAGTAAATGGTCAATTCAATTTTTTTTTATAAATATCAACCATAGCTAAAATCTTCAACTTTGAGTTTTGAATCTAGATTATCATAACGTTGTGCCCGCGCTTCCAATCTCATCAACTATCCATGGAGGTTAACTAAGGTTTTATATTATCTCAGTTTCTTGGTCATAATTGTCTTCATAAACATATCAATCAGGTTCTCAAATACCTTGATTTTTTAGCGGTAATATTTTAGTTGCACGTGCTTAGTCCTTGAATAAAACAACGCGTCATCCTTACGTGGCCAGTGGACCGCCAACTATCCCAATGAAGAGGACTTTGCCTTCATCATGGAATTCACCCAAGTGCTCTTCCCCCGTGAGGCAAACCGGGCGGCTGACTTTTGTGTTTTCTTCTCTTTACGTTTTGTGTTTTATTGGTCTGATAGCGTCTTGTTCTAATCCGAAATTTCTTGAGATCATCTAGAATGACCAGGATAGCGTGTTATCTTTTTTTTTATTAGCTGTATTGCCCTTTATTTTCCCTTTTAATGCAAATTTTAAGAATAAAACAACGCTTTTGTATATAAGTGTATAGAACTTTGGTTGCCGCAAAACAAAGCCCCGCCGTTCCGTTCCTTTGCCATCACAATCACGAAACTTCTCAGCCAAATCATCTTCTTATTTGCTTCTATATATTCCATATACTTCTCCTCTTTTGTAAAATAGCCACAATTTCTTACAGTCAGGAAATCCAGAATTAAAAGAGGACGATACAGTGAAATTAAAGTGTTTTTTTGTGTGAAGTTGGATGCTCCTATTTCATACATATTGTAATCCTAAAATCCTCAGTTGTAATGCAGTCATTTATTAAACTAGAGATTATTCCTCAGTTGTAATGCAGTCATTTATTAAACTGGAGATTGTTCCCAGTTGTAATGCAGTCTTTCTTGCTAAAAACTAAGGTACGCAACATTAAAAGTTTCTTTCTGTCTAAAGAATGCAACTAGTTGGCGAATTTTTGGTAAATGGAATCGAGTCGGCTTTTGTTTCCCGGTTTTTTCTCTTCTCTTAATCATTTTTATTGTTTTCATAAACCTATTTTGTAAAGGTGTTGTATTGATGTTGAAGGCTTTTGTGATGTGCGTTTGTAATTAATTTATGGGAGATTTTATTTCAGTCTCTGTTTCTCAGTTCATTGTATACATGAATATATCTCAGTATATTTCAAGTAGTATCTATTGAATATATTTTCTTAATAAAATTAATATACTGATAAGACATGTTCTTAAAGATTTCTTAATTTTCCCATCTTGATGCACATTTCATTTCATTCTTGAGATGACGGGAAGCCGCGCTTGGCGTCACGACTGGAGGCATCGAGGTTGGGTGTCGATCAGCACCGGGCCGACGGAAACTGGGACGCTGAAGCCAGTGGAATATGGCAAGCGGGCATTTCACGAACATGATTCGACTTGCGGGAGAACGAGGAGATTGAGCGGGCATGGGCTTTCGGGGACATTGAAGTAGAGGATCCAATTGAGCGGTAGTTCAGACCAGTTGATAGTGCCAGCTATCGTCGAACAATATATATTGAGTAATACAAACAAAGATACATAATATCGAGACAAGCTCGAGACAATCCCTTGACGGTAGGCTCATCTAAGAGCCTACTCTCCCAGAGAGCCAAAATACCTAATAATCAAAAGTTGCTCTAAAAGACTCACCACGACTCCCTTATATAGGCAGAAGTGATATATACACATAACTACTTGCGATATACTGTGTTGTAGGCCACCGTTGTTTTAGATCTAAGGATGAAAATTAAAACAACGGCGTCCGTTTTGCGGTTTGAAATCAGTGCAGTGTGGTGTATTTTTGCGGTTTTCTATGGTTTCGGTTTTTAATTTTCATCCTTACCTCTAAAACAATGGTGGCGGTGTGAATATAGCTTTTCGCACAACCGCCCCAAACGGAGCCTTAATGCTAGCCTTAGAATTTGCTTGGAATGCATGATTTACTTGAGTAGAAGGACATTTTGGTGGGGCTGCAACCAAGGGTGAACCTAAGTTGGAGCAGATACACCAATGATCAAACTCATGTTCAACTCAAAAGCTTAAGCCCGTGAGCGAGGGTCCGCAGTTATTCCGGTTATTTGGATACTGGGGTTGACCTGATCAATTTTAATGAATCAAAGTCAACTGATTTTGACTGCAGAACTACTTTAAGTCTTTGGGGGCAATAACCTAATATTATCTCCTAATTAATTTAACTATCATTGAAATATTTAAACTTTCAGGCCAATCATGTAAACACAGTTGTAACTTCCACCAACTTTTTAAAGAATTGATTATCCTAATGAACATGTTCATGAATCTATTAATTAGCTCCAATCATTAGTTTTAATCTATTCCTAATTTCTCAGGGTTTGTTTGACATGGCGGTGCGGTCATGAATGCAGTGGTCGTGAACCGTCGTCAGTTTAGCGTGGCGGTTTTTGCTCCGGAGAGTTTGGACAAAAACGCCATCGTCATGAAATAGTGTATGACATGACAAATATATTGCGAACAAATTTATTTATTTATTTAGATACGAATGATCATGATATGACATCCTCCGCGACTAATTGAAGATAACCCAAAATGTATGACACTTGACACATTTTGATTGGGTCTGGATGGACCGGGTCCCTGGCAGTGTAATGGGGCTGTTTGCGAATAATTTCCATTGTATTAGGAAAGTCTGTTCAGCTGGTGATGGGGGGTGAGAATAGCTCTATGAATTAAGGAATGATTTCTGCAGCTCTTCTCTCAGCCGTTTTGATTTCTGCTTCTGTCGTTTTAATCGTTTCTATTTGTGTACTCTTTTTTTTAGAAAGACGGTTATTTAGTGATTCATGACTGAATATGATGTTTTTTTCAAGAGATTTCATAGCTGTTTTTTTCCAAATTTATTATTGTTATATAAATATATATTACATGGAGTTGTGTAGAGTTCCCAGTGTTTCGTGTTTCGGCAATGATAGTACACTTGCCGCTCGTCCTTTATTAGAAATGTGAAGGAGAAGGGTATGTGAGCGTCACTTTAAAAAAAAAGTAACAAAACAGCATATTCGCAATCATTTTAAAACCTTGAAAAAATGTGGACAGAACCAATCATTAATAAGTTTATTTCAAAATTCTCTCAGAAACTATCCCCCAACAAATATTTCAATCAGTAATAAGGAACTGTGCCCTGCTTCAAATAGAAAATTTAAAATATACCACAATTTGGTCTACAATCTCAATGCTGATTGGTAAGAGGAAATTTAAATGACTATAAATTTCGAGGAATTCAAGTGGCGGTAGTTTTTGAATGCCAGTGTTAAAAAAGGCCCCGGAGTAAAAACTGATAGACCCCGAGTTAAAGATGATTATATCTCCCAAAAATAAATTGTTGGCAATAAAACTTCATAGTCCGAAGAAGCCGAGTTCGGCAGCTCTCTCCTTTTCGAATGTTTCGAAACATTGATGGATGATTGTTACGGCGAGTAAAATGCCAGTCCCGGATCCGATTGCCCCCATGCAATCCGCAAGTACCGTGAGAGCCCCGATGCACATACCCCCAAAAGCAGCAGCTGTTGGAATGTAGCGGCTGAGCACCTTCTGTAGATTGGATTCCCTATGACCTGGCATCACCATTTGTTGCTCCTGCAACAACATCCCAACGCGACTCAACATGAACCAGACTGCTCTATTAAAAAAAAATCAGAGAATCACCAAAGCTAAGTCATAAAAATTGTATATTTAGTTAGTTCTATGGAATATTCAATATAAACAGAATGAAGGCAGGAGCCCCATCTTAAGCTGCTTAGCAACGTCTCTTGCAGATGATCCGGAAACTTCTATCCAAGTCTTAGAGAAAAGTGCACAGGTGAATAGGATAAATGCTATATAGGTAAGAGCATGAACAGGATTTGCTGCCATAGCTGCTAGACTGTTAAAATATCATCAAGAAACCAAGTGACTACCTTGCATTATGAGGAAATCCGAAAAAAGTGATCCGAGTAAATCAGTAAGGGAGAGGGAGGGTGATTGGGAAAATTGGGGAGAGGGAGAGGATAGGATTTAGGTTTTAACTTAAACCTAGCCTTCTAACCGTAGCCATACCTCTAACCGCACCCCAAACCCTCTAAACGCACACCGAAACCCACTAGACACACACCAAAACTTGTGTAATAAATTTGGGGCGTTACAGGTCCACCAACTTTTTAAAGAATTGATTATCCTAATGAACATGTTCATGAATCTATTAATTAGCCCAATCATTAGTTTTAATCTATTCTTATTTTCTCAGGGTTTGTTTGACACGGAGGTGCGATCATGAATGCAATGGTTATGAACCATCTTTAGTTTGGCGTGGCTGTTTTGCTCCGGTGTGTTTGGACAAAAACGTCATCGTCATGAAATATGTGTATGACATGACAAATATATTGCAAACAAATTTATTTATTTATTTACATACGAACGATCATGATATTCCATCCTCCGCGACTAATTGAAGATAACCGAGAAAAAAGTAGCTTGAACGATGAAGCGAAGAAATGCTTTGTTTGCCATATTTCATGAAATTTGAAATGACTGGGATTTCAAAATGTAGGTATGTATACTGATTGACAATTTACACTTTTATCCAGATCTCCGACGCTGACTTGCAACCTATGATGTGGTCGAACAAGTCAGGTGATATAACTCTCTTCAAGGTGAACTCCGCCTTGGCATTGGTCTTCCTCCAAGCTCTCACAGCTTGACCATTGTCTTCGATTGGAAAGACTTCTGCCTGCTCTTCTCCTCCAACGATCTCCCATAGGTCCTCTCCAAGCAGGTAGCTCTCCAGGCAAGACTTCCACTTCTTGTAGTTGGTCTGGGTGAGCAGCTCGATTCCAAGTCCCCTAACATACCCTCCTCCGCCGTCCATCTTGGTTGCTTTGTCCTTGTTCCCACTATCCCTCTGATACCATGTGAAATATTTTGCGGTCGGACGAACACGTCAACCACCAGGAGAATAAGGACACCAGGAGAATAAGTCTTTCCTTTTCTTCGGCAATGTCTACTTATTTACAAAAAAATGTGATTATATACTATTAAATTTTTTTAAATATTAAAATTCGGCATTGTAAAATATCCCCGATATATCCCCACAATCCGACATACGATATTTCAAATCCAAACCGACATGAACCCGACATTCGAAATCTACAACCTTGACTGGCATCGGCAGGCACGCAGCCGTCATGACCTTCCGCTCGGGAGAGGACGTCTTTCTTGCGAGAAGGAATAGTCGAGGCTGGTCCGGTTTTTCACAGAGGAATGAGAAGTGGTCCTCTGTAAATTCCTGGCTACCGTGGAGGTCATAACAAAGGGCAGAACTTGGCTTTTTCTCTTTTTAATTCCTTCCAATTTAATTTATTTCATAAATTCCATGTTAGGAAAGAGAGGCTCAAAGCATTCTACTATCACCCATTAGTGTGGAATGGGATATAAATAGTGCTCTCAGCAGTAGGGCAACGCCCTAGGTGCACACGCTACCTGCAGGTCTTTATCGTGTCGCTGTTATGTGCGGACATACCTCAACAATCTCCTCCTATGTCCGTCACTAACACGACTACAATAAAGAGGTAAACAGTGTAATGTCCAAACAACAGGAATCATCCACAAAACGTGTCAAAGCATATGAATAAAATAGTAATGGACAGGCTACACAATAGTTCTATGCAAGGTAAATCAACAAAATGAAATCACCATCACAGAAGCTAATAAAACAAGTAGGATCCAACACAGAGTCTCGTACGGGCTCTAGTCTAGCAATCTACCAAAACCATAGTGTCCAAAACATAAACATAAGCAGATAGGAAATGAGAAAATGGTGCAAACAAGTCACCAGCCAAAAGAACTACTAGCTATGATATAGCAAAAGATAAGATGGACGCAGAGAAGGCATCGGTACTAGACGTCCAACAGGTCATCCTCATCCATGTCCCAATCAGCAGGTACTCCTCCTACTCCTTCGGTGCCTGTAAATCCAGAAAATGAATTTCATATTAGAATGAATCCATACAATTGAATTTACGTATATCTAGTTCGACAAAAGAACGTAGAAAGACCAGAGTCCTGAGTGTGTGGAGTGCTCCAACTATCGAGAATAGTGTGTTCTAAACGAGAAATCATTGTCGATTTCAAGAAACGAAACGACATATGAACTTCTTATAGTAGGCTCGCGTAGCTAAATCTGTGTACCAATTTGGAATGTCATTGTCATTGTCCCCTTATGTCAAAATGAATACCATCAAGTTTGGAATGATACCTTCTCAACACAGGAAGAAGGAATCTAGCGAGATCGCATCCATCAATTTGGAATGAACGCAAACTTACTAGATCCACAATCAGCAACGTAGAACATCAATGAAACACAACAAAGCTTACTTTGGACAAAGGAAATCAGATTTGATCAAAACGAAAATCTAAGGCTGATCTAAATCGCCTTTAGTCCCATTTCCCCCACGGTTTTGATAAACTTGACTTTGGGCATTCCTTTTGTCAGAGGATCGGCTAAGTTATCCTTCGATCGCACATCGACCAAGGTGATAATGCCTTGCTCCTTAAGATCATTCAGCAGAGCATGTCTCAGTCGTATATGTCTCCGTTTCGAATTATAGAGAGCATTTTGAACGATCTGAACCACAGCTTGATTATCGCAATACAAGCTCAACGAATTGACTCGTAACTTAGATAGTGGAATATCAAGAATCAAATTCCGAATCCAATCTGCCTCTTCACCAGCTGAAGCCAAGGCAAATAGTTCAGACTCCATAGACGACAAGGCTATACAAGTTTGCCTTTTTGATTTCCAAGTTATAGCAGCTCCACCCAGTGTGAATATGAATCCACTCGTAGACTTACTATTGCCAATTTCAGAACACCACGAGGCATCTGAATTGTAAGACCCCCCCTCCCCAATCCTGAACCGGGTTCAGGGAGGGGGGATCTTACTGCCCAAGAATGACCCCTTAGCGCTCCCCGGGCGGTGACGTCCCACCCCCTCGAGCGCTGAGCGGTCTCCTTGTCAGGCACAAGAATCATAACTTCACATCAGAACGCATAGCGGAAGCAATCAAAAGATGGGCAAACCAAACATACAGCTTATATTTACAACTTAACGGGGCCGAAGCCTATCGTTTACAAAATATTGTCCGTAGACTACATATGCTAAGACAAAAGGGAGTCCTGGGCTCGTCCCTATATACTCGTACTCACATCTCTGAAGATAGGAGGGGAGGCTGGGGTAATCGAACGGATCATCTCCAAGGCTTCCCGGTCAACCTGTGATGTGGGGGCTTCACGCTGTCCCGTCTCCTGTGATTGGTTATAAGAAATAACCGTTAGTCACAGAGCTAAGTAGAAAATACATCCCCCTCCCCGGATCCATATCCAGGGGGCGGCTAGAGGACAGAATTTGAAATAGCCGAAGCAAGGAAGAGTTAGCAGCAGGTAAACATATATATTCACATATATATATATATAACGGGGCTCCTGCCTTAGCGATCGCAGTCGCGCCGTATAGTAAATATCTAACTCTATCGCGCGCATACTCACACCCAGGTACTCAAGACCTGTACACACACAAAAGACCCTGTGTCGACACAGTTTTAGACCGCTTTAGTTCAAGCAGGGGAGCTAACCCCGCGGGCCTCACCGATGTGGCCGTCGGTGACAGTGGCCAGTCCTGCCACTTCTGAATGTAGTCGTACCGTATCATTCAGGCCCTCCCGTACAACTTGGTGTACTGAATGGATGTGAGCGACATCCGGCGAACCGATTTTTAGGCCGACCAGCGGAGGCGATACTGCAGGCTCAGAGGGTAATAACCCACTGTGCCCATCTCCCTGTCGCCATGAGTCGTCAACTCACCCGCACCGGTACGAACGGTCTGCGAGCGTGACCGACCCGCCACTTCCAAACAATCTTCACCCGCTTATTTTAAACGAACCTTTAGGCCACGTGGCAATTCATACTCGACCGGTCGCATGACCTTGGACCGGGAGGCTTAGCGGTATGAGTGCTCCTTGCTTGGGGCTAACTTGGGAGGAGAGACTCAACTCCGAGTTTTTCCCCAACTAAGGCCCCGCCGAAGGGAGGATAAGCACCGCCTTTGTTGCCACGGCAGCTCTGCACTAGTAATTAAACTAGGCCGAAGCATGGGCCATAATATTTAAACAGAAATGTAGGCCGAAAGCAAAGGCCATGTAATAAACAGAAAGGTAGGCCGAAAGCAAAGGCCATGTAATAAGGACCAGTACGAGACTGGATTTAAACGAAAGTGCTGAATGTAAATGCGGGGGACCAGTACGAGACTGGATTTAAACGAAAGTACAGAATGTAAATGCGGGGGACCAGTACGAGACTGGATTTAAACGAAAGTACAGAATGTAAATGCGGGGGACCAGTACGAGACTGGATTTAAATGAGAGTACAGAATGTAAATGCGGGGGACCAGTACGAGACTGGATTTAAATGAAAGTACAGAATGTAATTGCATAAGAAGAAATGGTTAGTAGTCCAATCACTCCATAAGAGGAGGCTTCGACCGACGACTCCGTACTTTTATTATCGTCGCGGAGGGGTTATGTTTCGGCGCCGCGTCGCGATGTCGTTCCGATTTTCGCGTTGCTTTCCCGAGCTTAGTCGGTCTTATGCATAATTTTGGATAAGTATTTAAAATATGCGTCGAGGAGACGCCGATTCATTTTAATGTATTTTGCTCTTTTCCGGGCGTCTATTTTTTTGTTTGAAAAGGCTTTTGAGGGCTCAAATCACAAGTCCACACCCCCCATCTTTGATAGTATTTATAAAATACCTATATTTAGTGCCTTTAATATTTGGGGATTTTTAGAAACACATTTGGGCATTTTAATACCTAAAATGAACTTTATATTGGGTTTTATAAATAGTAAATCTTGTCCTAAAATTCCCCAAAAATTACGGGGGGTGCCCCTTAGGGTGAGGCACATTTTCCGTTTAGAAAACTTTTCCTAAAAAGGCCCCATTTTTTTTTTAAAAAAAGAAGAAGGGGAAGGGGTTTTTGGTGTGCGTTTAGAGGAGAGGAGGGAGCTGAGGGCGCCACACCGGGCGCCCTCCTTGGGTCCCCACAGCGGATCCACAGCGGATCCGCTGTGGGGGGGCACACATATGGAGGAAAGGGGCGGGAATTAAGGTTGCGGGGGCCGCTTGATCTCCTGGGGGAGATCGTGCGGCCCCCGATCGGGCTCGGGTGGCTGCCGCTGCCGCCGCCGGGCAGCGGCCTGCCGGGGCCGGCGCCGCCCCCGGTCGGTTCGCCGGGGGCCGGCGACCACTCCGGTGGTGGTCCGGCGGCCTGGCGCCGCCGGCCACCACCGGGGTTTGTGTCGCAAGGGCACGGGGGCGGTGGCGGCCTGTACGCCTCCTGCAGGCTTGCCGCCACCGCCTCCACCGGAGGGATGGGGTGGGGGAAACCCCCGGCCGGTGCGCCGGGGGCCGGCGACTCCCCCGGGGGTGGTCCGGCGGCCTGGCACCGCCGGCCACCACCGGGGAAGGGAGTAAAAGGGGCGGGCGGCGGCGGCGTGGCATGCATGGGCCATGCAGGCCGCTGTGCCGCCGTCCTTCCGTCGGGGGGGCCACCGGCGCCGCCCCCGGTCGGTGCGCCGGGGGCCGGCGCCAACTCCGGTGGTGGCCCGGTGGCCTGGCGCCGCCGGACCCCACCGGAAAACGGGGCAGAAGGGGCGAGGAGGCGCGGTGCAGCCAGCCCGAGCCGTGCCGGCTTGCTGCACCGCCGCCTTCTCGCGCGCAGCCCTCCCTGCCGCCCCTGGTCGGGGCGCAGGGGAGGGGGCAGCCGTCCGGCGGTGGCCCGGCAGCCTGGCGCCGCCGGCCTCCGCCGGGGAAGGGAGTAACTCCCTTACAGGGAGCGCGGGGAGGAGGGGGAAGACACGGCCGCCGCCGGCCGTGCCTGCCGGCGGCCTGAACGCCTCCTCCGGGAGGTAGAAAAGGGGAGGGGGAGATCTCTACCTGAGGGGTTGGGGGTTGGTGGTGGTGGCCGGCCATGGAGGAGGAGGAGGGGTGGTCGGCCTAAGGCTTGCTCCGGCAAGGTGGTGGAGGAGGAGGGCTGAGGCTGGGCTGTCGGCAGAGGAGGGGGAGAGAGAGAGAGAGGGTGGTGTGGGGGAGAAGAAGAGGGCTGCCCCTCCTTTTATAGGAAGGAGGGGTGGCCACCTCCCCCTCTCCCTCCCTTCCACGTGTAGGAAGGGAGGGTGAGTGGGGGGGGGGATATTTTCTCCCCCCCCCCCCCCCCCCCCTCCTTTCTCTCTCTTCCCCTTGCCCTAATAGGGCAGCCCCCTCTTGGGGGTTTTGACTCCGGATTCGTGCACATCGTAGTTTATACGTTGCATTGGGGTGGTCTGCATAGTGCCCTAAATGGTATATTCTCCACACGACCTTGTATCGAGACGCAACGAGTTCTGTTGCGCTTGTATTGTTCATACGAGTCCAACGGAACTGACGGACGTCAATTCGGGGTTCGTACGGTCACTATTTATAATAATGAGGTAGTGGTGCGCTACGATACCCGAAACGGTCGTTTTCTCCAAACGACCTCGGATCGGAGTGCAACGAATTCCATTGCGCTCGTATTGTCTATACGAGTCCAACGGAACTGACGGAAGTCAATTCGGGGCTCGTATGGCCACTATTCATAATAATGAGGTAGTGGCGCACTACGATACCCGAAATGGTCGTTTTCTCCAAACGACCTCGGATCGGAGTGCAACGAATTCCGTTGCGTTCGTATTGTCCATACGAGTCCAACGGAACTGACGGAAGTCAATTCGGGGCTCGTATGGCCACTATTCATAATAATGAGGTAGTGGCGCACTACGATACCCGAAATGGTCGTTTTCTCCAAACGACCTCGGATCGGAGTGCAACGAATTCCATTGCGCTTGTATTGTCTATACGAGTCTAACGGAACTGACGGAAGTCAATTCGGGGCTCGTATGACCACTATTCATAATAATGAGGTAGTGGCGCACTACGCTACCCGAAATGGTCGTTTTCTCCAAACGACCTCGGATCGGAGTGCAACGAATTCCATTGCGCTTGTATTGTCTATACGAGTCTAACGGAACTGACGGAAGTCAATTCGGGGCTCGTATGGCCACTATTCATAATAATGAGGTAGTGGCGCACTACGCTACCCGAAATGGTCGTTTTCTCCAAACGACCTCGGATCGGAGTGCAACGAATTCCATTGCGCTTGTATTGTCTATACGAGTCTAACGGAACTGACGGAAGTCAATTTGGGGCTCGTATGGCCACTATTCATAATAATGAGGTAGTGGCGCACTACGCTACCCGAAATGGTCGTTTTCTACTGCTCGGGCCTACTTTTATTGGGCTCACTAGGGTCTAGTGGCCCAATAAAAGTCGGGATGTTACAATCCAATAAAAATAAAGAGATTTTCGTCCCCGAAAATTGGCTAAAGTAGGGGTTTAAATGATGTACCTGAGGAAAGAGCGTCGGGTATTTCTCTCGTACGAGCGTCTCGGGTTCCCAAGTGAACTCTTCGCGTCCACCGTTCGACCATAAGATCTTGACCATTGTGACCGTTTTGTTCCGCAGCTCTTTGATCTTGGAGTCCACTATCTTCACAGGTTCGAGTCGGACAGATCGGTCGGATTGTACTGATGTTGGTGGGGTGGGAAGGTGCTGCTCTGGTTGGCGCAGAACACGTCTTAGCGAGGAGACATGAAATACGTCGTGAAGGCTCCCCAGCTCGGCTGGCAAAGCTAACCTGTAAGCCACCGGGCCAATTCTTTCGATGACTGGATACGGGCCTAGATAGCGGGGGTCCAGCTTTTTCTGCCTCTTGATTCGTGATATCCCATGCATAGGCTTAATCTTTAAGAAAACCATATCTCCTACTTGGAATTCCACTTGCCGATGACGTGCGTCGTAATACTTGGCCTGCCGGCTCTGCGCTTCCAGCATGCGTTCCCGGATTAGTCTTATTGCGGCGGTGGTATCGTCGATGTAGGTGATTCCCAAGGCTTCGGGGTCTTCATCCTGTGCCCAAGATAGCGGGGTCCGACAGCGTCTTCCGTAGAGGGCTTCGTACGGTGCCATCTTGATGCTTGCCTGGAAGCTGTTGTTATATGAGAACTCTACCAGAGGTAGTAACTGCTCCCATGGCTCGTTGTGCTCCACTATGCATAATCGGAGAAGATCTTCCATCGTCCGATTCGTTCTTTCCGTCTGCCCATCGGTCTGGGGGTGGAAGGCGGTGCTAAAAGCTAATCTGGTTCCCAAATAAGCTTGCACTCTTCTCCATTCCTTCGATGTAAAGCGCCCATCGCGGTCCGAGACGATTGATTTGGGTATTCCATGAAATCAGACTACCTGCTCGATAAATAGTCGGGCTAGAATGTCGACACCATCGCCTTGCCGGTTCGGGATGAATCGGGCTACCTTGGTGAGGCGGTCCACTACTACCCTTATGGAGTCGTTACCTGCACGGGATCGGGGTAAGCCATGGACAAAATCCATGGAAATATCCTCGAACTTCCATTCTGGAATTGGCAGGGGTTGTAGTAGGCCTCCTGGGCTACGACATTCGGCTTTGACCATTTGGCAGGTTTGGCAGTGCGCTATATAATCGGTGACATCCTTCTTCATGCCTGGCCAGTATAGGGTCCTGCGCAGGTCCGTATACATTTTTACTACTCCCGGGTGTATCGAGTACCTTGTCTGGTGAGCTTCACGAAGTATCTCCTCACGGATCCCTTCTGCAGCGGGAATGAATATGCGGTGTCTGTATTGCAGGATGCCATCATACAGGTTGTAGTCTTCTTGTACACCGTGTTGTAAGGCCTGAATGATCGGTGCTGCTTCAACGTCGGTCTTCTGGGCTTCTCGTATTCTATTCCTGATGTCACACTGTATCTCCATCCAATAGAGGTGGGCTTGGTATTCCATCGGATTTCTGCGGGTGATGAGGATAATATCCATTTCTGCCAATGATTTGACTAACTCCTCTGGCACCGTTTCTAACCAACTCCCGGTCCTCGGAGGCTGCCGACTCAAGGCGTCTGCAACTTTATTAGCCTTGCCGGGGTGGTACTGGAGGGCGAAGTCATAATCACAGAGAAATTCTAACCACCGGCGTTGCCGGAGGTTTAGCTCCTTCTGGGTGAAGACGTATTTGAGGCTTTTATGATCGGAGAAGATCTCGCATCGTACCCCGTAGAGGTAATGTCTCCAGATTTTTAAGGCGAAAACTACCGCTCCCAGCTCCAGATCGTGGGTAGCGTAGTTTAGTTCATGCGGCTTGAGCTGACGTGAGGCGTAGGCAATCACCTTGCCATGTTGCATAAGCACGACCCCCAATCCTTTCAGAGAGGCATCAGCATAGATTTGGAAACCCTCGGTACCGGAGGGGAGGGTTAGGATTGGGGCCGATATCAGCCGGTTCTTTAGTTCGATGAATGCCGCCTCGCATTCAGGAGACCATTGGAATGTCACATCCTTCTTGGTGAGGGTGGTAAGTGGTAATGCGATCTTGGAGAAGCCTTCGACGAACTTACGGTAGTAGCCGGCGAGGCCAAGGAAACTTCGGATGTCTGCCGCTGTCTTAAGTGGCGGCCAATCTCGTACTGCTTGCACCTTGGCTTGATCTACCGCTACTCCGTTCTTGTTGACGGTGTGTCCCAGAAAGCCGACTTCTTCCATCCAGAACTCGCATTTGCTAAACTTGGCGAAGAGTGAGTGTTCTCTTAGCTTAAGTAGTACCATTTGGAGGTGCTTGGAGTGATCGGTTTTGTTCTTCGAGTAGATGAGAATATCATCTATGAAGACTATTACGAAATGATCCAGGAAGGGTTTGAATACCGTATTCATCAAAGCCATGAAGGCGGACGGGGCATTGGTTAATCCAAATGGCATTACCATGAACTCGTATAGTCCGTAGCGAGAGCTGAAGGCGGTCTTGGGAATGTCCTCTTCTCGTACTCTAAGTTGATAGTAGCCAGACCTTAAGTCCATTTTGGAAAAGACGGACGCGCCTTGTAGTTGATCGAACAGTTCATCTATCCGGGGTAGGGGATAGGTATTCCGGATGGTGAGTTTATTCAAACCTCTGTAGTCGATGCAGAGGCGCAGCGATCCATCCTTCTTTTTAACGAACAGTACTGGGGCTCCCCAGGGAGAGGTACTAGGACGTATGAATCCTGCGTCGACTAACTCTTGTAGCTGAATCTTGAGCTCAGCCAGTTCCCTCGGGGCCATCCGGTATGGTGCTCGGGACACTGGTCGGGCTCCTTGAGTAAGTTCGATTTGGAAGTCTACTTCCCGTTGCGGGGGCAACCCGGGGAGTGACTCTGGGAAGATATCTGGGAAGTCCCTGATCACAGGTACTTTAGCGAGTACTTGCGTCGTGTTCTCCATCTCAAAGTAGATTAGGTACATCTCGTCCTTCCGTCGAACTGCCTTGACGGTTTGTGCAGATGTTAAGATAATGCGGGTGACGGAGGGTATACCTGCTAGCGTGATAAATTGCCCATTCGGATTCTGGAGGCGGATTTCTCGAGTCGAACAATTGATTTGGGCGCTGTGCTCGGCCAACCAATACATCCCCAGAATGATGTCGAACCCGGTTATTGCTAAGATGGTGGCGTTGACTTCGAACTCTATGCCTCCTAGCATTGCCTGGAAGGAACACTTCTCGGTGGAAGTCATATCTGATCCATCCGGGAGTCGTATTCGGATTGACATCCCGGATGATCGCACCGTGTTCTCCTTGTCGGCGATGAAGTTTTGTGCAACGAAAGAGTGTGTGGCGCCGGTATCGAACAGTGTTTTAGCGGGACGACCTTCTACCAAAAGTAAACCTGATAACATATATGTATATATATCATAATCATAAGCTTTACACAGATATACAAGAGTAGGGATGACATATACAAAAAGTCCCAATATATAAGCTAAAACATCTCCTAGGATATCGTACTATCGGAAGTAGATACCTATCACTACGTCAGGAGCAGGACCGTGCTGGAGATCCAACGCGTATGCCTCGAGCGGTGCTGCTCTGCCCTGCCTAGCCGGCTCCCTCCTGCCTGCGGGACGTCCTCTGCGTCCACCTCGTCCTCTCTCCGCCGCTCTCTGTACTGCTCCTAAACCGGGTCTCCCGGTAGCCTGTGGGCAGAAAGCTCGTATATGCCCAGGCTGCTGGCATAGGTAGCAGTTCCCTGCGAAGGGAACATCTCGTCGTGCGGCCGTGACGACCTGTGGTGCTGGGGCTGGGGGTGCTGGTCGGGGCTGGGGTGCTGGTCGGGGCTGGGGTGCCTGCCTATATGGCTGGTGACGCTGCCGCTGTCTCCCGTCTCGGCCCTGCCTGCGAGGACCTGCTCTTCTCTCTCGGTCCTGAGTCCGGGGAATACCTACGTGTCCCCTCCGCTGCTGGGCTACCATCCGCTGATCCATCTCTAGAGCGGTGGCATGTGAGGCGATCGTGTGGAAGGATGCCTGGGATATCATGATCAGGTCCTGACGGAGGTCATCTCGTAATCCCCGATAAAATCTGGCCGCCCTGTCCCTATCTGTACCTGCTAAGGTCCCGGCGAAGCGGGCCAGGTGGATAAACTCTCTCTGGTAGTCTGGAACCGTCCTATCTCCCTGTCTGATCTGTAGGAACCGCTCCTGGAGTGCCATCCGGTCTGCATCTGAAATGAAATGCTCTAAGAAAGCATCCGAGAACTCCCCCCAGAGAATGGTGCTAAGGGGTCGCCCTCTAAAAGTGGAGCGGCTAGCTGCCCTCCACCAGTCCCGGGCATAGCCCTCCAACATGGTCACTACTAGGGATACTGCGGCTACTGCTGGGCACATCATCCCTACAAGAAGCTCCTCTACCCTCTCCACCCACTCCTCGGCCTGGATGGCCGACTCTGTACCCCGAAAGGTGGGGGGCCTTAGCCCTCGGAAAGTCGTCAGTAGATCAGTGGGTACGGTGGCCTGCTGGGGTGGCCGTAAAGTGGCTGTCTGGAAGGCGGCCAACAGGGCTACCAGGGTCTGCCCGAGCTCTGTCTCTCCGAATGGAACTGTGGCCGGAGCGGTCTGAGCTGGTGGTGGAGTGGTAGGGTGGTACTGGTCTTGAGAGGAAGACCTTCCATTACTTGACTCCGGTATCTGGAGAAGTAACAAACGGGTGTCAGAACTTGCAAAACTAAGGGAATTTTGCAGGACTGAAAGGAAAGAAAGCGGAAAGCGTGTGGGTGTACTATCGTGCAGTCTCGAGTCCTTAACCTTAACCTAGAGGGTCCACCAGGCTTCCGCTGCATGGTTCGTCCCGAACCAAGAAACGGAACCGGGGGAAAGGAGAATCGAAAGACTGCCCCATGTGGTCGGATCGTGGTAGCTCTGATCCATTTGTAAGACCCCCCCTCCCCAATCCTGAACCGGGTTCAGGGAGGGGGGATCTTACTGCCCAAGAATGACCCCTTAGCGCTCCCCGGGCGGTGACGTCCCACCCCCTCGAGCGCTGAGCGGTCTCCTTGTCAGGCACAAGAATCATAACTTCACATCAGAACGCATAGCGGAAGCAATCAAAAGATGGGCAAACCAAACATACAGCTTATATTTACAACTTAACGGGGCCGAAGCCTATCGTTTACAAAATATTGTCCGTAGACTACATATGCTAAGACAAAAGGGAGTCCTGGACTCGTCCCTATATACTCGTACTCACATCTCTGAAGATAGGAGGGGAGGCTGGGGTAATCGAACGGATCATCTCCAAGGCTTCCCGGTCAACCTGTGATGTGGGGGCTTCACGCTGTCCCGTCTCCTGTGATTGGTTATAAGAAATAACCGTTAGTCACAGAGCTAAGTAGAAAATACATCCCCCTCCCCGGATCCATATCCAGGGGGCGGCTAGAGGACAGAATTTGAAATAGCCGAAGCAAGGAAGAGTTAGCAGCAGGTAAACATATATATTCACATATATATATATATATATATATAACGGGGCTCCTGCCTTAGCGATCGCAGTCGCGCCGTATAGTAAATATCTAACTCTATCGCGCGCATACTCACACCCAGGTACTCAAGACCTGTACACACACAAAAGACCCTGTGTCGACACAGTTTTAGACCGCTTTAGTTCAAGCAGGGGAGCTAACCCCGCGGGCCTCACCGATGTGGCCGTCGGTGACAGTGGCCAGTCCTGCCACTTCTGAATGTAGTCGTACCGTATCATTCAGGCCCTCCCGTACAACTTGGTGTACTGAATGGATGTGAGCGACATCCGGCGAACCGATTTTTAGGCCGACCAGCGGAGGCGATACTGCAGGCTCAGAGGGTAATAACCCACTGTGCCCATCTCCCTGTCGCCATGAGTCGTCAACTCACCCGCACCGGTACGAACGGTCTGCGAGCGTGACCGACCCGCCACTTCCAAACAATCTTCACCCGCTTATTTTAAACGAACCTTTAGGCCACGTGGCAATTCATACTCGACCGGTCGCATGACCTTGGACCGGGAGGCTTAGCGGTATGAGTGCTCCTTGCTTGGGGCTAACTTGGGAGGAGAGACTCAACTCCGAGTTTTTCCCCAACTAAGGTCCTGCCGAAGGGAGGATAAGCACCGCCTTTGTTGCCACGGCAGCTCTGCACTAGTAATTAAACTAGGCCGAAGCATGGGCCATAATATTTAAACAGAAATGTAGGCCGAAAGCAAAGGCCATGTAATAAACAGAAAGGTAGGCCGAAAGCAAAGGCCATGTAATAAGGACCAGTACGAGACTGGATTTAAACGAAAGTGCTGAATGTAAATGCGGGGGACCAGTACGAGACTGGATTTAAACGAAAGTACAGAATGTAAATGCGGGGGACCAGTACGAGACTGGATTTAAACGAAAGTACAGAATGTAAATGCGGGGGACCAGTACGAGACTGGATTTAAATGAGAGTACAGAATGTAAATGCGGGGGACCAGTACGAGACTGGATTTAAATGAAAGTACAGAATGTAATTGCATAAGAAGAAATGGTTAGTAGTCCAATCACTCCATAAGAGGAGGCTTCGACCGACGACTCCGTACTTTTATTATCGTCGCGGCGGGGTTATGTTTCGGCGCCGCGTCGCGATGTCGTTCCGATTTTCGCGTTGCTTTCCCGAGCTTAGTCGGTCTTATGCATAATTTTGGATAAGTATTTAAAATATGCGTCGAGGAGACGCCGATTCATTTTAATGTATTTTGCTCTTTTCCGGGCGTCTATTTTTTTGTTTGAAAAGGCTTTTGAGGGCTCAAATCACAAGTCCACACCCCCCATCTTTGATAGTATTTATAAAATACCTATATTTAGTGCCTTTAATATTTGAGGATTTTTAGAAACACATTTGGGCATTTTAATACCTAAAATGAACTTTATATTGAGTTTTATAAATAGTAAATCTTGTCCTAAAATTCCCCAAAAATTACGGGGGGTGCCCCTTAGGGTGAGGCACATTTTCCGTTTAGAAAACTTTTCCTAAAAAGGCCCCATTTTTTTTTTAAAAAAAGAAGAAGGGGAAGGGGTTTTTGGTGTGCGTTTAGAGGAGAGGAGGGAGCTGAGGGCGCCACACCGGGCGCCCTCCTTGGGTCCCCACAGCGGATCCACAGCGGATCCGCTGTGGGGGGGCACACATATGGAGGAAAGGGGCGGGAATTAAGGTTGCGGGGGCCGCTTGATCTCCTGGGGGAGATCGTGCGGCCCCCGATCGGGCTCGGGTGGCTGCCGCTGCCGCCGCCGGGCAGCGGCCTGCCGGGGCCGGCGCCGCCCCCGGTCGGTTCGCCGGGGGCCGGCGACCACTCCGGTGGTGGTCCGGCGGCCTGGCGCCGCCGGCCACCACCGGGGTTTGTGTCGCAAGGGCACGGGGGCGGTGGCGGCCTGTACGCCTCCTGCAGGCTTGCCGCCACCGCCTCCACCGGAGGGATGGGGTGGGGGAAACCCCCGGCCGGTGCGCCGGGGGCCGGCGACTCCCCCGGGGGTGGTCCGGCGGCCTGGCACCGCCGGCCACCACCGGGGAAGGGAGTAAAAGGGGCGGGCGGCGGCGGCGTGGCATGCATGGGCCATGCAGGCCGCTGTGCCGCCGTCCTTCCGTCGGGGGGGCCACCGGCGCCGCCCCCGGTCGGTGCGCCGGGGGCCGGCGCCAACTCCGGTGGTGGCCCGGTGGCCTGGCGCCGCCGGACCCCACCGGAAAACGGGGCAGAAGGGGCGAGGAGGCGCGGTGCAGCCAGCCCGAGCCGTGCCGGCTTGCTGCACCGCCGCCTTCTCGCGCGCAGCCCTCCCTGCCGCCCCTGGTCGGGGCGCAGGGGAGGGGGCAGCCGTCCGGCGGTGGCCCGGCAGCCTGGCGCCGCCGGCCGCCGCCGGGGAAGGGAGTAACTCCCTTACAGGGAGCGCGGGGAGGAGGGGGAAGACACGGCCGCCGCCGGCCGTGCCTGCCGGCGGCCTGAACGCCTCCTCCGGGAGGTAGAAAAGGGGAGGGGGAGATCTCTACCTGAGGGGTTGGGGGTTGGTGGTGGTGGCCGGCCATGGAGGAGGAGGAGGGGTGGTCGGCCTAAGGCTTGCTCCGGCAAGGTGGTGGAGGAGGAGGGCTGAGGCTGGGCTGTCGGCAGAGGAGGGGGAGAGAGAGAGAGAGGGTGGTGTGGGGGAGAAGAAGAGGGCTGCCCCTCCTTTTATAGGAAGGAGGGGTGGCCACCTCCCCCTCTCCCTCCCTTCCACGTGTAGGAAGGGAGGGTGAGTGGGGGGGGATATTTTCTCCCCCCCCTCCTTTCTCTCTCTTCCCCTTGCCCTAATAGGGCAGCCCCCTCTTGGGGGTTTTGACTCCGGATTCGTGCACATCGTAGTTTATACGTTGCATTGGGGTGGTCTGCATAGTGCCCTAAATGGTATATTCTCCACACGACCTTGTATCGATACGCAACGAGTTCTGTTGCGCTTGTATTGTTCATACGAGTCCAACGGAACTGACGGACGTCAATTCGGGGTTCGTACAGTCACTATTTATAATAATGAGGTAGTGGTGCGCTACGATACCCGAAACGGTCGTTTTCTCCAAACGACCTCGGATCGGAGTGCAACGAATTCCATTGCGCTCGTATTGTCTATACGAGTCCAACGGAACTGACGGAAGTCAATTCGGGGCTCGTATGGCCACTATTCATAATAATGAGGTAGTGGCGCACTACGATACCCGAAATGGTCGTTTTCTCCAAACGACCTCGGATCGGAGTGCAACGAATTCCGTTGCGTTCGTATTGTCCATACGAGTCCAACGGAACTGATGGAAGTCAATTCGGGGCTCGTATGGCCACTATTCATAATAATGAGGTAGTGGCGCACTACGATACCCGAAATGGTCGTTTTCTCCAAACGACCTCGGATCGGAGTGCAACGAATTCCATTGCGCTTGTATTGTCTATACGAGTCTAACGGAACTGACGGAAGTCAATTCGGGGCTCGTATGGCCACTATTCATAATAATGAGGTAGTGGCGCACTACGCTACCCGAAATGGTCGTTTTCTCCAAACGACCTCGGATCGGAGTGCAACGAATTCCATTGCGCTTGTATTGTCTATACGAGTCTAACGGAACTGACGGAAGTCAATTCGGGGCTCGTATGGCCACTATTCATAATAATGAGGTAGTGGCGCACTACGCTACCCGAAATGGTCGTTTTCTCCAAACGACCTCGGATCGGAGTGCAACGAATTCCATTGCGCTTGTATTGTCTATACGAGTCTAACGGAACTGACGGAAGTCAATTTGGGGCTCGTATGGCCACTATTCATAATAATGAGGTAGTGGCGCACTACGCTACCCGAAATGGTCGTTTTCTACTGCTCGGGCCTACTTTTATTGGGCTCACTAGGGTCTAGTGGCCCAATAAAAGTCGGGATGTTACATGAATAACCTTCAACGGTAGGCGGATATCCAGTGTAGCACAGAGCTAGATCCTTTGATCCTTTAAGGTATCTCATCAGCCTATCTAGGGCATCCCAGTGCTCCTTTCCTGGATTACTCGTGAAACGACTCAGCATACTTACGGTGTAAGCAATGTCTGGCCTTGTGCAACACGATGCATACATGAGGCTACCAATGATCTTAGCATAATTCACCTGACCAACGGTGATCCCTTCATTAGGACTCAACTTGATAGTGTGATCAACTGGTGTCTCAACTGATCTGCAATCAGTATATCCCCAGGTCGTCAGTAACTGTTCCACATAGTGAGCCTGACTGAGTGTGACTCCACGCTCGTCGATACAGACTTTAAGACCTGGAAGAGTATCAACTGGACCGAGGTCCTTCATGTTGAATGCTTCCGCAAGAGTGGATTTGACATCACTCACTGCCGAGAGATCTGACCCTAATATTAACATATCATCAACGTAGAGACAGGTGATGACTGTTTTATCCAACATTGATCGATGATAAAGGCATTTATCGGAGAGATTGGACTGGAATCCATGGCTCTTTACCACTTGATCAAACTTAAGGTGCCACATCTTAGGCGCTTGTTTAAGCCCATAGATTGATTTATTTAGTTTGCACATCTTGTGCTGAGAATTTTCAACAACATAACCCTCAGGTTGAGTCATGTAGATTTCTTCGTTCAGCTCTCCATTCAAGAAGGCTGTCTTTACGTCCATCTGATGAACTATGAAGTTCTCGATAGAGGCTAAAGCTAGAAGAATCCTAATAGTCGATAGGTGACACACAGGTGAATAGACGTCGAAGTAGTCCACTCCCCCCTGTTGCTTAAAGCCTTTAGCAACCAAACGTGCCTTATAGAGAGCTACTGACCCATCACTATTTAATTTCTTCTTAAGTATCCACTTACATCCAATGACTTTTGCGCCTTTGGGCAAGTCAACTAGACGCCAGGTGTTGTTCTGTAGCAACAAGTCCATTTCATCGTCAATGGCTTCTGCCCACATAAACGAATCTCTAGATCGCATTGCCTCCTGGTAGGAGAATGGATCATCCTTTAAGTGATAGGTGACAAAATTTTCACCAAAATCCTTAGGAAATCGCTCTCTTGTAGACGTTCTGAGCAGATGGGGAACATCCTCCAACGGTTGGGGAGCGGTGTGTGAGGGGCCTGCTTCGGATTCCACAGGAGATTCTGAAATCATATATGTAGACCCAGATAGGTTAGTGCCTAGATCCTTGACAAATTTATTTTCAAAGAACGTAGCATCACGAGATTCTATCACCGAGTGAGAGGATAGATCAAAAAACCTATCAGCTGCACTATCTTCAGCACACCCTAGGTAAATACGGGTTGTGGTTTTTGGTCCCACCTTGGATCTCTTAAGGTCTTGTACCCTTACATAAGCGATACAGCCCCAAGTCTTCAGAGTGTCGTATCTACAAGGACGCTGATGCCAAAGCTCATAAGGTGTCGACGACAGCTTAGAGTGCGACAACCTATTCAGAAGGTGATTAGCAGTCAGAGCTGCTTCGCCCCAGAAGGAGGAAGGCAGGCCAGCGGTTAAAAGCATAGAATTCAACATTTCAGTCAAAGTTCTATTTTTACGCTCGGCTACACCATTCGATTGGGGTGAATAGGGGGCGGTGGTCTCAAGTATTATGCCCTCAGCGGCACAAAATTCCTTAAAACCAGTTACAGTGTATTCGCCACCTCTATCACTTCTAAATCGCTTTATCTTCAAACCAAGCTGATTCTCTACACGAGTTTTGAAAACCTTGAAGGTCTCGAAAGTCTCATCCTTCGATCTCAGTAGGTACACATGACAAAACCTGGAAGAGTCGTCTATGAACGTAAGCAAATACTTCTTTCCCCCTCTGGAAGGTTGACTCCGAAAGTCGCAGAGGTCAGAATGTATGAGCTCAAGAAGTTGAGTGCTCCTAGAAGCCGACTTAAAGGGTTTTCTAGTGATCTTGGTTTGTGCACACACCTCGCACCTATCAAATCAAATGGAGGTATCAAGAGGGATGTTATGACTCTTAGCTAGATCGCACATCTTCCTATAGTTTACGTGTCCAAGTCTGTTGTGTAATAACTTTGGATCAATCAAATTAGTGCTGATTTGGTTGATGTGATCATTGTTAAGGCTAAGTCGATACAAGCCATCTATAAGATACGCGCACCCAAAATAATGTGAATTGACGGATAACGTCATTCTACCGTTTTGAGTCGTAAAAGACATACCGGACTTATCAAGCAAACTCATAGAAATCAAATTTTTGGTTAGAAAAGGAACTACTCTAACATGTAAAAGAGTGAGTGTTTTACCTGAAGATAACTCCAAAGAAGCGGTGCTAGCATGCGTAACAGCAGTAGTCCCACCATTGCAATTTTCAACTGAGTCTTTAACAGTTGTGACTTCAGTGAGCTGAGCTTTGTCATTAGTAGCATGACATGTCGCTCCACTGTCTAGCCACCAGTCAGACGAAGAACTGACAGCACGGTGCCTCATCATCCCTACAAATGACTGAGGACCAGAGCTATTCACCAGCATGTTAGTCCGACTCTGAGGTAAGACTTCCTGAGGCTTCTTCTGGGATCTACATTCAGCTGCCCAGTGGCCCCATTTCCCACAATTGTGGCACTTGCCCTTCTTCTTGCGGGAAGAAGGCTTGTTGGCCGGCAACTGGGAAGAGGACGCACCCTTTTGGGGCTGAATTTTCTTTTTAAATTTACCAGAGTGCAAAGCTAAGTGCGCCACCTTGGAGGGATGACTAACCTGTTCTGCACGTCTCTGAGCAAAGTTTTGATCCTCAATATGTATAAAGCGCTTGAACTCATCAATGGAGATCCCTTCCTTCCGCCTATGCAGCTCAGTCTTGAAGAGAATCCATTCAGGTGGAAGCTTACTCAGTATAAACCCAATGAGCAGCTTGTCCGAGATATGAGACTCAGCATTCGCCAGCTTGATGCGCAGATTCTCAAGATCCACCAACTGAGAAGTGATGGGCGAAGTCGGATCAATTTTGAAATTGAAGAAAGACTCCGCGAGGAGCGACTTCAACACCTCTTCCTCCTTGGTGAAATGCGCTTGAAGCTGATCCCATATGCCCTTCGCGGTCTTGATGTTGCTATACGCAATAGCTAGACGGGTATTCAGGGAATTCAGGAGATAATCCCTGCAGAAGTCCTCGTCTTTCACCCACTGAGCCTCCGACACGTCCTCTTCGGTCGTCTCGTAATCACTAAGCACTGTGTAGAAGATTTCCCGATCCTTCATGCCGAATTGCACGTGCATTTTCCATCCGAGAAACTCGGTGACGTCGAAAGACTGGAGCTTCCGGATGTCGGTAGACTGATACTTCGACATTTCTGAAAAAGTAGTAAAAATGCGGAACGAGGTCACCTGATCGGAGAAGGAACACCACCAAGTCTTCGGATCCAATCCAATCCAAGTGCAAAAAACTCAGCAAAACGGCCTGAGAGGATCACAGATCTAGGGCTCCGGCGACTAGATCGACAAAATCTGGAGATCCGGATTCAAGAAACCCAGCAACAGAAAACTGACCAGGCTAGATTGACGGGATCCGGCGAAGTCGAGCTCAGATTTGGCGAGGAACGACAGCAATAAGGCTGTCCCGGCGGCGGCGACGAAGCAGCGACGAGATCCGGCGACTGGGAAGCATAAACGGGAACTCCGGCAAGAGATCTGGCAGGGACGAGCACAGATCTGGAAGAAATCCCTCCTCCGGCGACTGGATCAGGCGGAGAGAACCACAGATCCGGCTCTGGACAGTCGGAGAAACCACAGATCCGGAAGCTAGGAGGCGCGATCGATGGCTTCGGCGAGAGGTCTGGCGAAACCCGACGGAGAGAAACCTTGATCCGGCGGCGACGTCGCACCCAGGAACAAGCACAGCCGGCGGAAACTTTTGAGCGGCTGCGATGTCGCACACGGGAACGCGCACAGCGGCGAAGTCGCAGACGGGAACTCGCACGGCGGCGAAGTCGCAGACGAGAACGCGCACAGCGGCGATGTCGCAGACGGGAACGCGCACACCGGCGATGTCACAGACGGGAACGCGCACAGTCGGCGACGAAATCGCACACGGGAATGGGAGAGCGATTTCTTTGAGCGGCTAACCTAACCGAGGCTGCTTTGAGAGTGTTAGGAAAGAGAGGCTCAATGCATTCTACTATCACCCATCAATGTGGAATGAGATATAAATAGTGCTCCCAGCAGTAGGGCAACGCCCTAGGTGCGCACGCTACCTGCAGGTCTTTATCATGTCGGTGTTATGTGCGGACATACCTCAACATTCCATTCATTCCAATTCTAAATTCCTAATTGAATTATCTTAATGAGGAATTATTTGGATATTTTTTAATTTGAATTATTCCCCCAATTAATTGTATGTGTCCTTAAATATATTAAGCTTGTCTTTTACATCCTAGCTACTCTAATTATCGGATCATTTATTCAGGGTCCCACCGGGTGGTAAGCCGATGAGTCGGAATTCAAAATAGCATCAGTGCGCGAAGGAAATGACGGGAAAATAAAATAACAAATAATTAACAAACTATAACTGTTGTGTGATGATATCACGCGTCCTTGGATGCGGCGACGGTTGCATCAGAGTGGCTTTGCGCACAGGGATGGAGTGTTTTGGGGAAATTTTTGTGTCTGGAGCCCGTACATGTCCGAGTTTTGAGATGTCAATTATGAAATATGATGTGTCATTTCCGACATCTGAGATGTCCATGAAGGTAACTCCAATTAATGTCTTAGTAAATGACTCCAATGTTTTAGTAATGTCATTCACGTGATTATAATTGATATACCCAGCTTCAGTAGTGCACTTGTAGAAAAACTGAATTGGACTAAAACCATGTAACTCTTTCTTGGACAATCTCACTTTTTCATTATAAATTGCTCTCATAATATCTACAAAATATAAAATTACGCTTTAATAATTACAACAAATTCAAACTAATTAGAAGAAAAAAAAACTTCCATTGAATAAATTCAACATGAGTTACCAAAACATAATTTCTATATACAAACAAATTCCAAGAATAAATTCAAGCAGCGAGTGATAGCTACATGCATGCAACTGAAACAATAAAAGCATATTGATTTTCTTAATTCCCTATTGATTCAATTTTATAATGAACAATATTATATTTTTTATCTTTCTCGCCGGAGATATGATGGCGGAATTCTTCGTCGGCGTCGTTTGGGCCCTCAAAAAAATCCTGCAAGGAACACGATAAAATGATAAGGAGCTAGCGCTTGCAGAATTTATAAACCCCTCCTCATGACCCGCATAGGAAAGTTCGCTTGAAGTGAAAAAATATATCGCAAAATATTTTAGACTTAAAAATGGCATAATATCTGGTCCTAATCAAAACTGGGATCTCGAAGATGAGGCGGGAAATATCCTGCAAATACGCAGGGAATCTCCCAGAATTTTTGCAGGAAATAATGTCGTGATACGCAACAAAATAAAATTTGTGATGACATAATTTTGTGTCATGCATGCGTTGAATTACTTAAATATTTCCGCCAAAAATCGTGCATTCGTGGGCGAAAATTTTCTGACACATTTTTTTGCAATTCGCGACCCACGGAAATTAGGGGGCATCGATGGGGTTCCCCTAAAATGGTTCCGAATCGCCGAGATGGGATGTATCAACCAAGTGAGAACGCCTACGAGCCAGACAAGCGACGAATCTAAACCGAGCACGCTCTGCTCGGGGGTCGCAAGCACGCGCACGCGCGCAAACAGCCTGCCGGTTAAGCCTCAACCTCCTAAACAAGAGGTCATGCTTTCATCAAATCATGGCAGCCATATCTTCTAAAACAAAATTTAAAAGTTGTATTAAAACATAAATATCTATCTTGAGGTTGTTGTTGTTTGTCAATAAACACCTCATCCATAATTCTAATTATGTTAATTAGAAAGCAAGGGGCGAGTTTCCCTCCGGTCCTCTCTGCAGTCTATGTAGAAGCGCGATCTCAAAAATTAACTCTCACGCACAATTATTTGATAAATATGAAGCACACATGAAAGTCTTAATTTTTGATATCTTTCTTTCTTACGATTTCATTTCTTTATTTTTTAAAACATTTCAGGCTTTAAATAGCCTGTCATCCCTGCGGTTACAAACTTGCGGTTATAAAAAATCAAAAAAAAAAAAGAGTTAATAAAGCTAAGTTTAAATAAGCACCGTCCATTGTTTACGTATTTGGTCCATGTAGTTTTCTTTATTTGTTAGTCCCACATTTGTTAGTCCCACATTGTGTATTGGGAGTTTGTTTGTAGTTTATCTCCCAATAAATATGGTGTAATCGTGTTGAGAAAAATATAGAAATAACTCAATAAGATAGAATTAAGATATACGTTTCTCGCTCAGTTCCTATTTATCTCGATCTACCATCTATTTTCTTCTTCTCCCCCCTTCGATTTGGTTGGATCGGTGGCGCATTTCTTTCATTACATTCATTTACGTGTTCGCCATCAACAAAAACATGACGGGATGGTTAATTAGGGTGCTTCATCAGGTGAGGCGATTTCTGTCGATCTTGCCGGAGACCGAGAATCGCATGATCCCGTTCAGAGAAAGGGTCATCTGCACTGTGATATTGCTTTTTATCCTTCTGGTTAGCAGGCAGTTTTTTATCTATTACTTCCACTCGACCACGAGCGTGGATATCGTGACAATGGTGATGATGATGCAACTTTTGGTCAGATCGAAGATCTTTGAGGTTGATAATTATAGCGCAAGAAAGGACCACGCTCAATTGAAAGTGCCCGTTGCTTCTAGTAGCTGACCCTCAACTCGTTAATTTGGTGCTTGGATGTCCGTTGACTTGAACTATATATTCTTTCCTAATTTAATTTTGTGTGTGTGTGTGTTGATGATTTAAGGGATGTGTTTTTTTTTTATCATTTATTAATAAAAATGGGATTTGTGCTCTTTTTGGCATCCATGTCTTGCTCACTTTCAGGTTTTGCCAAAGAACAATTCCCAGAATAGGTTGTTGATGAAATGTGCTATATTGTTTTGCTCTATTCTGCTATGTTGTAAATGCAATGCTTGATTAAAAAGCACAGATTGTACCTGTAGATTTAACAATCCAAATAATGAAATTTCATAAAATTATTTCCCTTTTTAGCAATTCCACAAATCTTGGCTTTATTTCCATTTCCATGCGATGATGCAATAAATATGCTGCCCTCATCCACTTTTTTCTTTGAGACATTTTTTTGCCTGTATTGCACGTAGTTCCACCGAATATTCAATGTCTTTGATTGATTTAGGTTACACGAACCGTGTTTAGGAATTCAGATCAAACATGGTATCTGAAACTAAAAGATTGTGTTACGTTTTTAGTCATGTGCGAGTCTTCGAACTGTGTTTTAAGAGTACTGGCCCTACAAGAAATAATTTGGAATTAAATCTGTGTTTGATTAATTGATGTATGACATATCACTATCAAAATAAAGTGCCAACTCTAGATTTATGTATATAACAAAAATAACCCGCATAGTGGTGTGCATATAACAAGAATAACGCATATCCTATCAATTGCAACAAAAACAACATCAGCAAAAATCATTAAACATCGCATAATATAACAATCTTCTTTTCAACCAAAATTTAAAAAAAGAAAGAAAAAAAAAGTCAATTTATAATCGGAGTACATGGCTTTACAAATGTTTAATTACAGAGCATGAATGAGATACAACTATATACATTATTGGCATAAATCAATTTCTTCTTGCATCAGGCCTTCATTTTCTTCATCAGATTACGGGCGTGCAAAAACGAGAATCCAAACTGCAACGGTAAATTATAATCGTGCGGTTAGGCGGACTGAACTGGCACGCAATCAGCTGCTATCACCCTAGCTGATGTCACCCTCTCAAACTCTACACAAGCCTCCAAGGTGTCTTCTTAACTAGGAGGGGCACTAGTTGCCAGAATAAGGGCAGATATGCTTCCCATTCGCTTAGAATTTTGTGCGGCCTTTCTTACTACCAATTTTTTCCCTGAAAAAAGAAACTAGTAAATTAAGAAAACTAATAGCTAATGAAGGGTGAATGGGTTGACTGTCCAGCACAAAAGGAAATGAAGAACAAGATAAATTATATATATAGAGAGAGAGAAATCTGGGCTGCGATTAAACAAAAACCCCACTCCTCCATTAAGAAAATGGGGTCATGGATGAGAAAATGAGTTTAAGCAATAGAAAGTCAAACTCACTATCTCCGCAGCGAGCCGCGCACCTAACCACCATAAAGACGCGCAATCATGCGCGCATGACCGCAAGCAACCGCGCGCGACGCCACGCACGGCGGTACCACGCGCCCAACATGCACGGTGCTGATCGTGCGCGACATGCACGGTGCCGACCGGCCTCCCTCGCCGCGCCGCGCGCCCGCCGCCACCCTTTGGCGTCGTCCTCGCACGGCTCTGATCGTGCTTTTACAACGCTCCAGCTCAATGCTCAACGCGCACTTAACACCGCTAAGTTCGTAACGTGCTCTTAATCCGCGCGGACTTGAACATTGCAAAGTTCATAATGCGCGCAGTTGCTAACTCCACTTTCCTTCTTGAGATTACAGGATTCCCACATTGCTACCATAATCGTCAACGAAGCTACCCGAAGTGCCCGAACTGACCAGGGGGTGAAATCGTCATATTCCAAAAGTGGTGATCCGTGTGCTCTCGATCAACGGTCGAAATCAGCCTGTTAGGTGGTTCCTATAATGCTGCCAACATGCCTCTGCAAATCATGGCTATAAAACTCATTTTCAAACACAATATTCAGCTGGTTCAATATTTGATGTCGCATGGCAAATGCTTGAGATTTCATATTTGTGTAATGTTTTTTTTGTATTTTTATTAAAATACTGACGACCCAATCTCCCCCAACATGTATATCTCTACAATTTCATAAAAGGGAGCAAAAGATGGCGACCATACAGGTAATTCTGGAAGGTTGGGTTTTCCCTACAGGTATTTCTGGAAGGTTTGGTTTTCCCTACGTTGGGGGACTGCAGAGCTCCCACGACGCTGTTCCGCTGATCAAAATCCAACGGTTTTCGGCGCCTGCGCGCCGTCGGTGGAACTCCCGAACGCGGTGTATATGCGACCCAATCTCCCCCAACATGCATATGCGACCAAACCTCTGTTTCACGGAACCCTCCGGCAGCTGAGCGTGAACGGCGGAATGTAGGCTGGAGCTCGCGCTGCGGTAGTTTGTATTTGGATTTGGCTTCGATTGCATGTAAACCTACAATAGCTGAAACTTGAAACGAAAGTTTGTATTTGGTTTGGCATGATTATGTAAGAAAAAAATCAATTTGACAAGACTACATGTTGTAGCAACAAATTTTTGCTAAGCTAACATTATTTCATATCCCGACCTGCTGTCATAATAAATTGAATCATGGAAATAATTGGATTGTAAGAAAGATATTTGGCTATTAGATAGTGGCTGAATCAATCACATTACCAGTCTGAGAGTATTTTTCAAAAGTATTGATGAATCTGTGAACTTAAGCTCAACTTGGTGATGGGAAGCAAGTCCAAGTAGCAGGAAAAGGTGTTAACTGTGAAAACTAAATCAGGTAAAGAAAAAAAAAATTCAAAATGTTCTTTATATTCCTGGTTTAGCTCAAAGGACAATTTTGGGTTCAACATTTCCTATCACAACAATCTAACCAGCAATTGTTCAATTATTCGACATAAAATTAAAAAAATCAAACCATAGAGCACTCAGGATTCTAAGGAAATCTGAGTGCAATTGTTCAACAATCTAATTAGCAATTGTTCAATAAGCGTTCATTACTGAAAAGTTCTAATTGCAAAAGTTACTACCTTTGAGAGAGCATGTAAGAGCTCAACGTCACATGATGCAAGTCCAGGAACGCGCAACCCCTAAATCACAGAAAAATCACTTATTTATGTGATTAGTTTAAAAAAATCTTTTAAATTAGAACACTGAATAAATTTCAAGAACCTATAAGCTATCACGAATAAATTTCAAGAAGTCCGAAATATAACAAAAATACAACTAAAACAAATGAAACTAAAACCATCTCAAGATCACTCATGCTCCCCCAATCCATGATGATGTTGGACACCTCGACAGAGCTACGATGATTATATTGCTGGTGGAGGTGGTAATCTTCTTAATCCCTCCAAGTTTCTCTGTAGGAAACTCATATAGTACTATATAAGGATACTTCTAGAACAATATACTTTGAATGATTCCCTGAGAGAAAGTGTGTTTAAACGCTGTTGAGTGGGATCCTTCATAAAGTGCATATGTCTAATAGTAAAGAGTTTATATTGAGCCACAATTGATTTTATATTGGATCATAAAGTGCATATTTCTAATAATAAAGAGTTTATATTGAGCCACAATTGAGTTTATATTGGATCATAAAGTGTATATGTCTAATAATAAAGTGCATATGTCCACAATTGAGTTTACATTGAGTCTGCGGAACAAATATGAGCTTTAAGGCAAATATCATTCCAATCAAAACTAGTCTCATGAGAAAAGATGTCACAAATAATAATAAAGAACGCTATGTTATGCAATAAGTAGCTTACTACTAAGGAAATCAATATATTTTATCACAAATAAAATAAAAAGAACACTATGTTATGCATTATATATAAGCACAAGCTTAAATCTGAAACAAACCTTCAATGTAATGAATCCTTCAAAAACTAAAGTAAAGGATTCTGGATTTATGAGGGGAGGGGAGAAAATTACTATCTTGTTCGATTCCGGCGACAGCGGCGGCAGCAATAAAGGCGGAGAAGCCTACGGAAAGGAGAAGTAGCATAACCGCAGTTATCATTAAATTCATCAAAGTTAATTAAAAATAAACATTTGAAGCAAACACTTTAATCAAAAAGAGAAATGGAAATGGAAAACAAGTTCAAATTCATCACCAAGAAGCTCACCATTTCAGAAGAAAACGACTAACTTCCCGAGCAATCAACCGATCCCTTGTTGCAATATTGATCGTCGATATAGTTATTTGTGATATCTGAGATTAGTTGTGATATCATCGCTTTGATCTGTAAACAAAGAATTTTTAATAATAGTTTTGAAGATCACAACAACAGATTTTGAAATAAAAAATCACAAATATAGGAAGATTACCTGGTTTAAAGAAAAACCTAGCCCTTTAAGATCATCAATCTGGGTAACAATGGACACACAATGTTCAGTTAGGTGTATGAGTATCGATTCCGGCGACAGCGGCGGCGGCCATAACGGCAGAGAAGCCTACGGAAAGGAGAAGTAGCATAACCGCAGTTATCATTAAATTCATCAAAGTTAATTAAAAATAAACATTTGAAGCAAACACTTTAATCAAAAAGAGAAATGGAAATGGAAAACAAGTTCAAATTCATCACCAAGAAGCTCACCATTTCAGAAGAAAACGACTAACTTCCCGAGCAATCAACTGATCCCTTGTTGCAATATTGATCGTCGATATAGTTATTTGTGATATCTGAGATTAGTTGTGATATCATCGCTTTGATCTGTAAACAAAGAATTTTTAATAATAGTTTTGAAGATCACAGCAACAGATTTTGAAATAAAAAATCACAAATATAGGAAGATTACCTGGTTTAAAGAAAGACATAGCCCTTTAAGATCATCAATCTGGGTAACAATGGACACACAATGTTCAGTTAGGTGTATGAGTAAGCAGACATATTTGTAAGAAGAATATGTTGGCAAAACAAATGTCATCCCTTTTAGTGACCGCGCCACCTCCCCTTTTAGAGAGATCGCGGTCACCCATTTTAGTGACTGCGACACCTCCCCTTTTAGAGAGGTCGCGGTCACCGCTTTTAGTGACTGCGCCACCTCCCCTTTTAGAGAGGTCGCGGTCACCCATTTTAGTGACCGGGACACCTCCCCTTTTAGAGAGGTTGCGGTCTTCCATTTTAGTGACCGCGCCACCTCCCCTTTTAGAGAAGTCGCGGTCACCCCTTTTAGTGACCACGAAACCTCCCGTTTTGGGCAGAGGGAAGAGAGAGGCACGGGAGCCAGGAGCTGCGAACTCCTTCGAAGTGACCGAGCGAGCTCTATAGGCGGACAGGGCGGACAACCCTCTTGAGATCGCACGATCAGCCTGGTCGACCTCTCTTCAGAGACCACGATCTCCTCTCTGTAGGCTATGCTTTATGTTTTTCCATATATCATGATGCAAACCCTAATGTAATACAAGATTTATATCAATAAAATCACCTACAGCCAGTGCAATTCGTGGTTGTGGGAAATATGGTGTCGCCGCTTATTGATTCGTGACTCAAAGTAACCGGTCACTCAACAATTACCCTCTTATCCTTCAGCTTGAGCAGTGTGGACTTGAGATATTTTTGGTGCAAATTGAACGAACATGCGACCTTCAAATCTTGAATGATCGATGAAAAGCAAGTCAAAATGGAGATGCAGAATTTCACTCAAAATGACACTCAACTCTTAACATACATAACTTTTAAACTGGTTGTCCAATTTTTGCCCACAACACCATTTCGGAATGAGCACGGAACCCTCCATCCAATGCAAAGTTATTAAAGGCGCAAGGCACACCGAGGCGCAAAGGGGCCCTGGTGCCTAGGCGCAAGGCGCAGGCCCGCACCCGAGGCACGTGAGGCGCAAAAATGGGGAAAAAATAAAATCAGTGAATTGGGCTCCCAATTCATGGAAAATCGGCGAATGGGGTGCCCAATTCGCAGGAAATTCAGCAAATTGGGTGCCCAATTCATTGAAATTTAGCGAATGGGGCGCAGCGGGAACATCTCCCGCCTAAGCCCTGCTGGGGCGCAGCGGGGTGCACCCGGCGCCTCAGGCGCACCTAGCGCGCGTCTTGATAACTTAGATCCAATGAAAAACACTGGATGCCCGTTCGAGTTCGTTTGGCGCTCTAAGATTGCCCAAATTTAACTCCGTTTAGAAGTTATCGCAGTTTTCCTCTTTCAGCACTTTTTGTCTTGATGGATTTGTCGAGGAAGTCATCCAAAAATCTTACCAGTGAACCAAAAATACATGTCCAAAGGAGCGAATAACTTTAATCTCCTACTAACCAAGTTTGCTTGCCTCTAGAGATAAGTCAAGTTGATTCTATGGCAAAGTTGCGATAACTATTGAAGACAAGTCATCTAATAGCCGTGATGAGCATAATGTTGCAACTTGGTGCAAAGAGTTCTCCAACCCTGCCAGCGATCATCGAACAGAGATAAAGAATACTTGTCCAAGTACTCATCCTCGTGGAGTTAGTGAGCTTGTACATCCTTCAAAAGAAGAAGAAAATCCATCCCCCTATTTAGATGTCATCCGTTGGGAACAAGCTCTAGTTGGTGTTAAAGTGTAATCTTATCCGTCAATGCCCCAACATGGGATGTTCTCGTCATGTCCATCTGCATCTCGTCATTTCTAACAGAGATTTCTTTCATTAATAACACATAAAATTGGAGATGATACCGAAGAGTGTTGAGCTCTTTGAAACTTTGTGGAAGAATACATTGCTTGCGAGGACATTCGGTGGTTAGATTCACCTATCAAAAACTCTACTTCAAATACTCTTATGCTTGTATTCTTCTAAAATGTCTCCATGGATCAACTTCAAATATAGATAATTGGGTTACAAATTCACCTTATAGAGGTCTCCCTAATCTAATCTTGTTGAAGCTCAGAGCATTATATTCCTTAAAGGCTCACGCCAGTAACTAAAAAACATTCTCCCAAGAATGGAGAAATCAGGTTCATCCTTTTCAAGGTTGTTGTCCCAAAATTCGAAATCCTAAATGGGGGACAAATGTAAAAATAAAAAACTCGTCAAGGAGAAATCATCGGATCCTTCCTATTTCCCCCACGAATTGCAGTCATCAGCGTAATACAACTAAGACCATGTATAGAAGGGAGATTTCGTGTCGTGCAGTGGGGGCTCGAACAATCTCGTGCGGTAGACTTTAGGATGTTGGATCTTTGTCGGCATCTAACACACCCCTGCATGAAGGGAAGTTCTGGTGATTGTTCAGCTTTGTCGCGCATCGATGGGGATATCGTTACAGCTTTGATGACATCTCTGAGGAAAGCAATGTTACTGGTATTTTGCGCACACCTGCCCAATTGGTCATCTTATCCTGTAATTTTCGAATACTCTTTGGCATCTCAAAAGAGGTGGTTTTTGAAATGGGGTGGTCAGGAACATTTGACCGCCGCCTGTGCCCTGTAACACCTATGGGCGGTAAAAATACGTGGGTGATCAATATCGATCACGCCTGGCAAAGGAAAAAAGAATTATGGTAACCGAGCGGTCAGGAGATATTTGACCGCCGGTTGAGCCCCGCATCATCTATGGGCTGAGAATGTACAAGTGACATGTATAGGTCATGCCCGGTGGGAAGTATGTTTGCCAAGGCCGCCTTATAAGGGGTTAATTACAATTATGATGACCTCTCTGAGGAAAGCAATTTCATAGACACCTGCCCAATTGGTCATCTAAGATTGTGGACCTCACATTATGGTGGGGATTTTCTTGAAAATACAGGTTATTATTTGGACTTTCCTATAAATTGACAATGCGGTCAGAATTATCTTTTGGATTTATCATTTGGATTTATCATTCGGACTTATTTATATCAAACCACCGACAATCCTCCTCTCAAGCTATCTTAAGGGATAAGATACTTTTAAGTGGGAATATAATTATACTCTGCGATCAAGTAAATAGTGACTGCTTGGTCGCATTCAACCTTATTATGATAGGGTTTAAGTTATATAGGTTCATGGAGACACGTGGAATCTTATAATAATATAATATGGTTTTCCTTCAAAAAGGGCATCACTATACATTAAGTGCAGATTCATACAAAGTATTGACGGTCACTGTTATTTTAGAACGCGAGGTCACATCAATCATTACACAATGCAGGGTAATCATGTTATTTAAGTTGAGGAAATTGGAAGTCATATGAGCAACTCGCAACTACCAACTAATTACGAAAGCTATTTATGCCGCCGTGATCGCATTGACACTCCTCCAAATGGGTTTTTATATATTAGACTTAAGCTTATAAATGAATATATCAAAACTTCATTGTCTGCAGGAAGCTTATTTACTTATATGCATTATAGAACACATGCAAGATTATCTTATTCGCATAGATCGTCCTACAAAATATCACTCAGGATTCTGTCAGATATTATAAACACAGACAAATGATAGGGAGTCCGCCCAGATCGTCATTTATGTTAATACTATGAGCTAAAAGCTCTCTTCTCTCAGATCACAGTAATATCAGTTAGAAAGGAATAACATCATTTGTTCAAACAACTAAGCTATCATCTGAGAAGAGCAACCACGAGTGGAATTCAAATCTCCTCCGTGGATAGATATTATTTCATATATTCTTCTTCAAAGCATGTCTCTTGCAAAGATATAACAGGTGTTCGCAAGTTCTCCTTCTCCGCAGGTACTCGTGGTTTACATTATCTTTTATACCTGTTTTAGCATTTCTCTTGTAGAAATATAACAGGTGTTCGCGAATTCTCCTTCTCCTCAAGTACTCCCGGGTTACGTTTTCTTTTATACTAATTTTAGCATTTCTCTTGTAGAAATATAACATGTGTTCGTGAGTTCTCCTTCTCATAAGGTACTCGCGATTTATGTTTCCTTTTATACCTGTTTTAGAATTTCTCTTGTAGAAATATAACAGGTGTTCGTGAGTTCTCCTTCTCTTCGCAGGTACTCGCGGTTTACATTTCTTTTATGTCTGTTTTAGCATTCCTCTTGCAGGAATACAACAGGTGTCCGCAAGTTCTCCTCAGGTACTCGCGGTTTTTGTTTCTTTTAAACCTGCTCTGACATTTACCCTTTACAGAAATAAGTAGGTGTTCACAAGTTCTCTTAAGGTACTAGCAAGTTTCTCAGGTACTTACATTCTCTTCTGTATACACTAGTTTTGTGGCTTCAGAGGAGGTGGATCGCGACATTCATGGGTAAGTTTTTTTTTCAAAGTTTTTTTGAAACTTGAAAAAATGCGGGGATAATGTTTACCCCTAGGGTAAGTTTGTTTTTCAAAGTTTTTTTGAAACTTGAAAAAATGCGGGGATAATGTTTACCCCTAAGTCGGCAATCACCTCCTCCAAGGCGACCGCTCTAGGTGCCCACCTCGGCAACGTGGTTCTCCCCGTTTAGAGAGGTCGCGGTCAACCTTTTTAGTGCCGTCGACGCTGAAGTTGGTGCTTTTCCACATTAAAAATTTCTCGTGCATTATTTTTATTTTTGTTTGCTTGTGTGTTTGGATATTGCTAAGTGGTCGCATAGGTGCTCTCGCCAAATTAATTTGCAGGTGCTCAGGTCGAGTTTGCGCGCTGTCAAACCCAACAAACGTCGCCTTAATGGAATGTATGTTTGGCATGGCAACGACTGTGACCGTCACCATGAAAAGAAAACTAGTTTTGAACATAAAAATGAATGAAATTTCTTAGGTGAGGTCGGGCGTTCACGAACGATGATTTATAATCACCACGTTCACAACCTCTACTGTCATGCCAAACTGAGCCAAAAACCAGTCAATCAAACGGACTAATAGTCAAGGATGAGACATCTGACACACACATATATAAAGGCTACACACACATTCACCACACGACGTTCTGAAGTCCAGCGGATGTTGTTTTAATATGTATGAGTGGATCCACATTGACGATGCCAGATTTGGAAATGTCATTGGTTGTCGCCACCTTATTTCTTGTTCGTCGTGTTGAAAAGAAAACTAGATTTGAACATAGTAATGTTAATCTGCACTTTTAGTATATACTAAATAAACTTAGTAATGTTAATCATTCTTACTGCAGGTGTTGGTGCTCCAGTTTATTGCATTCTAATTTAGCTGACATCTGGGATGGGGAGATATGATCAAGTGGATGATCATCGCTATAAGTTTCTTTACTCCAATTTTCATGCATGTTATTGCATGATTTGTATGTATGTTTACTCCAATTTTCATGCATGTTATTGCATGATTTGTATGTATGTCTTCGATTTCTAAATATTGGCATTTACACCAACATTCCCTTTGCACACTGAATAACTCTTCTGGTGACATGGATATGGAAGGGCTCTCTTGAACAATATCCTGATCAGACATTGTGTGGATTGATCACATTTTTGGGTGAGTATTCTGTTGATCATCTTGAACAATATCCTAACTTGCTTTTTCCCTATTGCAAACCACCTAGCATGATAAAAGCTCTCTCTCTCTCTCATTAGTATCCAGATCTTGTTATGTCACACATGTCAAAGAATTTTGTATTCTATTAATTTTTATGCTCCATCCAACTCTAATCCCAGGTCATTGCAGGGGAGAGACTTCATATGAAAGCATAATGTGAAGATTGACCAAGAGGTATATGATTCTGGTTTCTGTTTGATTTGTGTTGGATGAAGATGACGATCTCTTTATGTTCACCACTATTTGAGTTCTAATTGATGAATCTTTTGTCTTCATTTATTCCTGTTAAGTAGTGTATGAAGAGTTGATGTACGTGTTGTGTTGAAAACTGATGTGCATTGTTATTTTATGGTGAATTATTGCATAGGTAATCTCACTTCAATTACTTGCATAGGTATCTCACTTCAATTACTTGCACAGGTTCATTACCCCTCAAACTGATTGTTCTTCTGCACAGGTATCGCACATCACATCTATTACAATTCCTCACTTCAATTACTTGCAAGATTTCTCTTCAAGGGGGCTTTTGTTTACAGTATATGGAAATGATGATTTTCTGTAGAAGTAACTTAGGGGAGGGGGTACAGTAGAAAGCCAGCATATATTCTCTTACTATGCGAGAAAAAATTTGTGCATTTAGTTATGTGGTGCGTCTAGCCAAAAAGAATAGAATTTCTTGCCTCGGTATTGCGGCGCTCGTACACACGGTGCGGAGGCGTGTTTTCCTCTGAGCAAAGTCAATTAAGAACTCCTGGCAGGGATCTCACTCGGATCGATTCTTATAGTCAATTTAAAATCTGAATTTAGTATGGATGTTAGGTAAATGAATTTTATCATACTATGGTTTCGCCGGAAGGTGCTCCGACAATCCATGCTTGACAACGAAACGAAGGGAGGTAAAATGAAAGAAGGTTGAGATGGTTTTTACCTCTTTCCAAATATCAAGAAACTACACAAAAGATCGATAATTTCTGAACAGGATGGGGGGATCTCTTTGATTCCTTCACTAGTTCCTCGACTGAAAAAGGGTCGGCTAATGGTGAAGGAAGTAAACGATCCTTGGATGGAAATTTCTGAAATAGGGAAAGATGAGTCAAACATCGACTGAATTAGGAGTAAGGGCCGGTTACGTTCAAAAAAGGGTCAGACTGAAATCGATACCTGCACAGGAGCAGTCGACCTCTGCCTGAAGGATTCAGCCGGCTGAAATAGGGCACAGGAGAAGGGACCTTTGCGTCCGGCTGCTACCGTCTTCTACCGGGGGAAGAGTCAGTTGTTGCTCGAACGAAGGAGACAAAGGCGTCGAAATCCCTAGAATTGAGCGGGAGTCGGTGCGCAGGGAACTTCTATGAGAGGAACAGGCGGTTCGATGGCTCGACTGGGAGCAGAGCGTCTGCGAGAGATAAATAGCGCTAGCGGCGGTTATGGCAAAGAGGCGTGCTTGACTAGGAGAAAACCCTAAGGCGCGTCTGAGGGGAATTAAATCGTGGCTTACGGTTACCAAAAGAGGGTATCAATTTCTAATTGAATCGATGGAGGGAGAATAAAAGGTAAGCGTGTATTGGTAAATTAAATTATTCCTGCTTAATTTCAAATATGCCACTGCTTAATTATTCCTGCTTATTTTCAAATTAATTTACGGATGTTACAAGCATCATGCATGATAATATTAATTGTGATGACTATTTGTAAAGATATACTACACTTCATATAAATAAGTATAATTATTCTTGATTTTTATTTTGTGATCAAAACTAATTGAATTATATTATCATACATTTGTTTAATTAAATGTTAATGAAACAAAGCTCAAACATATTTGACGATCCAAAGTGAAGGATTGCACGAGTAAGTTGAACGATCAAAGTATTAAGTAAAGCAACCATCATGTAAGGATAATAATAGTTACAATTATTTATGATGATATATTACGCTTGTTATAAATAAGGATAATTAATCATGATATTATTCTGTTATAAGAATTAATTCATTCATACAATTGTATTTATTAAATCACAACAAGGTACAAAGGACTGATTATTTATTATCACAACATATTAATATCTTAACAAATAAAGTTATTAAACTAATAAAAGAAAAAGAAAAAATTCAGTACCTTAATTTTTCCGATATCACCCAAGCCAACATTTAACACATCGCATTGAATTGCTCTCGAGTTTGGAGGATTGCTGTCTTCATCATTATGAGGTCTGACATCCATGGTATGTGTGCCCTGCAAAACTGCACTAATGTGATAATAAATGGAGAAAATGAAGTAAACTTTGAAGTGGAAAATGAGTACGGGGTATTTTAAATTTACTCACATAAAAGGGTATATAAAATTTTCCAACATCAAAACCTTAAATCCTAATCTAAACACCCATCGTAGGTAGGCATATCTCATTTGGATACAATGCCTGGTTGGTAATTACCATGTTATGTTCCTCTTTTTGCAGGAGATTGTAAAATGCAAGCAATCCATATAAACTTCTAATCAAATTTTAGTTAAGCAACAAATGAACATACTATGAGTTCAAAACAAAAATAAAAGCGATAGCTGATAGAAATCAAAAGATAAATCAAGTCACATGTGATAGTGTATTGCATAAATTACAATAATAGTTATCAATGCACTAAAATTCAAGCATTAGATTCAATTTATGTTAGTGTGGGATATCTGAGCAACTGAAAAAATAGGGAATCAAGCATATTAATTTTTCTGATGCGCCCTATGGAGCATCACTGAAGCCCTGTATAATTGTGTGCTAGTTTATTTTCAATTGTATTTTGTCTTATTTAGCGCTTCGTTTCAGACAAGAAGAGGAGCCTTGACGCACCGGTTGAGGTGTTGCCGTGTGACCTTGAGTTCACGGGTTCGAGTCCCGGAAGTAAACACTTGCAAAAATGCAGGGTAAGGTTTGCCTACATTTCACCCTTGTGGTGGGACCCCTCCCTGGACCCACACTCCGATGAGGGAAGAAAATTTTCAGAAGGAAACCCTAGTTCTGGAACGAATTGAAGGAGGAAATAACAGCTCACGGGGAAATCACAAGAAATAATCGAACAAGGATCCTGGGATCCTTACCTCAGCTCTGGTCCGATGAGGGGTCTGGCCGAGGAGATCTGGAGAAGAAAATGACTGCACAGCAAGCTGGATCGAAACACAGCGGACGCCGCCAAATGGATGTGAGCAGTGAGCTGAAGAAGGACCTCTCTGGCTTATGGTAGCAAAACCATCTGATTAACTGCTACACTTTCCAACATCACAGTAAACACAGCAGACAAGCCCAGAGCGCAAGGTGCTAAGCCAGTTGTACAGGAGAACAGCTAAACATCAATCCAAATAATATACTTATGCAATTATGCCACATGTACAAGAAAGAGTGACCTACGGCTATATGCGCCAGGTCTATATAGTTACTGTACTTGTAATAGAATGTTATGAAAATAATAATATTAGTTTCTTTTGTTTCCTTGTTGTTTGTTGCCTGTCCGACCAAGTAGCTAAGATCAGACAAGTTCTCCGGCAAGCCGCCGGCGAGAGCTTGATTACATTGGTGCTCTCGTTGACCCTCTTCCTCCCTCTGTATGCCTGTGAGTGGCGTTCACACACGCAGCCAGATGACGTCCTCATCAAATCAAGATTTGGAAGAACGCACATGGCGGGAGTTTGATCGTCGTCATGAAGTTTACACGGATCAGAATGAATCCATTTGTACCGACTTCCGCAGTGAATTACAACTTCTACGCCAAGATGTTCATTGCGAATTGGATCGCATGAACGAAAATCATCAACATACGACAGAGGGCAATAAGGATTTTTACAAAGAATTTAATCAATTTCGTACACTCGTTGCGGACTTCATCACCCGGGTTGCACCACCGGCGCCTGCAACCCAGAAATCCCCGGTTTGCCGTATCGATGGCGTTGGACCATCTACTTCGTCTCAAGTAGGCTCTTCCGCCCAACATCTGCAATTTGGAACCCTACCAGTTACCCCAGCCATTCCGATACGGCACACCCCGATCAATATTCGACAAAAAGAAACGCAAGTACAGCATCAAGAAGTGCCTCCAGCACCACCAGCTGCGCCACCGGCATGGGCTCATCACATAAGTAATGTCCCTGATCTTTTTCCTCCTCGTCCCCGCAACCGATTACATTCCGTTTTACCGCGTTTTAGTGAGGGCGGTCCGCACGATTGGTTCTTTCACATAGAAAAGCATTTTGATTTTAATAGTATTATGCCAAACGATTATCTTTTAGTTGCCTCAATGCAGTTAGACCAGCCAGCATCACGTTGGTATCAAGCCTTAGTTCGCGATACTCATAATGTCACATGGGAAATCTTTAAAAAAAAGGTCTGATCGACCGTTATGGCCCGACGGCCTGCGATGAACCCATTGGCCAATTCACTAAATTAACCCAATTAATCACCGTATCGGCCTATCAACAAGCATTCGAAGATCTTTCTTTTCGCATTCCTAATCTAACGGAGAATTTCCTCATGAAAACCTACATTTCCGATCTTAAGCCACGAATTCGTAGTAACGTTAGGGCCCGCAAACAATCAAATCTTTCAGAGGTTTTCTATTATGCTCGACTTTTTGAGGACCAATTCTTGGAAGAACAACAAAGCAATAAACAACATACGACATGTCACTCCTTCCAATCTACCTTTGCGACAACTAACACCGCGGTTACTAAACCTTTTCACCGTCGTTTATCTCCAGCAGAGCTACAAATACATCGCGAAAAAGGCCTATGTTACACTTGTGATGAACGATATACTCCCAATCACAAGTGTAAAGGCAAGGCCACATTATTAACTATGGAAGAAGAACACGATTCTCAACCGGACCTTGACCCCGAAATAGATAACCCGCAAGACACCCAAGTTCCTGATCCCAACACAATCTGTCTGAACGCCCTCCTCAACTCCGCTTCGTCCAAATCACTTCGTTTTCATGGCTCAATTCAATCCACTTATGTACAGATTTTATAAGATTGTGGCAACACTAATAATTTCCTCACGACACGCCTTGCACAACATTTAAATCTACCCATCCTTGCCACTAAGCCGTTTTTCGTCCATGTAGGCAATGGAGCTAAACTGCCATGTGCAGGTTTTTGTCGCCAGGTTCCTGTTAACATTCAATCTCATTTATTCTATATCGATGTACACATTTTAGATTTTGTCGGGCTGATATTATTTTGGGGTACGATTGGCTTGATACACTTGGTGATATAACTACTAATTACAAAACAAAAACAATGTCATTTAATTTTATCAACACACAGATCCACCTTCAAGGTATCACCCAACTTCAGCCATCTTCGATCTCCCCAACCCAAATTTCTAAACTAATGTATCAAGGTGTTGTTGATTCATTAGTTTTCTGTTTTTAAGTTACCCCCTCTCTCCTGACACTGCAAATTATGCAATACCTGCCGCTCCACCTCAAACACAATTACTTCTTACCGAATTTTCCGATATTTTTGCAAAACCCCACGGTTTACTACCAACACGCTCATGCGATGACAAAATACCATTGTATGACCCAACACAGGTGGCTAAAGTTCGGGCCTATCGATATCCCCACATTCAAAAAAATGAGCTCGAACGATTAGTGGCCGAACTACTTGATGACGGTCTTATCAGGCCAAGTAATTCTTCCTTTAGTTCCCCGGTTCTTTTAGTAAAGAAAAAAGACGTCACATGGCGGTTTTGTATTTATTATCGGGCTCTCAACACCCTCACCATTAAAGATTCCTTCCTGATGCCTACGATCGATGAGTTGATTGACGAATTGCACGACGCACAGATTTATTCAAAGCTTGACTTGCAATCTGTCTATCACCAGATTCGCATGCACGAACCAGATGTTCATAAAACAGCTTTTTGTACGCATCATGGCCTGTTCAAATTTCTGGTTATGTCATTCAGTCTTATGAATGCCCCAGCAACCTTTCAGGCACTGATGAACTCAATTTTTTCAAAATATTTAGGAAAATTTGTTGTCATTTTTTTTGAGGATATACTAGTCTATAGTCCAAATTTAGAAACACATCTATCACATTTGCGCATTATTTTTTCAGTTTTACGGTCCAATAAATTATTTGTTGAAATGAACAAATGTGCCTTTGCTGTGACCCACATCGACTTCTGAATCATACCATTTCACCTACCAGACTACTTCCAAATCCCTATAAAATACATGTGAATCAAACATGGCCACTCCCAACAACTGTCTGCCAAATGCGGGCCTTCCTCAGACTCGCCTGCACCGCTAACTGACTTACTAGGACAAACAAAATTTACTTGGAATACCGAGTCCGCAACAGTTTTTGACAAACTTAAAAATTTACTCTCCTCTCCCCCTATCTTAAAGTTCCCTGATTTTAAATTACCTTTTATTATCGAAACAGATGCATCTGGATTTGGACTAGGGGCAGTCCTGATACAGAATTCACACCCGCTAGCTTTTTACAATAAAAAGTTGACCGAACGAGAACGATGACCGCCACCGCCGTGACAAACTAGCCAATAATTGGTGTAATTTTCACGTTTCACTGTTCATTTCTAAACAACCTGAGTCTATTTTAATTATCTTAATAGATGTCATTCCATTTGTTGCTCTAATGTATTCATGTTTTTTTGTCTTTCTAGTTTTATCATGCATTCATCCTAGATTATCATTTTTGTTTCCTCAGTTTGACATTAATGTTCTCGAAATACAGTTTTATAAAATTTATTTTTGGTCATCCATAAAGTATTATTATTCCATAATTACTATTATTAATGCTATAATTTATGTTTTAATTAGTATTATGAATGCAATGTAACATTTATAGAATATATCATGAAATATCTATAAGTGTTGAAAATTATTTTGTTGTGTGAAGTAATAATATTGCAAATTATTTTTGTTTTATAGGTCTGAGCTTTGCGCTTCCAATGTGACCCTTGCTTGTGAACATTATAATGGAGGAGTCTATTAAATTTCCAAATAATGTTGTTAGATGTTTTGATATGTCTCCTGTATTTTATATTATATATAAACTTGTGTATTTTCTGTGTTAAATCATCAGCAATTGTGATGTTCATGTTTCTCTGCCCAATCTGGGAAAATTCATTTACTGGAAATAGTAAAAAAGGGCAGCCCGGTGCACAAAGCATCCCCGTGCAACGAGAGTCTGGGGAAGGGTCCCACTCCCACCACAAGGGTGAAATGTAGGCAAACCTTATCTTGCATTTTTGCAGCCTCTAGGACTCGAACCCGTGACCCCAAGGCCACACGGCGACACCTAAACCGTTGCGCCAAGGCTCCCCTTCATTTACTGGAAATAGTAATTACCCTGACTACTACTGATATTATTAAAAAGTAATCAATATGTAATTATTTAACATAAAATTTATAAATATATAAATATGATTAATTAAATTATTTATAAATAAATAATCAATAGCTTCTTATTTGCAAAAAAAAACTATTCGGCTGCTCGATGATTGTCCAGTGATCGTGACGATCATTGACGGTGAGTAAGGCTCCGTTTGGCACGGTGTTTTTGCTTCGGTAAGTTTGAATAAAAACACCACCGTCATAGAATATATGTTTGGCATGGCAATGGTGATGACCGCCACCAAGATAAAACGTAAAAGTGGGCGAAGTTTCTTAGGTGATGTCGGCGTTCACGAATGACACTTCATAACCATCGCATTCATGACCGCCAACGCAGCGCCAAACGAAGCCTAAGTGTGAATGGGGTGGGCTGAGTAGAATTTAAAAGAAATGAATATTTGGTTATCTAAACCTAAATTTTATAAATATGATCAACTAAATTATGTCTGAATAAATAACCAATTGCTTCAAATTTACGTTAAAAAATTTATAAGGCTGTTTGACGATAATCAAATGGGTGATTGTGGAGCAGATAGGAGATCATTGAGCCAGCCACTTAACAATCGTCGAACGGGTTATACGCAAGCATCATTGAGCGGGCGATGGCTTGACGATCACCTAGTAGGGTAAGCTCAAGCAGGGAGTGATTTGAGCAGAATTGAAATTATACTGTTATAAATAAGCATTGGATGATCTTTAGGCATCTCCCAATGCTTTGACGACTAGTAGCGCCGTTTCAAAGTTTTAGAACGCATCTGAGAAACTGCTTACAAAATTTAGAATGGAAAATAAGCAAAAAGGAAATGAAAATTTGTTAGACTATAAATTAGAATATGTTAGGAAATGAAAATTTGTGAGAACAAAGAAACGCAAAAGCTAAAATCTGAATGTCCTGACCACAAAATCAGAACGAAGCTGAGAACAAATAAAAGCGGAAACACCAAAATCTGCAGCAAGCTGAAAACACCATCAAGAACTGAAAACACCAAAATGAGGAAATGAAAATCTGTTAGACTATAAATTAGAATATGTTAGGAAATGAAAATCTGTGAGAACAAAGAAACGCAAAAGCTGAAAACACCATCAAGACCTAAAAACACAGTAAACAAATTCCGAAACAGTAATCATATTTGAAAACACCATGAAGAGGAGGTGCTGGAAACAGAAAATCTGAGAACTCCAATAGAAAAACACCATCTAAAATTTGAACAAAATAAGCTGGAAACAGAGTTGCTAAAAAAAATAATTTCTATCTGCAGCTTCCAAAAATCTGCACTCAAATGCATTCATGATAGTAAACTGACACTAAATGCAGACTATTATGAGATTGGTTATATGCTGCTTGAATAAGCTTGAATTCGGATACCTATTTGATTATTTCATTAATTAGAAACTATATAATTCAATGTTGTTGAAGTGTAGAATGAGTTGTTCAATTTCACCTACGGTATTTCATTGTGCAGAAAATCTTGCACAGATTTATAAATAAAGATAATAAAGATAATAAAGATATAGATGTAAATTATATAATATTCTGAAGTTCACACAACTCAAATAAATCCAAGCTTTCATGGCAACAACATTATATAGATATAAATTATATAATATTCTGAAGTTCACACAACTCAAATTCCTAGTCAGCCAAATGACTAATAATTCATAAATAAAATGGTTTTGAAATGAAACCTTGCCAAAAAAATCAAATCTGATTACGTCAACGTCAAAAGCAGCATGATATATAAAAAAATTTGATATGAAAATGAATGAGTGATGTTGAAATTAATTTCAACATTTTAGCAGAAGTTGATACATTTATTGCTGAAAAGTTGGTATATGGAATCTTGCAAGGAATTTATATGAGTTAAAATGTTGGGGTATGAAATCAAACTGAAGTTACAATGAAAAAGGTTGAAGAAGTTAGAGGTGTGATGCCTGCTCCTTTCACCATTCCATGTGAGATGGGAGGCAAATTTGAGGGTTTAATAAGTAAAGAGAACAAATGTGAGGAGCCTTGAGAGGGTATTGCGAGTGAAGGATGTGGGATGGTGGAGAGATGGTAGAGATGGGAAATCTATATATCATAAATTAGAATTTCGAAGTAGGAATGAATGGACTGCTAAACAAATCATCAAACACTTGGCATGCATTAAAGAATGAATGGACTGAAATATGATGGCGAGGGCAATGAAGGGCAACCAGAGAAGTCGGAGCTGGAAGCCAGAGGAAGAGGTACAGATCGCTGCGTAAGAGTGAGTGTTCGAGAGAAATCTCAACTCCACGATTCAGTGCTTACCTGAAACGGAGGATAGGAGATGCTGCTGCCTTTCGAGGAGAGGAGGAAGACGACCCGAGCGCAACCCGGCGAACCAGAACGCGAAAAACGTCTGTAGACAGAGAGAAGGGCAACACAGCTGATCTTTATTTGCAAGAGACCTCTGAAAGAGAAAAGAAGAGTGATTACCGAGCGTTGAATGCCGCGAGAGAGCACGCCGGAAGCGGAGGAGGAGCTGCGGAGTAGGGTCTGTGGAAGAGTAGTGGAGGATCTGGCGAGAGGCTCTGCCGAGCGTTTTATTAGAAGAGTTATTACCGTGGAGGAGGCTCTGTCGAGCCCAGCATAAATGATTTCACAGCGGGTGGCAGTCGAGGTGGGAGTTGCCGTGCGGGAGAAGAAAAGTCAGCCCACCATAAATGATTTCACAGCCATGTCGAGAACTTTTACCGAATGGATGAAAGTGTGGTGGGGTCATATGTTGGTCCCATATGTTGGCGGGTGAAATGTAAAAAAAACCAAGATTTTTTTATTATTAGGTGGGACTAATTGAGGGTAATTTGGTCAACATTACATCATACGTGCTTTCCTCTTCACTTATATAATAGAAGATATAATAGATTTGGTCCGGCGAATTTGATGTGCACGGGCCCCCATGCGGGGGCGGCGACATTGGTCGGGGCGACGAGCCGACGATATTGATCGGGGAGGTGACATTGGTCGGGGCGGCAACATTGGTCGGCGCGGCGACATTGGTCGGTTGGCGCGGCGAAAATGAAATTGCTGACGTGCGAGAGCTTTGATGAAAATATCTGTCAGTTGGTACTTCGACTGGATGTGAGTGTTAATGTATATTTGGACAATAATCGTGTTCAGAGGCTTAACGGGTCAGTTGAGTACACGGATACCCAATACCCGTAGACACTCCTAGGTGTACAACCTGGTATTCGCCGCGGTCCTCGCGAGAGCCTCACAGGGGGAATCCGGGCAAGACCTCGGCATTGCGAGCCGGAGTGGGCTCGCCGAATCAGGGCGACCTCGAAGAGGCGAGTAAGGCCTTCGCGAGCCCCCCTCGCGAAGAGACTCGCGAGGAGTGTGAAGAGGGGAGCTCTCGCAGACCGTCCCTCCAGGGGACCAGGGGGAATTATCCTTCTGCCCCTGGTGGCCTGCTAATAGCCCCTCAGAACAGCAGAGTTTGGATGTTAGCAGACCAAATTGGGTGCATATAGTGAAATCAAGAGGCGGAAACCCACTATCAGCAGACCAATTCAGAAAAACTATAAATAATACTCAAAGGGCACCTTTGGAGGGGACTTCTTTTTAGCTTCTCTCTTCTCAGGCCATCCTTGGTTAGCATTCTCAGAGCTCTCCAGGGTGCTCAGGCTTCAGCTTTGGCTTGGGAGGGGAATCTCTCTATAGATCTTTCGGGTGTGTGGTGGGTCCTCCTTTCTGAATCTGAGGGTCAGTGTCTAGCTGCGAGACTTCGGTCTATCAACTCCGAAGAATTAGTAAGTGCTAGTTGCCCCCCAACTGTTGGGGGCCCCGAACTCCACAAGAGACCATTTACTGGTTCAACATTCTTGGTGCGGTGAGCGTGGAGTGCAGCTAGTTCAAGAAAATCCCAAGGAGAGGACATGGCAGGAGAGGACGAGCGAGATGCAGGCTTCGGAGACTCGCCATCCCCAGGAGCACCAACAACAGTGGAGAAGCTGGCAGACCTCAGGCGGGATCTGCTCTGAGCTTTTCAGAGTGCTCTCGTCACGGCGCATGGAGGTCTCGCGACCCTAGTGCCTCAGATGGCTCCTCCATATGGAGTTGGTGAGAACGCTCCAGCTCCATGAGCGGGAAAGGAAGCAGCAACCCAGGGGGTAGGGCGAGACCTCACCGGGCGAGAACTCTTCCCCAACCCGGCGGGGGCGAGCGAGGTCCCGGCAAGGGTGGTCCTGGCAGAAGGGGTCCCGGCCAATGGGATCCCGGCGAGCGGTCCTTCGGCGAGCCCGAGGTCTGTAGGAGCAGGGTCGTCAGGAGAGCTCATAGGTAGAGCAGAGCAGGCCCAAAGGGTGAGTGGAGGAGTCCTTTTTGTGAGTTGGTGCTCTCGGCACCGCTCCCCGAGGGGTTCAGGGAGCCGGCCATGATACTATATACCGGCAATGATGACCCCGTTCAGCACTTGTAGTGGTTCGAGGATATGGTCTCCATCAGACCTATGTCAGACGCCTTCAAGTGCCGACTCTTTGCTACCACCCTGAAGGAGAAGGCGAGGGACAGGTTCCACTAGCTACCCCCAGGGTCAATCTATGCTTTCGAGGACTTGCGTCGAGGTTTTTTGCTGCGCTTCTCGACCTCGAAGAAGAGGAAGAAGGATCCTGAGTCGCTTTTTAATATCAAGCAGAGGTCGGGGGAGTCATTAGCCCACTACCTGGAGCAGTTCAGGGAGGAGGTTCTCCTCATCCAAGAGGTGCCAGGGTACACCCTCCAGCTTGCCTTCGCGGTGGGGTTGCGAGAGGGTTTCTTCAAGATGGATCTCAAGAGGAGGGCTCCTTTGTCCTATGAGGAGTTGATGGAAAGAGCGGCGGAGGAAGTAGACGGGGAGGCAGCAAACCCCGAGTTCACAAAGAGGTTAGCACAGCTGAGCGAGTCGGAGGGGAGGCATCCGGAAGCGAGGAGAAGGGAAGATGCGAGGGCCCCGGAGTTGGGGTGGAGACAACAAGGTGGGGGAATGCAGGGCCCAGGAAGGGGATTCCCCCACGGAGGAGGCAACTTCCAAGGGGGTCAAGGAAGGCCTCACCAGCTGGGGTGGAGGCAAGGACAGAGGCCAACTCCTTCCCCGCCTCAGCAGGCAATGGAGATTGGCAGAGGGAGAGCAGGAAGAGGAAGAGGGGCGGGAGCCAGAGGAGTCGGTCTCAGGAGAAAGAACAAGGGAGTAGGAGGGGAGGAGAGGGAGGTGGGGTTGCCATACTGTGACTTCCATCAGGAGGAAGGTCACGCGACGACCACCTGCCCAGAGTTTCTAGAGATGAGAAGGGCAAGGGTCCCGGCACCACAGCCGCAGCAGCGACCGGTGAGGATAGAGAAAGTTCCACTTCAGGAGGATGAAGATGAGAGGTGTGAAGACCGGGTGGATATAAGAACCCGAGGAGGGATCGGAGTGATCCATGGGGGGTAGGGATTGAGGCAACCCGAAAGGCGAGCCTCCATGCCATGTACCGTCGAAGTGTATCTTCGACATCCCAAGCCCCACCCCCGGCGGAGAAGGTCACCTTCTCCTAGAAGGACATGTCGGGTCACGAAGATCGGTTCTGCGATGTGCTGGTCATCCAGACAGACATTGAGAACTTCACCGTCTCTCGGATTCTGGTGGACAACGAGAGCTCGGTCAATGTCATCTTCAAGAGGGCGCTCGACGAGATGAAAGTGGAGGCCAAAAGGGTGTTGGCCTCAAATGGCCCTTTGTTTGGGTTTTCGGGGGAGAGGAAGGAAGTGGAAGGTGGAGTGGGGCTCCATGTGACCCTGGGAGGGCAGTCTCAGAACTGCCACTTCGTGATAGTGGATGCCCCTAGCAGCTACAACGCCATCTTCGGACGACCTCTTATCAGCGCATTCCGATGTGTCCCGTCCACTTTCCACTAATGCCTCAAGTTCAGCATAAGTGGAATTCAGGTCCGGGTCCGGGGAGATCCCAAGGTGGAGAGGCAGTGCTACATGACGGCTGTCAGCACCATCTCCTGGATGAAGGAGGCAGAGGAGTGGGACAAGGTGATGGAGGAGGCGGCCGAGGTGGAAGAGGAGGGGGAAGTAGAAGGAGGGATGGATGAAGGAGGAGTTCGTGCCCGAGAAGGGGTCGTTGAAGGACCCAGGGTGGGGAGGGGAGAAGAGGAAGAGAACGAAGAGGAGGCCCAGGAAGGAGGGGTTGAGGAGCTGATGATGGTGGGGGAGGAAGAGACGGAGGGAGGAGCCAAAGCGCTCGCTCATGGCAGGGAGGAGGAGAGTGCTTGGGGGGAGCAATCCAGGCTAGAGGTCGTGGATGAGGTCGTGGAGCTCGAGGTAACCACCCGACTTGGGGTGGTGGAGAAGGCCCGAATCAGCAGAGTGCTCGGTCCGGAGGAGCAGGTGAAAATCCTAGCCTGCGTGCAGAAGAACGTGGACATCTTCGCTTGGAACGCGACGGAGATGCCCGGGATCGATGCGGACGTGGCTTGCCACCGTATCAACCTCGACCCCAGCTCTAGCCCCATCGGCCAAAAGAAGAGAGCCACTGCCGACAAGCTGGAAGGACCCATCAGGGAGGAAGTGGGCAAGCTCCTCCGAGCAGGTTTTGTATCGGAGATCCAGTACACAGGTTGGGTCTCCAACGTAGTTATGGTAAAAAAGGAGGAGGTAAGTGGCGAATGTAAGACCCCCCCTCCCCAATCCTAAACCGGGTTCAGGGAGGGGGGATCTTACTGCCCAAAGAAGACCACCCAGCGCTTTTCAGGTGGCGACGTCCCACCTACCCAAGCACTGAGCGGTCTCTTTGTCAGGCACAAGAACCATAACTTCACATCAGAACGCATAGCGGAAGCAATCGAAAAACGGAAAACCAAGCACACAGCTTATATTTACATAATTAATGGGCCGAAGCCTAACGTTTACAAAAGTGCCTAGAAGGCTACATCGACTAAACAAAAGGGCCTGAGCTGGGCCTATACTCTAGGACTCACGTCGCGGAAGACAGGGGGCGGGGCTGGGAAAGTCGTACGGATCATCTCCAAGGCTTCCAGGTCAACCTGTGACGTGGGGGCTTCACGCTGTCCTGTCTCCTGTGATTGGTTATAAGAAATAACCGTTAGTCACAGAGCTAAGTAGAAAATACATCCCCTCCCCGGATCCATATCCAGGGGGCGGCTAAAGGACAGAATTGAAATAGCTGAAGCAAGGAAGGGTTAGCAGCAGGTAAACATATATATACACATATATATAGCGGGGCTCCTGCCCTAATAACCACAATCGCGCCGTATAGTAAATATCTAACACTATCGCGCGCATACACACATCCAGGTACTCAAGACCTGTACTCACACAAAAGACCCTGTGTCGACACAGTTTTAGACCGCTTTAGTTCAAGCAGGGGAGCTAATCCCGCGGGCCTCACTGATGTGGCCGTCGGTAACAGTGGCCAGTCCTGCCACTTCTGAATGTAGTCGTACCGTATCATTCAGGCCCTCCTGTACAACTTAGTGTACTGAATGGATGTGAGCGACATCCGGCGAACCGATTTTTAGGTCGACCAGCGGAGGCGAAACTGCAGGCTCAGAAGGTAATAACCCGCTGTGCCCATCTCCCTGTCGCCATGAGTCGTCAACCCACCCGCACCGGTACGAACGGTCTGCGAGCGTGACCGACTCGCCACTTCCAATCAATCTTCACCCGCCTTATATAAAACAAACCCTTAGGCCACGTGGCAATTTCTACTCGACCGGTCGCACGATCTTGGACCGGGAGGCTTAGCGGTATGAGTGCTCCTTGCTTGGGATTAACCTGGGAGGAGAGACTCAACTTCGGGTTTTCCCCAACTAAGGCCTCGCCGAAGGGAGGACAAGCACCTCATTCGTTGCCACGGCAGCTCTGCACTAGTAAGTAAATTAGGCCGAAGCAGGGGACATAATACTAAACAGAAATGTAGGCCGAAAGCAGAGGCCATAATGATAAGCAGAAGGTAGGCCGAAAGCAAAGGCCATGTAATAAACAGAAAGTAGGCCGAAAGCAAAGGCCATGTAATAAACAGAAAGTAGGCCGAAAGCAAAGGCCATGTAATAAACAGAAAAGTAGGCCGAAAGCAAAGGCCATAAAAGTAGGACCAGTACGAGACTGGATTTAAACGAAAGTACAGAATGTAAATGCGGGGGGACCAGTACGAGACTGGATTTAAACGAAAGTACAGAATGTAAATGCGGGGGGGGGGGGGGGGGGGGGGGGGGGGACCAGTACGAGACTGGATTTAAACGAAAATACAGAATGTAAATGCGGGGGACCAGTGCGAGACTGGATTTAACTGAAAGTACAGAAAAATAATACGGGGGACCAGTGCGAGACTGGATATAACTGAAAGTGTGGTGAGCAGTAAAAGCATAAGATGAAATGGTTAGTAGTCCAATCACCCCATAAGAGGAGGCTCCAATCGCTGGCTACGTTCTTTTATTATCGTCGCGGCGGGGTTAAGTTTCGGCGCCGCGCCGCGAGGTCAATCCGAGTTTTCGCGTTGCTTTTCCGAGCTTAGTCGATTCTTTAGATTGATACGCATAATTTTGATAAGCATTTAAATATGCGTCGAGGGGCGCCGATTCCTTTCGATGAATTTCGCTCTTTTCCGGGCGTCTATTTCGCTTGTAAAAATGTTTAAGTGGTCAAATCAAAAGGTCACACCTCCCAACTTTGATAGTATTTGCATAATACCTATACTTAGGGCCCCTAATTTTTGGGGATTTTTAGAAACTCATTTGGGCATTTTATTTCCTAAAATGAACTTTATAAGGGGTTTTAAAAATAGCAAAACTCCTCCCAAAAATCTCAAAAAATTACAGGAGGTGCCCCTAAGGGTGGGGCACAATTTTCATTTAGAAAGTTTCTTTTGAAAAGGTCCCGTTTGCCCTCAAAAAAATAAAGAGAGAGGAAGAGTAGTTTTGGGGTGCAAATAGAGGGGAGGAGGAATCTGTGGGCGCCACACCGGGCGCCCTCCTTGGGTCCCCACAGCGGATCCACAGCGGATCCGCTGTGGGGGCACACAGTTTGAGGGGGGGGGGAGTTAAGGAAATGGGGGCCGCTCGATCTCCTGGGGGAGATCATGCGGCCCCCACTCGCGCACGGGTGGCAGCCGCTGCCGCCGCCGGGCAGCGGCCGGCTGGGGCCGGCGCCGCCCCCGGTCGGTGCGCCGGGGGCCGGCGACCACTCCGGTGGTGGCCCGGCGGCCTGGCGCCGCCGGCCACCGCCGGAATGAGGGCAGAGTGCGGCACGGGGCGGTGGCGGCCTGCATGTATCGTGCAGGCTCGCTGCCACCGCCTCCGCTAGAGGGGAGGGTGCGGGGATGCCCCCGGTCGGTGCGCCGGGGGCCGGCGACTCCCCCGGGGGTGGTCCGGCGGCCTGGCGCCACCGGCCACCGCCGGGGGAGGTGGTACAGAGGGCGGGAGGCGGCGGCGTGGCCTGCATGGGCCATGCAGGCCCGCTGCGCCGCCGCCCCCCCCCCCCCCCCCCCCGCCGAGGGGTCGCGGGTGCCGCCGCCGGTCGGACCGCCGGGGGTCGGCGCCTACCCCGGTGGTGGCCCGGCGGCCTGGCGCCGCCGGCCGCCGCCGGGGGAGGGGATTCTTCCCCTACAGGAAACGCGAGGAGGAGGGGGAGGCCACGGGTGCCGCCGGGGCTGCGTCCTCCGGCGGCCCAGCCGCCTCTCCTTCGTCGGCAACGAGGTCCCCGAGTGGGGACCTGTTCCCCCAGCGCCACCACCGGCGCTGGGGGGGGGTTGGCTTCCACGGCCAGTGCCGCCACCCGAGCAAGCTCGGGGTGGCGCTGGCGGTGCTCCGGCGACGGGGAGGGGGCTGCTTGCCTCCAGGAGATAAGAAGGAGGAGGGGGGTGCGGTTCTACCTGGGGAGGGGCTTGGGTGGAGGGGCGGCCGGCCATGAGGGAGGGAGAGGAGGGGGGTGGCGGCCTTGGTGTTGGCTTGCTCCGGCAAGGAGGAGGAGGAGGAGGTGGCTGGCTGGGGGCTGCCGTCAGGGGAGGGCTGAGAGAGAGGGAGAGGTGGTGTGTGTGGGGGGGGGAAATGGAGAGGGCTGCCCCTCCTTTTATAGGGAGGGGGAAGCTCTCCTCCCCCCTTCCTTTTCCTCCACGTGGGGATAAGGGAGGGGGAGATATTTCTCCCCCTCCCCTCCCTCCTCTCTCTCCTGCCCCCTTTGCCCAAATAGGGGGGCTGCCCATGAATGGGCAGCCCCTCCTTTTTTTTGGGGGGGGGGAGGGGCTTCTCTCCCCCCCCCTTTTCTTTTCGTCTTTCTTCCAAGTAATTTCAGACCAGGGGGGGGGGGGGGGTTTGACCAAGTCAACTTAGGGCGGGGTCCTCCTCGGTTCCCGGGACATGATAAGAGTCGCCGGGGCCGATGCCGGGTTCGTGTGCTTTATATTTCGTGCGTTGCACTGAGGCGATCTGCATAGGACTAAAATGGCATACTCTCCATACGACCTCGTATCGAGACGCAACGAGTTCCGTTGCGCTCGTATTGTCCATACGAGTCTATCGGAACTGACGGAAGTTAATTTGGGGTTCGTACGGTCACTATTCAAAATAATGAGGTAGTGGCGCGCTACGATACCCGAAATGGTCGTTTTCTCCAAACGACCTCGGATCGGAGTGCAACGAATTCCATTGCGCTCGTATTGTTCATACGAGTCCAACGGAATTGACGGAAGTCAATTCGGGGTTCGTACGACCACTATGCATAATAATGAGGTAGTGGTGCGCTACGATACCCGAAATGGTCGTTTTCTCCAAACGACCTCGGATCAGAGTGCAACGAATTCCATTGCGCTCGTATTGTTCATACGAGTCCAACGGAATTGACGGAAGTCAATTCGGGGTTCGTACGGCCACTATTCATAATAATGAGGTAGTGGTGCGCTACGATACCCGAAATGGTTGTTTTCTCCAAACGACCTCGGATCAGAGTGCAACGAATTCCATTGCGCTCGTATTGTTCATACGAGTCCAACGGAATTGACGGAAGTCAATTCGGGGTTCGTACGACCACTATTCATAATAATGAGGTAGTTGTGCGCTACGATACCCGAAATGGTCGTTTTCTCCAAACGACCTCGGATCAGAGTGCAACGAATTCCATTGCGCTCGTATTGTTCATACGAGTCCAACGGAATTGACGGAAGTCAATTCGGGGTTCGTACGACCACTATTCATAATAATGAGGTAGTGGTGCGCTACGATACCCGAAATGGTCGTTTTCTCCTGCTCGGGCCTACTTTTATTGGGCTCACTAGGGTCTAGTGGCCCAATAAAAGTCGGGATGTTACAATCCAATAAAAATAAAGAGATTTTCGTCCCCGAAAATTGGCTAAAGTAGGGGTTTAAATGATGTACCTGGGGGAAGAGCGTCAGGTATTTCTCTCGTACGAGCGTCTCGGGTTCCCAAGTGAACTCTTCGCGTCCACTGTTCGACCATAAGATCTTGACCATTGTGACAGTTTTGTTCCGCAGCTCTTTGATCTTGGAGTCCACTATCTTCACAGGTTCGAGTCGGACAGATCGGTCGGATTGTACTGATGTTGGTGGTGTGGGAAGGTGCTGCTCTGGTTGGCGCAGAACACGTCTTAGCGAGGAGACATGAAATACGTCGTGAAGGCTTCCCAGCTCGGCTGGCAAAGCTAACCTATAAGTCACCGGGCCAATTCTTTCGATGACTGGATATGGGCCTAGATAGCGGGGGTCCAGCTTTTTCTGCCTCTTGATTCGTGATATCCCATGCATAGGCTTAATCTTCAAGAAAACCATATCCCCCACTTGGAATTCCACTTGCCGATGACGTGCGTCATAATACTTGGCCTGCCGGCTCTGCGCTTCCAGCATGCGTTCCCGGATTAGTCGTATTGCGGCGGTGGTATCGTCGATGTAGGTGACCCCTAATGCTTCGGGGTCCTCATCCTGTGCCCAAGATAGCGGGGTCCGACAGCGTCTTCCGTAGAGGGCTTCGTAGGGTGCCATCTTGATGCTTGCCTGGAAGCTGTTGTTATATGAAAACTCTACCAGAGGTAGTAACTGCTCCCAGGGCTCGTTGTGTTCCACTATGCATAATCGGAGAAGATCTTCCATCGTCCGATTCGTTCTTTCCGTCTGCCCATCGGTCTGGGGGTGGAAGGCGGTGCTAAAAGCTAATCTGGTTCCCAGATAAGCTTGCACTCTTCTCCATTCCTTCGATGTAAAGCGCCCGTCGCGGTCTGAGACGATTGATTTGGGTATTCCATGAAATCGGACTACCTGCTCGATAAATAGTCGGGCTAGAATGTCGACACCATCGCCTTGCCGGTTCGGGATGAATCGGGCTACCTTGGTGAGGCGGTCCACTACTACCCATATGGAGTCGTTACCTGCACGGGATCGGGGTAAGCCATGGACAAAATCCATGGAAATATCCTCAAATTTCCATTCTGGAATTGGCAGGGGTTGTAGTAGACCTCCTGGGCTACGACATTCGGCCTTGACCATTTGGCAGGTCTGGCAGTGCGCTACATAATCGGTGACGTCCTTCTTCATTCCTGGCCAATATATCGTCCTTCGCAGGTCCGTATACATCTTTACTACTCCCGAGTGTATGGAATACCTGGTTTGATGTGCTTCGCTGAGGATTTCTTCCCGGATTCCCTCTGCAGCGGGGATGAATATGCGGTGCCTGTACTGTAGGATGCCATCATACAAGTTGTAGTCTTCTTGTGCACCGTGTTGCAAGGCTTGAATGATCGGGGCTGCTTCTACGTCGACCTTCTGGGCCTCTCGTATTCTATCCCTAATGTCGCACTGTATCTCCATCCAATAAAGGTGAGCCTGGTATTCCATTGGGTTCCTGCGGGTAACGAGGATGATATCCAAGTCTGCTAAGGACTTGATTAATTCATCCGGTATCATCTCTAGCCAGCTGCTGGCCATCGAAGTTTGTCTACTCAAGGCATCTGCAACTTTATTGGCCTTGCCGGGATGATATTGGAGAGCGAAGTCGTAATCGCATAAGAACTCTAGCCACCGGCGCTGTCGAAGATTTAGCTCTTTCTGGGTGAAGATGTATTTGAGGCTTTTATGATCGGAGAAGATCTCGCATCGCACACCGTAGAGGTAGTGCCTCCAAACTTTTAATGCGAAAACTACCGCACCCAGCTCTAGATCATGGGTAGCGTAGTTTAATTCGTGAGGCTTCAGCTGTCGGGAGGCGTAGGCGATTACCTTGCCGTGTTGCATTAGTACGGCTCCTAATCCCTTCAGTGACGCGTCGGCGTAGATCTGGAAGCCTTCCGTTCCTGAGGGGAGTGTCAGAATTGGTGCTGATATTAGTCGGTTCTTTAGCTCGATGAATGCCGCTTCGCATTCAGGCGACCACTGGAACGTCACATCCTTCTTGGTGAGAGAGGTAAGCGGTAACGCGATTTTGGAGAAGCCTTTGACGAACTTACGGTAGTAGCCGGCAAGACCAAGGAAACTTCGGATATCTGCTGCTGTTTTAAGTGGCGGCCAATCTCGTACCGCTCGTACTTTAGCTTGGTCCACTGCTACTCCGTTCTTGTTAACTGTGTGTCCAAGGAAGCCGACTTCTTCCATCCAGAACTCACATTTGCTGAACTTTGCGAAGAGTGAGTGCTCCCTCAGCTTGAGCAGCACCATTTGAAGGTGCCTGGAGTGACCAGCTTTGCTCTTTGAGTAGATGAGTATGTCATCTATAAAGACTATCACAAAGTGATCTAAGAAGGGTTTAAACACTGTATTCATTAGAGCCATGAAGGCGGACGGAGCATTGGTCAATCCAAAAGGCATTACCATGAATTCGTAAAGTCCATAGCGGGAGCTGAAAGCGGTCTTGGGGATGTCCTCTTCCCTTACTCTGAGTTGATAATAGCCAGATCTTAAATCCATTTTAGAGAAGACGGATGCACCTTGTAGTTGATCGAACAATTCATCTATTCGGGGCAGGGGATAAGTATTCCGGACAGTGAGCTTATTTAATTCCCTGTAGTCCACACAGAGACGTAGGGATCCATCTTTCTTTTTAACAAATAGCATTGGGGCTCCCCAGGGCGAGGTACTTGGGCGAACGAAGCCTGCATCAACTAGTTCTTGTAGTTGAATCTTGAGTTCAGCTAGTTCTCGCGGGGCCATTCGGTATGGAGCTCGAGACACGGGTCGGGCTCCATGTGTAAGTTCAATTTGGAAGTCCACTTCCCGTTGCGGGGGCAACCCGGGAAGGGATTCCGGAAAGATGTCCGGGAAGTCCCTAATTACAGGTACCTTAGCGAGTACCTGCGTATTGCTTTCCATCTCGAAGTATATTAGGTATACTTCGTCCCTTCGCCGAACTGCCTTGACCGTTCGTGCGGATGTTAGAATAATGCGAGCGACAGATGGTATACCTGCTAGTGTGATTATTTGCCCATTCGGGTTCCGGAGGCGGATTTCTCGAGTCGAACAATCAATTTGGGCGCTGTGCTCGGCCAGCCAATCCATCCCTAGGATGATGTCGAATCCGGTTATCGCCAGAATGGTTGCGTTGACTTCGAATTCTATGCCTCCAAGCATTGCTTGGAAGGAACATTTTTCTGTGGATGTCATATCTGATCCATCCGGGAGTCGTATTCGTATTGACACCCCGGATGATCGTACAGTGTTTTCCTTGTCGGCGATGAAGTTCTGTGCGACGAAGGAATGCGTGGCACCGGTATCGAACAGCGTTTTAGCGGGATGACCTTCTACCAAAAGCAATCCTGATAATATGTATATACTATGATCATGAAGTTTTACAGATATATCAGAATAAATAACATACGTGCTATATAAACAAAAGGCCAGATCATATATATAACTATCACATCTACCTAAGATAACGTAACTACTGGAAGTAGATACCTATCACTACATCGGGTGCAGGACCGTGCTGGAGGTCTAGAGCGTATGCCTCGAGGGGCGCCGCTCTGCCCTGCCTGTCCTGGCCTCTCCTGTCTGCGGGCTGTCCTCTGCGTCTACCGCGTCCTCGACCTCTCTCTGCGGCTCCCTGCACGGCTCCTAGGCCGGGCCTGCCTACTGCCTGGGGGCAAAAGGCTCGGATGTGCCCGGGCTGCTGGCACAGGTAGCAGTTCCCTGTGAATGGACCATCTCGTCGTGCGGCTGGGGCAGCCTGAGGTGCTGGGGCTGGTGGTGCCGGGGCTGGAGGTGCCGGTCGGGGCTGGGGTGCCTGCCTATACGGGTGATGACGCTGACGCTGTCTCCTGTCCTGGTCCTGTCTGCGTGGTCCTGCTCCTCTCTCTCGGCCCTGAGTCTGGGGAGCAGCTACGTGTCCCCTCCGCTGCTGGGCCACCATCCGCTGATCCATCTCTAAAGCGGTGGCATGTGAGGCAATAGTGTGGAAGGACGCCTGGGAGATCATAATCAGGGCCTGACGGAGATCGTCTCGTAGCCCTCGGTAAAACCTGGCAGCCCTGTCCCTATCTGTACCTGCTAAGGTCCCGGCGAAGCGTGCCAAGTGGATAAACTCTCTCTGGTAATCTGGAACCGTCCTAACTCCCTGTCGGATCTTCAAAAATCGCTCCTGGAGTGCCATCCGGTCCGCGTCTGAGATGAAGTGCTCTAAGAAGGACTCTGAGAACTCCCCCCAGAGAATGGTGCTAAGGGGTCGCCCCCTAAAAGTGGAGCGGGTAGCTGCCCTCCACCAATCTCGGGCATAACCCTCTAGCATGGTAACAACTAAGGACACTGCGGCTATGGCGGGGCACATCATCCCGACTAGGAGCTCCTTCACCCTCTCCACCCACTCTTCAGCCTGAATGGCTGACTCGGTACCTCGGAAGGTGGGGGGCCTTAGCCCCCGAAATGTTGTCAGGAGATCGGTGGGTGCGGTGGCCTGCTGGGGTGGCCGTAAGGTGGCTGTCTGGAAAGCTGCTAACAAAGCTATCAAGGTCCGTCCTAGCTCCGTATCCCCAAACGGAGCTGCGGCTGGAGTGGCTGGGACTGGTGGTGGAGTAGTAGGGTGGTACTGATCCTCAGAGGAGGATCTTCCGTTGCTCGACTCCGGTATCTGGAGAAGTAACAACACGAATATCAGAACTTGCAAAAATAAGGGAATTTTGCAGGACTGAAACGAAAAGAAAGCGGAAAGCGTGCGGGTGTACTACCGTGCAGTCTCGAATCCTTAACTCTAAACCTAAAGGGTCCACCAGGCTTCCGCTGCGTGGTTCGTCCCGAACCAAGGAACGGAAACGGAAACGGGAGGATCGAAAGACTGCCCCATGTGGTCGGATCGTGGTAGCTCTGATCCATTTGTAAGACCCCCCCTCCCTTATCCTAAACCGGGTTCAGGGAGGGGGGATCTTACTGCCTAAAGAAGACCACCCAGCGCTTTTCAGGTGGCGACGTCCCACCTACCCAAGCACTGAGCGGTCTCTTTGTCAGGCACAAGAACCATAACTTCACATCAGAACGCATAGCGGAAGCAATCGAAAAACGGAAAACCAAGCACACAGCTTATATTTACATAATTAATGGGCCGAAGCCTAACGTTTACAAAAGTGCCTAGAAGGCTACATCGACTAAACAAAAGGGCCTGAGCTGGGCCTATACTCTAGGACTCACGTCGCGGAAGACAGGGGGCGGGGCTGGGAAAGTCGTACAGATCATCTCCAAGGCTTCCAGGTCAACCTGTGACGTGGGGGCTTCACGCTGTCCTGTCTCCTGTGATTGGTTATAAGAAATAACCGTTAGTCACAGAGCTAAGTAGAAAATACATCCCCTCCCCGGATCCATATCCAGGGGGCGGCTAAAGGACAGAATTGAAATAGCCGAAGCAAGGAAGGGTTAGCAGCAGGTAAACATATATATACACATATATATAGCGGGGCTCCTGCCCTAATAACCACAATCGCGCCGTATAGTAAATATCTAACACTATCGCGCGCATACACACACCCAGGTACTCAAGACCTGTACTCACACAAAAGACCCTGTGTCGACACAGTTTTAGACCGCTTTAGTTCAAGCAGGGGAGCTAATCCCGCGGGCCTCACCGATGTGGCCGTCGGTGACAGTGGCCAGTCCTGCCACTTCTGAATGTAGTCGTACCGTATCATTCAGGCCCTCCTGTACAACTTAGTGTACTGAATGGATGTGAGCGACATCCGGCGAACCGATTTTTAGGCCGACCAGCGGAGGCGAAACTGCAGGCTCAGAAGGTAATAACCCGCTGTGCCCATCTCCCTGTCGCCATGAGTCATCAACCCACCCGCACCGGTACGAACGGTCTGCGAGCGTGACCGACTCGCCACTTCCAATCAATCTTCACCCGCCTTATATAAAACAAACCCTTAAGCCACGTGGCAATTTCTACTCGACCGGTCGCACGATCTTGGACCGGGAGGCTTAGCGGTATGAGTGCTCCTTGCTTGGGATTAACCTGGGAGGAGAGACTCAACTCCGGGTTTTCCCCAACTAAGGCCTCGCCGAAGGGAGGACAAGCACCGCATTCGTTGCCACGACAGCTCTGCACTAGTAAGTAAATTAGGCCGAAGCAGGGGCCATAATACTAAACAGAAATGTAGGCCGAAAGCAGAGGCCATAATGATAAGCAGAAGGTAGGCCGAAAGCAAAGGCCATGTAATAAACAGAAAGTAGGCCGAAAGCAAAGGCCATGTAATAAACAGAAAGTAGGCCGAAAGCAAAGACCATGTAATAAACAGAAAAGTAGGCCGAAAGCAAAGGCCATAAAAGTAGGACCAGTACGAGACTGGATTTAAACGAAAGTACAGAATGTAAATGCGGGGGGACCAGTACGAGACTGGATTTAAACGAAAGTACAGAATGTAAATGCGGGGGGGGGGGGGGGGGGGGGACCAGTACGAGACTGGATTTAAACGAAAATACAGAATGTAAATGCGGGGGACCAGTGCGAGACTGGATTTAACTGAAAGTACAGAAAAATAATACGGGGGACCAGTGCGAGACTGGATATAACTGAAAGTGCGGTGAGCAGTAAAATCATAAGATGAAATGGTTAGTAGTCCAATCACCCCATAAGAGGAGGCTCCAATCGCTGGCTACGTTCTTTTATTATCGTCGCGGCGGGGTTAAGTTTCGGCGCCGCGCCGCGAGGTCAATCCGAGTTTTCGCGTTGCTTTTCCGAGCTTAGTCGATTCTTTAGATTGATACGCATAATTTTGATAAGCATTTAAAATATGCGTCGAGGGGCGCCGATTCCTTTCGATGAATTTCGCTCTTTTCCGGGCGTCTATTTCGCTTGTAAAAATGTTTAAGGGGTCAAATCAAAAGGTCACACCTCCCAACTTTGATAGTATTTGCATAATACCTATACTTAGGGCCCCTAATTTTTGGGGATTTTTAGAAACTCATTTGGGCATTTTATTTCCTAAAATGAACTTTATAAGGGGTTTTAAAAATAGCAAAACTCCTCCCAAAAATCTCAAAAAATTACAGGAGGTGCCCCTAAGGGTGTGGCACAATTTTCATTTAGAAAGTTTCTTTTGAAAAGGTCCCGTTTGCCCTCAAAAAAATAAAGAGAGAGGAAGAGTAGTTTTGGGGTGCAAATAGAGGGGAGGAGGAATCTGGGGGCGCCACACCGGGCGCCCTCCTTGGGTCCCCACAGCGGATCCACAGCGGATCCGTTGTGGGGGCACACAGTTTGAGGGGGGGGGGGGGCGGGAGTTAAGGAAATGGGGGCCGCTCGATCTCCTGGGGGAGATCGTGCGACCCCCGCTCGCGCACGGGTGGCAGCCGCTGCCGCCGCCGGGCAGCGGCCGGCTGGGGCCGGCGCCGCCCCCGGTCGGTGCGCCGGGGGCCGGCGACCACTCCGGTGGTGGCCCGGTGGCCTGGCGCCGCCGGCCACCGCCGGAATGAGGGCAGAGTGCGGCACGGGGCGGTGGCGGCCTGCATGTATCGTGCAGGCTCGCTGCCACCGCCTCCGCTAGAGGGGAGGGTGCGGGGATGCCCCCGGTCGGTGCGCCGGGGGCCGGCGACTCCCCCGGGGGTGGTCCGGCGACCTGGCGCCACCGGCCACCGCCGGGGGAGGTGGTACAGAGGGCGGGAGGCGGTGGCGTGGCCTGCATGGGCCATGCAGGCCCGCTGCGCCGCCGCCCCCCGCCGAGGGGTCGCGGGTGCCGCCCCCGGTCGGAGCGCCGGGGGTCGGCGCCTACCCCGGTGGTGGCCCGGCGGCCTGGCGCCGCCGGCCGCCGCCGGGGGAGGGGATTCTTCCCCTACAGGAAACGCGGGGAGGAGGGGGAGGCCACGGGTGCCGCCGGGGCTGCGTCCTCCGGCGGCCCAGCCGCCTCTCCTTCGTCGGCAACGAGGTCCCCGAGTGGGGACCTGTTCCCCCAGCGCCACCACCGGCGCTGGGGGGGGGGGGGGGGTTGGCTTCCACGGCCAGTGCCGCCACCCGAGCAAGCTCGGGGTGGCGCTGGCGGTGCTCCGGCGACGGGGAGGGGGCTGCTTGCCTCCAGGAGATAAGAAGGAGGAGGGGGGTGCGGTTCTACCTGGGGAGGGGCTTGGGTGGAGGGGCGGCCGACCATGAGGGAGGAAGAGGAGGGGGGTGGCGGCCTTGGGGTTGGCTTGCTCCGGCAAGGAGGAGGAGGAGGAGGTGGCTGGCTGGGGGCTGCCGTCAGGGGAGGGCTGAGAGAGAGGGAGAGGTGGTGTGTGTGGGGGGGAAATGGAGAGGGCTGCCCCTCCTTTTATAGGGAGGGGGAAGCTCTCCTCCCCCCTTCCTTTTCCTCCACGTGGGGATAAGGGAGGGGGAGATATTTGTCCCCCTCCCCTCCCTCCTCTCTCTCCTGCCCCCTTTGCCCAAATAGGGGGGCTGCCCATGAATGGGCAGCCCCTCCTTTTTTTTGGGGGGGGGGGGGGGGAGGGGCTTCTCTCCCCCCCCCTTTTCTTTTCGTCTTTCTTCCAAGTAATTTCAGACCGGGGGGGGGGGGGGGGGGGGTTGACCAAGTCAACTTAGGGCGGGGTCCTCCTCGGCTCCCGGGACATGATAAGAGTCGCCGGGGCCGATGCCGGGTTCGTGTGCTTTATATTTCGTGCGTTGCACTGAGACGATCTGCATAGGACTAAAATGGCATACTCTCCATACGACCTCGTATCGAGACGCAACGAGTTCCGTTGCGCTCGTATTGTCCATACGAGTCTATCGGAACTGACGGAAGTTAATTTGGGGTTCGTACGGTCACTATTCAAAATAATGAGGTAGTGGCGCGCTACGATACCCGAAATGGTCGTTTTCTCCAAACGACCTCGGATCGGAGTGCAACGAATTCCATTGCGCTCGTATTGTTCATACGAGTCCAACGGAATTGACGGAAGTCAATTCGGGGTTCGTACGGCCACTATTCATAATAATGAGGTAGTGGTGCGCTACGATACCCGAAATGGTCGTTTTCTCCAAACGACCTCGGATCAGAGTGCAACGAATTCCATTGCGCTCGTATTGTTCATACGAGTCCAACGGAATTGACGGAAGTCAATTCGGGGTTCGTACGGCCACTATTCATAATAATGAGGTAGTGGTGCGCTACGATACCCGAAATGGTCGTTTTCTCCAAACGACCTCGGATCAGAGTGCAACGAATTCCATTGCGCTCGTATTGTTCATACGAGTCCAACGGAATTGACGGAAGTCAATTCGGGGTTCGTACGGCCACTATTCATAATAATGAGGTAGTGGTGCGCTACGATATCCGAAATGGTCGTTTTCTCCAAACGACCTCGGATCAGAGTGCAACGAATTCCATTGCGCTCGTATTGTTCATACGAGTCCAACGGAATTGACGGAAGTCAATTCGGGGTTCGTACGGCCACTATTCATAATAATGAGGTAGTGGTGCGCTACGATACCCGAAATGGTCGTTTTCTCCTGCTCGGGCCTACTTTTATTGGGCTCACTAGGGTCTAGTGGCCCAATAAAAGTCGGGATGTTACAGCGAATGTGTGTTGACTTCTCACTACTTAATAAATCATGCCCCAAGGATTGCTACCCCTTGCCTAGAATCGACGCGCTAGTTGATTCAGCCGTTGGTTTCTCTATGATGTCTTTTTTAGATGCTTTTTCAGGTTACCATCAAATTCGCATGCACCCCCCCCCCCCCCCCCCCCCCCCCAACATCAAGGATGTGTCCTTCATCACAGGGGATGGGTGCTACTGTTATAAAATGATGTCATTTGGCTTAAAGAATGCAGGGGCGACATATCAACAAATGATGGGTAGGGTTTTTCGTGAGCAAAATGGGAGGAACTTGGAAGTCTACGTGGATGACCTCATGGTCAAAAGTCGGGACCTCGAGTCCCACCTCCGGGACCTCGAGGAGACCTTTGGGATCTTGAGGAAGTTCAAGATGAAGCTTAACCCCCTAAAGTGTGTCTTCGGGGCAAGTCGAGAGAAGTTCTTAGGTCATTTGCTCACCCCAGCAGGGGTGGAGCCTAACCCAGACAAAGTCAAAGCGATCCTCGAGTTAGGATCTCCAAGGAATGCAAAGGAGGTTCAACGTCTAACAGGGAAGCTAGCTGGGTTGAGCAGATTCCTTTCCAAGGCGGGAGAAAAATTTTCTTCTTTCTTTAGGGTGTTGCGGGGGAACCAGAAGTTCAAGTGGACCTCCGAGTGTGAGAAAGCTTTTCAAGCGCTGAAGGAGCAGCTAACCCAGGCCCCGTTGCTGCAAGGGCCAAGGCAAGGGGAGGACATATCCCTATATTTGGGGGTATGGTCGGAAGCAGTTAGCTCGGTGTTGGTTCGAGAAGAAGGGAAGAAGCAACTCCCAATCTATTACGTAAGCAGGGTGTTGTGGAAGGCCGAGCTTAGGTACCCTATTTTAGAGAAGCTGGCCTTCACCCTGGTGGTGTCGGCCCGAAAACCCCAGCCCTACTTCCAGGCACACTCCATCAAAGTGGTGACCGACCACCCCCTTCGCAGCATCATGGAGGGAGTGGAGCACTCTGGAATACTGGCCAAGTGGTCAGTGGAGTTAAGCGAGTTTCACATCTCCTACGTGTAAGACCCCATTTTTTTTCCGCAAAAACCACCGGGTCTTAGGCCCAGAACCGCCGTTTTGCGGTGACACCCTCGCTCGGGAAGGTCGCCACTACAAAACGCCGATCCTGCCGGCCAATTCGATCACAAAGAAAAGTAAAGCTTAAATGACTAAATAAGCCAGTCCACATCACATATAAATAAACCATCAAAGAGACATACATAACTGAAAAAAAAAAGAGAAAAGATAACAAGGGCTTATGCCCGATACATGAAAGCCTCACTACAAAGTTCACTCGCGGAAGCAAATCAACTACAACTAACACTCACGGATCCTGTCATCGGTGCTCCTGTGCTAGACTGCCCCGCCTCCATCTGCACCGACCTCTGGAGCTGCCCCGTCGCCGCGGTCTCCTAAAATGATAAGGTCCACCGACCGTCAGTCAAACTTGACTCAGCCAATTCCCCACCCCTCCCCCAAAGGCTCCTAGGCACCGTATGGGGAGGAGGAAGCGGAGTACATTCAAGGGGTAAAAACAAGAGCAGATGACAGGGTGAATTCTACAACTACACAGATGTATATAAATAAACGAAGCAGTAAATAAAAGCACGGTAAAAAGTATATAAAGAGCAGTACGCAGTAAGTATAATGGCAAGTAAAGTATTATAAAAGTAACCATTGATTTATAGGAATGTCCATACAAACCTATAGACCAAGGGGTCGTTTAGCAGAGCCTATCGTATAAAAAGTCTCATACCAATTTATACGATAGGAGGGTTTGAAATGCAATGTTTATGCCATGACATGCAAGATATGTCGTTATGCTATGTTCATACAAGTGCAACTCACTCACTACGACTCTATGCGCATAAACCTTTAGTTCCCCCTTTTTGGAGCTAGCAAGACTCCCAGGATACTCCCGTAGTGGCAAACGGAAGCGGTGGGTTGGGCCTCGCCCACCTCTAGGTTGGTATATGCACTACCTAACCTAGACCTATCGTACGCCTCAACGCAAACCCGCGGAGCATCTGCGTACTCTTACTGGCTGGACCACCAGACTTTTATAGCTAAGTGTAAATACCACACTTGCCGAGCCCGAGTGTCAACGTCGGTGCAACGATCGCCAACACAAAGGACCCACCACCTTATGCACATGCAACAAGTCTACCAACTAACTCCGAGCCACAAGCTCCCCGGGCTAACCCGCCCGTCACCAACAACATCTCAGAATCACAAGCTCACCGGACCAAACCGACTAGACTCCCATAACCACGGGGTGTGGGTGAGTGTGTTATTAGCTAACCTTGTACAATGACTTACTCTTGTGCTTTAGGGTTAGGCTTGGACTTCCCGAGGGTTACCCTGTGAGGGGCTCACTACGGTGTTAGGAGTTATACTGGATGACACCCCAAGACTCCCTTCCCAAGACACTTAATGTTATTAGTTACTACCCACAAGAAGCCCTCTTAATAATTCACCTGGATTAATCCTAAGTGCTTTAAGACACCGAAGGGAAAAAAACGATCTTCCGTCAATCCCAGGACGACCTACCCTGATGGTGGCACCCCACCACCCTAGGACTCATCAGACCCTAATTAACTCCAGGGATCCTCACATAGTTATATGTTCACCATAAAACCCTCACATCTCCAATCAATACACACCAATTTGACCCATAACCCCAAAATTGCTAAATTGCTAAACGCAGACCATCTTTAACGTTTTGATGCTCATGAAGGGAGGTACATTAAATAATCAACTCTATGACCCAATATTTTTATCGGGGGTCCATGCTACTCATTTAAGAACAATTCCAGAGTTTCATAATTTTCCCAACATTATTAATATTTAAAACATTTTTTCCCAAAATACAACTTCCTAAGGTTTGAACTACAAGTGTACTTTTCTGACTTCCAATGCCTACCACAATTTTTACATAAATCAAGGGTACCTAGTAATCAATAGATATGAAATTTTAGGAAATTCCAGCAAGATTTACTATTATTAAAAATTCCAAAACCCATTAATTTTCAATTATTTCCAAAGGAGGTACACTCATATGAACTCCAAACCTTATGCAAATTTATACAGAGGTGATTCATACTAAAATATTCAGCCCTACAAAATTTGACCATATTTCATAGAGGTTACATTTGTAATTTCCACAAAGGACATATTTGCAATTAATTCCAAATTGAACTAGAGGTACCAAAAATATCAATCCAAAAATTATGAGAAAAATACTGTGGGTTCATAATGGTATGAAATGACATCAAGCAAAGTTTCATGAAATTACAGAACTAACACCCTAAAATTAATCATCCCAAAAGTTGTCAGCAATATGAATAATTACAATTTGGACCTCCAAAAGTTTTCCAATGGTTCTAATAGAATCCTCAGGGGTTAATGACATCAAAACTAAGTTGGTGACAGAAGATGGTTAATCACTAAGTATTAGTTCATCCTAAATCCCCAAAACCTAAATATTTACAAATCTACCCAAGGATTTATTCCCTAGGGTTGGCAACTCCAAACCCCACCAATTTCTCATAGTGGGACTCTCTGGTCACCATGACCATCTCCCCAAAATTTTAGGTCAAACCCTAAAGGTTTGACCCATCTACCTTCATTGACCTCTAAATGCACCCCTTAGGGTTTACCCCAGGATTGTGGTCCATACTTCCCAAAATCCACCCAAACTTCTTGTGAGGGTGTTATAACACACATAGAACTCAGAGGGGTCCATTACACTCCTCTCCAAGGACAAACACCCCTATGTCCTTCACAAAGCCCTAAAGGGCACCCTAGGACCATTAGGGTTTAAGGGCACACCAAGCCCAACTCTTCCAAGATTGGCTCCTTAGGTGTCCCATACCCCCCCCCCCCCCCCCCCCCACAAGTCAGTGACCAAAGTTACTCCTTCCATCAGTGGGAGGAAGCCCCTCCCCACTCCAAAATTAGCCTAAGACCATCCTTACCCTAATTTAACCCTTAAGCAAACATATGTCCAAGGAAAAATTCCCTACCTTGTCCAAGTCCAATCTACTCACAACTTTGGCCAGAGGTCAGTGAATGGTCACCCAAGGTCCCACCAACATTTGGTGAGGATTAGGGTTCTTTTGGGTGCCTAATTGGGGTGCAATTAGCAATTAGCCCCTTTGCAAATTACTAGGGTAAACCACCTCCAATGCCCACAAAATTTGGACCAAGGGTTGGCATGGGTGAGGGTGATGTGCATCCCAAATTTGAAGCCCATTGGCTTTGTGGAAGAGTGGGGGCACTCACCCAAAGTTTTTCCCTAACCTAGGGAGCCTAGGATTGACTTTGTGAATTGCCCTATCAAATCAACTCCAAATGGGTTGTGATTTTAACCAGAGACCTAACATGCTCTCTAAGACCACACATCCAAATTTGGAATGGTTTTGAGGTGTTTAAGACACCTAATTAAATCACACATGGATTATTAAATTTCTCCAAAAACTATAGAAAAATATTCTCCAAAAATTCTGATTTTTGGATATGTCCTATATGTATATAAGAATAGCCTACACCCAAAATTTCAAGTCATTTGGAGTTGTGGATTGGTGTGGGCATCCATTCAAAGTTTAGTCAAACCTTGCACTAAAATGGGTGTTGAGGTCAAACCTGACCTCTTAATGAGATGAAGTCAATTTTGAAATAAACTTTGGGCCGATACCTACAACTTTCATATTGAACATTTTCTCTGAAATGGCCTCTAAATAATTTCTATAATTAAATCTAGAATTCATCATATAACTAACATTATTAAATATATTAAATAACTTCTGATTTTTGTTTTATTCTGCAGGATCGGACGGTCCTCCGTCGTCTTCCCCGATAGCCTACGACTGTAATTTCGCACGCCTGGGCGATTTTGCGGGCCCGATTCCGGCCACCGGAGGCCATCTCCGGCCAAACCCCCAAGCCACCACCATCGTGGGAGTCGGGGCTGTCGGTTGCCGGTGACAGGGCGGCCAGAGGTGGCCGGGATTGGCCCCCCGAATGTTGCGTTTTTTCGGCTAGAACAAGAAGAAAAACCGATTGGCAAACCTCCAATCTCCTTTGATTTCGAAAACGGAAGAGGTTAGATCTATCCTCTAGGGTTAGGGAAGAGAACCGGACCTGCTGTGGGGGTTGCCTCCTTGTTGTTCTCGTGTACACCATTGGAGCTCGGGGAGGTTGAGGAGCCATGCCGATCCGAGCCTAGAGAGCATGCATTCTTCTGGATTCTTGGGGGTTTCTCTCCTCTCCGACTTCTGAAGGTGATAGGGGGTTCAATTGTGGGTGGTGGTGGCTTTAACCCCTTGTGCCATTAATGGCCTCTTCATCTCCCTCCCATAGCCGACCCTATGCATCCCCCCTGCCTTAATTGCTCCTAGAAATGGCTGGAAACTCCTCAAAATCGTTAGAGGAGATGAATGGGAGTGTAAATGAGGGATGCCAAGGGGTGTATCACCTTAATGGCCATGAATGGCCTCTTTTTCTCTTCCCAAAATTGGGGAAAACCCCCCATTTTCTCTCTCCTACTCACCATGGCCGATTTTCCACTCCCTCCTGTGTTTAATGCTAGCCTACTGGGCTGGTTGGCCATCCAATTGAGTTAGCCCAAAGGGATTGGGCTAGGTTTAAGAGATTTGACCTAATTTGGGCAAGTTTGACTTTTGGTCAAATTGACCAATTGGGTGACCCTAGGATGAGGATTTTGGGTCCATTGGATTCCAAATTAGGTTTAGAAACTACTGGTGGGGTCAATTTGGTCACATGAGCCTTAGTTGACCCAATATAAGTTGATTTGACCAAAACAGGCTAAGTTGACTTTGGTCAAATTTAGCCCTAGGGTTGACCCAGTCATGGGGCTTTTTGTTCCATTGGGTCCCCTATGATATGATAACACTATGGGTAGGGTCAATTTAATATGGTGGTGGTCAATTAGGGCACTTAGTGAAGAATTGCCATTTTGACCTAAAAAGGGCATTTTGGTCAATTTGCACCCCTGGGGGTCCCATGATGGGGCTTTTAGGTCTACTAGGTCCCTTATGGTATTCTAGACCTAGATGTGTGGTCAATTTGGCATGGTGGAGGTTAATTGACTCTAATTAGGCTACTTTGACCAATTTGGGGTTTTAGTTGACTTTGGTCAATTTGGCCTCTTTGGTTGACCCTAATGGGCCCTTGGTGCCCTAAGGGGACCCATAAAGGGTTAGGGATACTATGGTGAGGTCAAATGGTCAAGTTGAGGCCCTAAAGTCCAACCCTAAGTTTGGTAACTGGAAATTGCTATTTGCAATTCAAGGTGGTTTTCTCCTTCTTTCCTAAGCTCACAAGGCTTCCTATGGTTTTGTCATGACCTAGTCATGACAAAACCAACTTAGGGGTCTAACAGTTTGGGGGATGTTACACTACGTACCCAGGGTATCCATAAAGGCGCAAGCGGTGGCGGATTTCATGGCGGATTATACGACCGAGGTGGAAGAGTCCGAACTACCCCACCCAGTGGCATGGAAGATGCTCGTGGATGGTGCGTCAGGGAAGCACTCTTATGGAGGAGGGATCATCCTGGTAAGCCCCAGGGGACTATGATTGAGCAAGCCTTAAGCATCCTTTTTCCAGTTACCAACAACCAGGCCGAGTACGAGGCTGTGATAGCAGGCCTCCGCCTAGCTCGGGAGTTGGGAGTACAGGATGTGGAAGTCTCAACAAACTTCATGGTAGTGGCTTGCCAGATCAAAGGGGAGTTCGAGGTTAAGGATCCAACTCTCCAACGGTACTTGGAGAAGGTCAAGGGGGTCATCGGACAATTTTGCACTTTCTCCATCAAGCATGTCCCGAGGGAGGAGAGCACCCAGGCAGATCTCCTGGCCAAGTTCGGTCCCCAGGCAGGGGGGACAGTATCGGAGCTCTTCCGACCCTCCATCGAGGAGGGAGAGCTGATGGAGGTGGATCGGCGGGTATCGTGGATGGATCCCTTCATCACCTTCTTGACGTTAGGGAAGTTCCTTGAAGGGAACGTGGACAAGCGACGGCTCAGGTACAAATCGACATAATACTCCTTACATGCAAGGTTGTTATACAAAAAGACCCTCTCGGGGCTCCTAGCTCGTTGTGTCCCGGAGGAGGAAGTGTAAGACCCCCCTCCCCAATCCTGAACCGGGTTCAGGGAGGGGGGATCTTACTGCCCAAGGACGACCACTTAGCGCTTTCCGGGTGGCAACGACCCACCCTCTCAAGCACTGAGCGATCTCCTTGTCAGGCACAAGAATCACAACATCACACCAGAACGCACAGCGGAAGCAATCGAAATAAATAAAACCAAGCACACAACTTATATTTACATATTTAAACGGGGCCGAAGCCTAATGTTTACAACCACTGCCTCGGGGGCTACATCGACTAAACAAAAGATCCTAGTCTAGTCCTATACTCTAGGACTCACGTCGCGGAAGACAGGGGGCGAGCTGGGGTAATCGAATGGGCCATCTCCAAGGCTAGTAACTCATCATGTGGTGCGGGGGCTTCGCACTGTCCCATCTCCTGTGATTGGTTATAAGAAATAACCGTTAGTCACAGAGCTAAGTAGAAAATACATCCCCTCCCCGGATCCATATCCAGGGGGCGGCTAAAGTACAGAAATAAATAGCCGAAGAAAGGAAGAGGGTTAACAACAGGTAAACATATATATATAAAAGGGCCTCCCGCCCTACTATCCATAATCGCGTAGTATAGTAAATACACAACACTATCTCGCGCATACACGCACCCAGATATTCAAACCTGTACACACACAAAAAGACCCTGTGTCGACACAGTTTAGACTGCTTTATTTCAAGCAGGGGAGCTAACCCCGCGGGCCTCACCGATGTGGTCGTCGATGATAGTGTCCAGTCTTGCCACTTCTGAATGTAGTCGTACCGTATCACTCAGGCCCTCCTGTACAACTTGGTGTACTAATTGGATGTGAGCGACATCCGGCGAACCGATTTTTAGGCCGACCAGCAGAGGAAAAATTGCGGGTTCGGAGTGAAGATAACCCGCTGCGCATATCTCCCTGTCGCCATGAGTCGTCAACCCTCCCACACCGGTACGAACAGTCTGTGGGCGTGACCGACCCGCCACTTTCAAACAATCTTCAAAACTTAGAGCGAGCGCTTTAAAACTTGACGCGACGCTCTTACTCGACCGGTCACGCAACTTTTGACCAGGAGGCTCAGCGGTATGAGGGCTCCTTACTCGGGGCTAACCTGGGAGGAGGGGCACAACTCCGGGTTTTCCCCAACTAAGGCCTCGCAGAAGGGAGGATAAGCACCGCTTGCCAGCGTGGGGCTGTAGTTAGTACCAAAATATGAATAAGTGCAACAACAAAATAGGCCGAAAGTAGAGGCCATAATATTAAGCAGAATATTAGGCCGAAAACAGAGGCCATAATATCAAGCAGAAAATTAGGCCGAAAGCAGAGGCCATAATATTAAGCAAAAAATTAGGCCGAAAGCAGAGGCCATAATATTAAGCAGAAAATTAGGCCGAAAGCAGAGGCCATAATATCAAGCAGAAAATTAGGCCGAAAGCTGAGGCCATAATATTAAGCAGAAAATTAGGCCGAAGGCAGAGGCCATAATATTAAGCAGAAAATTAGGCCGAAAGCAGAGGCCATAATATTAAGCAGAAAATTAGGCCGAAAGTAGAGGCCATAATATTAAGCAGTAAAATAGGCCGAAAGCAGAGGCCATAATATCAAGACCAGTGCGAGACTGGAGAATGGAAAGTACAGAAAGTAAAGGCGGGGGACCAGTGCGAGACTGGATTTAAAGAGAATTGCAGAATGTAAATGCAGGGGACCAGTGCGAGACTGGATTTAAATGAAAGTACAGAAAGCAGTAAATAAATAAAGGGTTAGTAGTCCAATCACTCCATAAGAGGAGGCTTCAACGTCGACTCCGTTCGTAGGAGGAGGTTCTGCTTTTCTACCCGTTCATAGGGGTTCTACTCCGTTTCGGGAGTTTATTTACATTCCATGAGTTTTTTTAGTATTTTCCCTTTGCCGTGGATTCATTCTTTTATAATTGTCATGACATTATTGGATTGCGGCGTCGCACCGCGATTTCGTCCCGAGTTTTGCGTCGATATTCTTAACTTAGTTGATTCCTTAGATCGATACACGAAATCTTTATTATGCGTTTAAAAAAATTATACGTCGAGAGGACGCCGATTCATTACGATGAATTTCGCTCCCTTTCGGGCGTTTATTTTGCTTGAAAAATACTTTTGAAGGACCAAAATAAGAGGTCACACCTCCCGACTTTAATAGTAGTTGTAAAACACCTTTAATTAGAGCCCATGATTTTTGGGGATTTTTGCGAACTCATTTGGGCTTTTATTTCCTTAAAATAAACTTTTGGAGGGGTTTAAAAATAGTAAATAACTTCCTAAAATTCCCCAAAAATTACTGGAGGTGCCCCTTATAGTGGGGCACATTTTTCATTCAGGAAGTTTTTCCTGAATATCCCCATTTTTTCTCAGAAAAATGGGGAAGGGGAAAGGGGAAGTGGGGTGCGGTTAGAGAAAGGGAGAAGGCGCAGGGCTGTTGCACCATGCTCCATCCCGCGGCCCCCACAGCGGATCTGCGGCGGATCCGTTGTGGGGGGGGGGGCACATATGTTGAGGCGGGGGGGGGGGGGGGGGAATTAAGGTGACAGGAGCCGCACGATCTCTTGGGGGAGATCGGGCGGCTCCCGTTTGATAAACGGGAAGCGGTCGCTGCCGCCGCCGGGCAGCGGCCGGCTGGGGCCGGCGCCGCCGCCGGTCGGTGCACCGGGGGCTGGCGACTGTTGGATCGGTCGGCGCCCTTAGAGGTGGGGTGAATAAGGGTTTTCAAAAAGTTTAGATTTTAATTAGAAAACTTAGAAATATTGCAAGATTAAAATCAAGAAAAAAAATAAGTAAAACAAAAAGAGAGACAAGCTTTATTAATATTTGAATGAGTTTTACAAAACTTGATCCCTATGACGCTAGAGATCGGAGGCGAAGAATAATAAAAGCTCTTTTCGTTTTCTATCCCGACTCGCTTCCCCACGAACCGGTGGCCCTAGCCTTATCCTCCCTGGATTCGGCCTCAAGCCGCTCTAGCCTATCCTTCCCCGGATGTGGCCTCGAGCACCCCCTAGACCTAGCCTAGATCTAGTCGCCAACACGAGGCGAATTTCAGCCCTAAGTCTACCCCCAGACCTAGTCGCCAACACGAGGCGATTTCACTACCGTTTACAAAGGGAAAAAGAAATGAAATAAATTAACAACTCCCTTAGGATGAACTTCTGAATGAGGAGGCGAAGATCCGCTGGAGAATCAGCGTTTGTCGAAGCGGACTTCGCTTGGCTTCGGCGTGATGGAATCCTCCTTCAGAAATCAGCAGAGCTTCGCTAGGGCTTCAAAATTCGGCCAAGATGGGCCTCTGGAACTCGAGCAATCTCTCTCTCTGAGGTGTATGCAATGAGTGTGTCAAATCACGAGGAGAGGGGGTCCTTTTATAGCCCAAGCGCTACCGCCGGCTCTAGCCCGGATTAAGGAACTAATTGCGCGGCAGAATCTCCCATCTGCGGCAACACACTGCTCTATGCCTTATGTGCGCTTCGCTACCGCCGGCGCTATCAGCTACCGCCTGGCGTTAGCGCCTTCTATAAACGCCGCCGGAATTGCGCTATTCAACGCTAGCGCCCGACGCTATCACTACCGCCGGCGCTAGTGGCCAAGATGGAATTTTTGCTTCAAATTCGGGGGCAGTCTTCATGTATCCTCCTTGAGTCATGTGGACCTAGATATCCTGCACACTTGAACACACAAGATCAAATACATAGGATTTGTTATTCTCAAACCTAGGAGATGCGGAAGACCATGTTCCAACAAACTCCCCCTTTTGATAGTAACAAATCCATTAATAATAAATCAGAGCATTAATCGATAAGCATGGTGAAATCCTATTTGTTTGTGTGTGAGAGTGATGACTTAGGATAAATATAGATGATTAGCATATTTAGAATTGCTCCCCCTAAATACGTGCTCCCCCTATGTGAATGTTCCCCTAATATGTAAGCTATCAATTTAATTATTCATGTGAATTTTATTTTGATAGCGGAGTTTATTTATCATGTTTAGTTAGTTCTCCCCCTTTTGTTATTAGCAAAAGTGGGTTAGGAGGCACCACAGAAGCGATAATAAGATAGCAGCATGATCGAGCTTTGGAGTTTAAAAGGTGAATGATAGGGAGTTTGTAGCTTAATTTCAAGTGTAATTTATCCCTTTTATAGAAGTATCAGAGTTTGAGCATAAATAATTCTGTTAATAGTAACTAATATACGGTTTACCATGCAAGTAATATATTTGATGAAAAAATAAAGGATTGGTAAAAAAAAGAGACTTTTTAAGTAAGCATGCAAGGTAAAGCCATAATATGAGAATGATGCGGAAGACTTGTAGAGATACAAAAACATCATATTATAAGCAAGATGATCCATAAAAAGAGATATGAGTTATATTGCAAAAGGATGTTGTTGTAAATCATTTTCAATGAAAGTTGACAATAAGAGTAACCAAGCATGAAATAATGTTATTCAAAAAGAAAGTACTACAATGTTATTTCAATTTATAATTTCAAAACATACCAAACATTATAGAAAACATGCTAGGTTATCTAGTGCATTTCATAAGTAAATTTTTTTATAGAATTAGCATTAGGGTCCAATACTTATGAGAAGAAGTGTTATGGAAGATAATGATATGCACATAAGTGTATTTTTGAGTAGAGTATACAAGTGTTTTAATAAAAAATACAAGTACTATGTAAAGTAAAAAGCACAATAAAAAACAAATATTTTTACTTCCACACACATTAATGCACACAAAAAAATGTACAACTACCAAGGTGCTCTGCACACACAATTCTCATTAAGACTTATCAGGATGCAAAGTAGTGCTTGGGGGATCACATATTTTTTTTTGAATGTTTTGAGACTAGTGATCCGGTGTACTTTAAGAGTAAGTGGTTTTTCTTTATTTGAAAAAGAGATGGTTTGCACAAGTCACTTTACTATTCTTTCCAAGGTGCTCAACCTCACAATGCTCATTAAGACTTATCAGAAGGTTCAAGTAGTGCTTGGTGGAGTTATCTTTGTTAGTTATTTTATAATTTGTGTTGTACAAAGTTCTCCGAATACACTTGTTTTGCAAACCAATATAATTTATGAGAAATATAACCACTCTTCTTAACTTTTTCATAGTGCAAAAGAAGGGAGTGTAGGTAAGATACTTGTGCAATTTTAATTCATTGTACTATTACAAAACTTACACAAGCATTCTGAAGTTAAACATATGTAGACAATGCCAAAAGGTGAGTGAATTCATATTATTATCTAACATAAACCATTTACTCATACTTAGAGGCATGCTAAGCTTGATTCTACACAACCTTTACAATATAATTGATGCACATAGTAATAGATAGATCAAAGCATGGTAAAGACAATGTTCAAAGTAGTTTGAAAATGAAAATTGCAACATTATAGAAATTCTAGATAATAGCTTAAATCATGCTTGATTTTCACAAACAGTTCATACAGTTTTTTTGATAGTTTTACAGTTTTATATTTTTGTATTTGATTTTTGAAAAGAAATGAACTTTAAACAAAAACATATTATTGGTAATTTAGATTTTCTATTTTTCTATTTTGATTTTTCAAAAATAAAAGAAAAACGGATGTGCAAAGCAAAATAGTACATATAGATCAAAATATTTTTAGGATTTTTTTAGAAAATTTAAAATCACAGAAATTCGAAACTCGACGCTAACGCCGGCGCTAGCGCTAGCGCGGGAAACAGTAAGTGATTTTTTAGGGTTTTGAAAATTTTGATGTTTGATCTTGATTAGGTGTCCCATTAGTAATTTCATGCTGAATTTGCAGAATTTTTGAAAATGTTTTTGATGGTTAAAAATGAAGAAAATTGCACTTTTGAATTTGTTTTAATTTGAAAGATCTAGGATACCTGATACAAGTCAGAATATACGAAATCTTGCATCACCAAGTAGTACATATAGTAGATAATAATTTTAGGTATTTAATAGAATTTTATTTTCTTAAAAATTCAAATGGGCCCGATACCGCCAACGCTAGCGCTAGCGCTGGCGCTATCGTGGCTTTCATTAAATTCCCCTCATCTTTTCAGATCTGCTGTGTTCTGCCATTTGCTTCCGAAAAACTGCGAAGAAGTTGTTGGAACAAGGTCTTCCGCATCTCCTAGGTTTGAGAATAACAAATCCTATGTATTTGATCTTGTGTGTTCAAGTGTGCAGGTTATCTAGGTCCACATGACTCAAAGAGGATACATGAAGACTGCCCCCGAATTTGAGGCAAAAATTCCATCATGACCACTACCGCCACATGACTCAAATAGGATACATGAAGACTGCCCCCGAATTTGAGGCAAAAATTCCATCATGGCCACTAGCGTCGGCGGTAGTGATAGCGCCGGGCGCTAGCGTTGAATTGCGCAATTCTGGCGACGCTTATAGAAGGCGCTAACGCCAGGCGGTAGCTGATAGCGCCGGCGGTAGCGGAGCGCACACAAGGCATAAAGCAGCGTGTTGCCGCGGATGGGAGATTCTGCCGCGCAATTAGTTTCTTAATCCGGGCTAGCGTCGGCGGTAGCGCTAGCGCCGGCGGTAGCGCTTGGGCTATAAAAGGACCCCCTCTCCTCGTGATTTTATACACCTATTGCATACACCTCAGAGAGAGAGATTGCTCGAGTTCCAGAGGCCCATCTTGGCCGAATTTTGAAGCCCTAGCGAAGCTCTGCCGATTTCTGAAGGAGGATTCCATCACGCCGAACCCGAGCAAAGTCCGCTTCGACAAACGCTGATTTTCCAGCGGATCTTCGCCTCCTTATTCAGAAGTTCATCCTAAGGGAGTTGTTAATTTATTTCATTTCTTTTTTTCCTTTGTAAACGGTAGTGAAATCGCCTCGTGTTGGCGACTAGGTCTGGGGATAGACTTAGGGCTGAAATTCGCCTCGTGTTGGCGACTAGATCTAGGCTAGGTCTAGGGGGTGCTCGAGGCCACATCCCGGGAAGGATAGGCTAGAGCGGCTTGAGGCCGAATCCAGGGAGGATAAGGCTAGGTCCACCGGTTCGTGGGGAAGCGAGTCAGGATAGAAAACGAAAAGAGCTTTTATTATTCTTCGCCTCCGATCTCTAGCGTTATAGGGATCAAGTTTTGTAAAACTCTTTCAAATATTAATAAAGCTTGTCTCTCTTTTTGTTTTACTTGTGTACAACCCTTATTCTCCGAGGGTAGGACCCACTCAAGGCCACGTAGGCAGGTCAAGGTCAAAGAGGCAAGACAGATCAGCCAGCAGGAGTAAAAGAAGGTTGGCGAGTACTGGCTAAATACTCGCCAGAAGGTTGGCGAGTATTGGCTAAAGACTCGCCAGAAGGGCGACTATGGTCGAAGATACGTGCCGAGTATCCCGTATGTCGCCCCAAGCGTCCGGCGAACCATAGAAGACCTGAGCGAGTATCGACCCGGCTTGTGCGAGCAGCAGCGGATACTCGCCAGAAGGGCGACTATGGTCGAAGATGCTCGCCGAGTATCCCATTTGTCGCCAGGTTAGGGCTGGGCTATAAAACCCCCTACCCCTTGGTTGCCTATAAATAGGACCCCAGGGGTACTTGGATTGGCACCTGTGCTTGAGCTTCTGGAACCCAATTTCCGAATTCTTGAGCCCGTCACCCCTGCTTGCTAGCCAAGTCGGTGCCTTCCTCGTACCTTGCTCGACCATTCTTGGTTGTGGAGGGGAAGACTCCTTCGGGCTTCCGGGTACGTGGTGGGACCTCCCTGCCGCAGCACCTGTGGTCCTGTAGTTTCTCTCCTAGTTTCCTCATAGTCGCCAGCTTGATCATCTCGTCTGACAGCTGGGCAAGTAGCCTCCGGCTGCAACGGTCCGAATTTTGAGGTCAGGATTTTCCTGGCGTCAACACTTTGGTGCGGTGAGCGTGGACCGCAGCTAGAGGGAGAAAGCCTGGTAGGAAGATAAGATGGTGGTAGTCGGCGACCCGGAGGAGGTAGTCGGCAACTCGTCAGGAACAGGCAGATTCGTGACGACGGAGGTTTTCGAAGCTTTCGCCCAGCGCATGGAGGCGGCCATGTGAGTAGTGATCCAGCAAGGTGTCGAGGTCACGGCGACCTCGCCTAATCGCCCGGTGCTGACCGAGGGCGAGGATCGCGCCCAGCGAGCAGGAAAGGAGCACGTCGACCAGGAGACCGAGCGACCAAGGAGGTCGCAGCCCTTCCCCCAATCCTCGCAAGGAATTCGCTTTCGCGAGGTGGAAGAGCAGGCGAGGTATCATGATACTCGGCCTTATGGCGAGTATGGCCATGATACTCGCCACCCTGAAGATCGTCGCCCAGCGAGTGGGAGGAGCCCATTCTGTGAAGACATCCTTGCCGCGCCCGTGCCGGAAGGATTCAGAGACCCGGTGTTGAAATATTACACCGGGAGGGATGACCCTGTGCGTCATATCCAGTGGTTTGAGGATATTATCTCTATCCGAACCATGTCGGATGCGTTCAAGTGCCGGCTGTTCGCCATCACCTTGACAGGGAAGGCCAGGGATTGGTTCCACCAGTTGCCTTTGAGTTCGATCTACGATTTCGAAGACCTGTGCCGTGGAGTGACGACCCGGTTCGCCACGGCCCAGAAGCTGAAGAAGGAGGCCACGGCTCTGTTCCTTGTGACCCAGGGGCCGGAGGAGCCGGTGGGGGCCTATATCGAGCGTTTCCAGGAGGAGGTGCTGCATATCGAGGAGGTGGATCGCACCATCCTGCAGCTGGCCTTAACGTTCGGGATAGGGCAAGGTCTCTTCAAGCTGGAGCTCGGCAGGAACCCTCCCTACTCCTACGACAACCTCATCGTGAGGGCTAACAAGTTCGTTCAGGGGGAGGCTTCCAACCGGGACTTCTTGGCCAGGCTCGCAGAGATGACCAAGGCAGCCGAGGCAGGGAGGGAGAAGGCTCCAGAGAAGAGGAAGAGAGAAGAGCCCCCGAGGGCGGAGAGGAGAAAGCAGGAGAAGAGAAGGGAGGAGCCAAGCAGGAACGACGAGAGGCGACTCGTCGTGGCTCCGGAGCGTCGAGAAGAGGAGAGGCGCTATCAGGTTCCGGACACCCGGCCATCATGGAGGCCGGCTGAACAGCACCAGCGTCAGGACCAGAGGGGGAGATCCCCAGAGAGGAGGCCCTACCATCAGCAGGGTAGGCGCGATGACAGAGGGAGAGATGAGGCCATGATGGTCGCCAGGCCAGGCCACCATCAGGGCAAGAAGAAGAAGAAGAAGCAGCCGAGGAGGGAACAGATAGAGGAGGTTCCGCTCTACTGTGACTTCCACCAGGCGGAGGGGCATGCCATGATGGCCTGCCCAGCCTTTTGGGAGGCCAGAAGGAAGCTAGCCGTAGGAGAAACCGGAGGAGAGCAGCGGAGGATCGAGGCCCCTGCCGAGCCGCAGGCAGGGCAGGCTGCCGTCGTTCGAAGGAGGAACGAGGACCGCATCGACCATGGAGGTCGTGGAGAGCTGGGCCAGGGAAGCCGAGGTGGAGGAGGAGTAGGAGTGATCCACGGGGGAGCCGGGCTGGAAGCTTCCCGAAAGGGGAGCCTCCATCAGATCTATCGTCGGAGCGTCGCTTCGACCTCGCAGGCCCCGCCCCCGTTGGAGGAGATCACCTTCTCCGAGGAGGACATGCTAGGGAATGAGAATCCCTTCCATGATGCCCTCGTCATCCAGGCCGCAGTAGAAGACTTCACCGTTGATCGAATCCTGGTCGATAACGGTAGCTCTGTGAACGTCATCTTCAAGGAGACGTTCGATAGACTGGGAGTCAGGCCCGACAGAGTTCGAGCAACAGATGGTCCCCTCTTTGGCTTCTCCGGAGAGAAGAAGGAGGTGGAAGGAGGAGCAGATCTCCTTGTAACCCTCGGTGGCACCTCCATCAACTGTCGATGCGTAATCGTCGACGCCCCGAGCTGTTACAAGGCCATCTTCGGGAGGCCACTTCTCAACGCCTTCAAGGCCGTCCCATCCTCCTACCATCAGTGCTTGAAGTACTGTCAGGGGGATGTCCAGGTGAGGATCAGGAGCGATCCAAGAGCCGCCAGAGAGTGCTACCTCAATGCCGTCAGTACCATCAGCTGGATGGCTGACGCAGAAGAGTTTGGAAGGGTGCTCGAGAGCCCAGCCAGGCTGGAGGTAGCTGAGGAGATCGAGGAGATCGAGGTGCTCTCCGCAGCAGGAGCACTCGGGCTGGTGAGGATCGGCGGATCCCTGAAGATTGAAGAGAAGATAAGGATGGCGGCGTGTCTTCAAGAGAACGTCGACATCTTTGCTTGGAGCGCAGCAGAGATGCCGGGGATCGATCTTGAGGTGGCTTGCCATCGCCTCAATTTGGATCCCACGGTCCAGCCCGTCCGCCAGAGAAAGAGGAAGAGTGCCACTATCCTGGCCGAGCCCATTCAGCAGGAGGTGAAGAAGCTGCTAGACGCAGGCTTTGTGTCAGAGATCCAGTATCCAGGCTGGGTCTCAAACGTTGTAATGGTTAAAAAAGTGGGGGGTAGCTGGCGGATGTGTGTAGATTTCTCTTTGATGAATAAAAGCTGCCCCAAGGATTGTTATCCCTTGCCTCGAATCGACGCGCTGGTTGATTCAGCCGTCGGTTTTTCTATGATGAGCTTTCTTGATGCGTTTTCAGGATACCATCAGATCCGGATGCATCCCCCAGACTGTCGCGACGTCTCCTTCATCACTGATGATGGCTGCTACAGCTACAAAATGATGCCCTTTGGGCTAAGGAATGCCGGAGCCACCTATCAGCGGATGATGGATCACGTTTTCAGAGAGCAGAAGGGGAGGAACTTGGAGGTGTATGTGGACGACCTCTTGATTAAAAGCAAGAGCGTCCAGGAACACATTGCAGATCTGGTGGAGACCTTTGCAACGCTGAGGAGGTTCAAAATGAGGCTCAATCCTGCGAAGTGCGTCTTTGGAGCAGGAAGAGGCAAGTTCATGGGGCATCTCCTTACCCCGGAGGGAGTAGAGCCTAACCCCGACAAGGTTAGGGCGATCCTGGAGATGCCGTCCCCGAAGACGATGAAGGAGGTGCAGAGGTTGACTGGAAGGTTGGCGGGTCTTAGCCGCTTCCTGTCAAAGGCCGGGGAGAAGTGCTCTCCATTCTTCAGAACACTCCGCAAAACGGAGAATTTTGAGTGGTCCGAAGGATGTGAGAAGGCGTTCGTGAAGCTGAAGGAGCAGTTGACGCAAACACCTCTCCTTCAGAGCCCGAAAGAAGGCGAAGACCTGCTCATCTATCTGGGAGTAGGAGCAGAGGCTGTCAGCTCTGTGCTAGTCCGAAAAGAGGGAAGAAAGCAGTTACCTATCTACTACGTTAGCCGGGTGCTGAAGAAGGCGGAGCTGAAGTATCCAATCCTGGAAAAGCTTGCCTTCGCCTTGGTGGTGTCGGCGAGGAAGCTTCGGCCTTATTTTCAGGCTCACTCCATCCGAGTGGTGACCGATCATCCTCTTCGAAGTATCTTGGAGGGGGTGGAGCACTTAGGGAGATTAGCGAAATGGTCGGTAGAACTCAGCGAGTTCGACATTTCCTTCTCACCCCGGGTGGCGATCAAGGCCCAGGCAATAGCAGACTTCTTGGCAGACTTCTCAGCGGAAGCAGAGCCAGGGGAAGAGGTGCTCAACCCAATCCCTTGGACGATGTTTGTTGACGGAGCTTCGGGAAGGAGCTCTGTGGGAGTGGGCATCGTTCTTGTCAGCCCACAGGGAACGAGGATCGAGCAGGCCGTCGAGATCCTCTTCCCCGTCACAAATAATCAGGCAGAGTACGAAGCCATAGTGGCAGGCTTGTGTCTTGCCAAGGAGCTAGGGATCCGTGATGTTCGGGCTTTCACGGACTCAATGGTGGTCGCGTCGCAGATTAGAGGAGAGTTTGAAGTGCGCGACACCATCCTGCAGAAGTACTTGGTGAAGGTCAAGGGATTGATTGGAGGCTTCCAGTCTTTCTTCGTCGAGCATGTCCCAAGAGAGGAGAACTCGGCGGCGGACCGTTTGGCCAAGTACGGGCCAAGAGCTGGCGGAACCATCACCGAACTGTTTCGACCGTCCATCGAAGAGGGAGAGATGATGGAGATCGAGCAGCGTCCTTCGTGGACGGATCCGTTTGTGGCATTCCTCGCCACCGGCCAGCTTCCAGCAGCTGAAGGGGATCAGAGGAGGTTTCGGTACAAAGCGGCGTACTATCTTTTGCAGGATGGGGAGCTGTACCGCAAAACCATCTCGGGCCCCCTAGCCAGATGTATCTCTGAAGACGAAGTACCCCGGGTGTTGGAGGAGATCCACTCGGGAGAGTGTGGAAGTCATTCTGGGACTCGCACTTTAGAGCAGAGGGTCTTGAGGAATGGTTACTTCTAGCCTACTATCCGGAAGGATGCTGAGAACTTCTCGAAGAAGTGCCAGAAGTGCCAGCTCTTCGCCCCCCTCCAGTTGCAGCCAGCCCGGCAGCTCCGATCAATCACCGCCCCATGGCCGTTCGCCATTTGGGGGATGGACTTGATTGGCCCTTTCCCCCTAGCTAGTGGTCAGAGGAAGTTCGTTCTCGTCATGATCGACTACTTCTCCAAGTGGATCGAGGCCAAAGCTTTGGCCAAGACCACCTCTCAAGTCGTGAAGAACTTCATCTGGGGGGAGATTGTCTGCCGGTTTGGGATTCCTCTCGCCATCATCACCGACAACGGTCCCCAGTTTGCCAGCTTGGAGCTGGAAGATTTCTGCAGGCAGCTAGGAACCGATCTTCGATTCGCCTCCGTGCATCACCCGAGGAGCAATGGCCAAGTGGAGGCCGCCAACAAGTTGATCATCAATCTGCTGAAGAAGAAGGTGGAGAACCTGAGAGGTAATTGGGCGGACCAGCTCCCCTCGGTCCTTTGGGCTTTGAGGACCACTCCTAGCTCAGCTACCGGGGAGACACCGTTCAAACTCTCTCACGGGTCAGAAGCTCTCATCCCGGTAGAGTTCGAAGTCAGAAGTCCAAGGGTGATCGCCGCTGAAGGCGGAAGTGAAGAATCGCGGCTAGAGAACGAAGAGGCTCAGAAGCTATCTCTCGACTACATCGAGGAACTTCGAGATTTAGCTTCGGCCAGGCAAGAGGAGATCAAGCGGCGAATGGCGAGGCATTTCGATAAGAATGTCCGCCTCAAACACTTCCAAGAGGGTGACTTGGTCCTGAAGAAGGTAGACGCGGCAGGAAGATCAGCGGCCGTCGGAAAGCTCCATCCGAACTGGGAAGGGCCCTTCATCATCCACGAGTCACTCCTAACAGGAGGGTACCGCCTACAGAATCAGGAAGGAGAACTGCTCGGGAACACTTGGAATGGTGACGACCTGAAAAGGTTCTACCCCTAAAGGGGAAGGTGTACGTCCCACCCTTGTAATTTCCATTGATTCATAAATAAAACCCTTCCCCTCCCTGAAACAAGGGACTGGGAAGCTTTTTCTGGCACAACAAGAGTTTTCAAGGAAGAAAGAAGAAAAGCCGGTGGAATTGGTCCACAGGCCAAGTTGGAAAACGAGCCTCCGACTTAATCCTCGTAAAACCCCAGAACGGATGATGGGACAGTGCCTCGGTTCAGCAACCCTCTAAGACCAAGCCTCTGCATTGACGGTCGAGATCAGCTCCCCCCTTGCATGTTGGCCATGGTTCGTACCGACTGCGCTTCTCATTCGACTGGAGGGATTACCAGAAAGAAGTCTGGACGCCGACCTTCCAACTGGGAAAGGAAGTGATCAGTTTCACTAGCTCAGGGGACCCTTGGAGAAAGGTGTCGCATACCCTTGCGAGCAGGAGGCTCCTAAAATAAAAAATATTAGCGGGTAGAATTGGTCCACATGCAAAGTTGGAAAACGTGCCTCCAGCTTAAACCTTGTGGAACCCCGGAACGGATGATCGGACAGTGCCTCGGTTGAGCAACCCTCTAAGCCCAAGCCCCTGCATTGACGGTCGAGATCAGCTCCCCCCTTGCATGTTGGCCACGGTTCCGACTGACTGCGCTTCTCATCTGACCGGAGGGATTACCAGGGAGAAGTCTTGACGCCGACCTTCCGATTGGACAAGGAAGAGATCAATTTTACTAGCTCCAAGCGTCTTGTTTCCAGCTTTTCTCCGATTGTGTGAGTTACTGTGCTTAAATATGCATAACTTCCCTCCAAATTATTGAGTAGCAGGAGACAGGTTCGGCCTTTGAAGGTAGCAAGCATCCAAGTAATAGGATGAAGGCTCCTGGGTGTTGTGTCCCTGTGGGATCGACCCGGCGGCCTTTCCTTACTTGACGTCGGCCTTTGAAGGTAGCAAGCATCCAAGTTATAGGATGAAGGCTCCTGGGTGTTGTGTCCCTGTGGGATCGACCCGGCGGCCTTTCCTTACTTGACGTCGGCCTTTGAAGGTAGCAAGCATCCAAGTTATAGGATGAAGGCTCCTGGGTGTTGTGTCCCTGTGGGATCGACCCGACGGCCTTTCCTTACTTGACGTCGGCCTTTGAAGGTAGCAAGCATCCAATTTATAGGATGAAGGCTCCTGGGTGTTGTGTCCCTGTGGGATCGACCCGACGGCCTTTCCTTACTTGACGTCGGCCTTTGAAGGTAGCAAGCATCCAAGTTATAGGATGAAGGCTCCTGGGTGTTGTGTCCCTGTGGGATCGACCCGGCGGCCTTTCCTTACTTGACGTCGGCCTTTGAAGGTAGCAAGCATCCAAGTTATAGGATGAAGGCTCCTGGGTGTTGTGTCCCTGTGGGATCGACCCGGCGGCCTTTCCTTACTTGACGTCGGCCTTTGAAGGTAGCAAGCATCCAAGTTATAGGATGAAGGCTCCTGGGTGTTGTGTCCCTGTGGGATCGACCCGGCGGCCTTTCCTTACTTGACGTCGGCCTTTGAAGGTAACAAGCATCCAAGTTATAGGATGAAGGCTCCTGGGTGTTGTGTCCCTGTGGGATCGACCCGGCGGCCTTTCCTTACTTGACGTCCGCCTTTGAAGGTAACAAGCATCCAAGTGATAGGATGAAGGCCCTGGGAGTTGTGTCCCTGTGAGACCTGCCCGGCTGCCATCCCTTACTTGACGTCATTCTCCGTCAACATCAGGTTTTAGAGTAGGAGGGAGGCCTCGGGATGATATTCCCCCAGGGCTCCCCGACTGCTAAACCTTACTCCTTCCTTCCCTTGAAGAGCTCCTTAGATTCTTGCTTAAAAACCTAACGACGCTCCTCACTAGGTGCAGATCAAGGCCTCAAGCTGAAGTCTGCAGGTGCGAGTATGATGGTGCGAGCATGCATGGCGAGCATGCGAGTGCGAGTATACATACTCGCCAAAGTCCTAGGAGCCTAGCGAGCACTCAACCTCGCCTCGAACCTAGGAGCCTAAGCAACATATAAGCAAAGAAGTAAAAGCACAGAATGAAAGAATAGGCGAGTAAAAACTTGTCAAAATTCCTTTTCATTTCTACAAAAAATCGGTATATGCTACAGGTGTACAAAAAGGTCGCCGGGCGAGCAAAAAGGGAGCCCAGGCGACTAGGCGACATCCTCGCCATCTACATCTACATCGTCGCCGTCATCATCGTCGTCATCATCATCATCCTCATCATCGTCGTCCTCAGCATCGCTAAGTCGCGGCGATGATGCTCGCAGGGGGGAGGTGGACTCCTCGGCGAGTATGGCCGGGATAAGGTCTCCCACCGTCAATCCCATGGCCTCCGGCTTCAGAAGATCATCTGCCTTCAGCTGATTCAGGATGACCTCCCCTGTTGCTCGCGCGATCTCCCGGCGAATATGGGGCATGTCGTCGCCGTGCATCCTGACCTGCTTGACGAAACGATGAGGGCCCACCCTCGCCGGCTGTTGCTCGGCAGGCCGAGTTTCTAGCTCGGCAATACGGATTTGGGCGGCTTCCAAGGCCGAGCGAGTATCTTCCAGCTCCTTCTCGGCCTGGGATAGTCTCTTCGCCGATTCCAGCTCGGCAACCTGCAGAAGACAAGAAGAAGGAAGGTAAGCTTGACAGCGCGCAAAGAGGCGAGTATTACAGGAAGTGCGGAAAGTCGCAAAGACAAAGTACCTCGAACCCACTGATCCTCTCCGCCATGGCGATCATTTTCGGCCCCTGCGCCTTGATCGCCTCCTCGTACATCAGCAGTCGCTTCGCTGTTGAATGAACGAGCTCGGCAGTTCGCAGGATCGAGCGCGAGGTTTGATGAGCAAGATGCTCGGCAGAGGCCTCCTGCAGCAGCTCGGCGTCAGTACGACTATAGATCGCATGAAGCACATCGAAGGCCTCCCCCTTATCCTCCCAGTCCTCGGACCAAACGGGGAGGTTCGAGCTTAGAGTCACCTCGTGAGCGCGATCAGACCAGGTCACCAATGGGCGACCAAAGTCGTCCTCGCCACGGATGCCCTCGTTGAAAAAAGGGTGGCTGCTCGGCTCGCCAGCCTCCGAGGGGTCCACCTTTTGTCCCAAATCCTTATGGGCAGTCTCCTTCTTCCTTCTCTTGGGCTCAGAAACCTTGCCCTTGACTACTCGCCTCCTCGAAGTCCCGGCGACATTAACCTCATCGCCTCCTGGCGACAAGTCGATTGGGGAGGAATCCCCGACCTCGTGCGCCGAGGTTCTCGCACCCCCTTGGGCGGCAGCGGTCGCCTTCGCCGCGAGAGGAAGAGCGTCGCGCGGAAGAGTTTGCACGCCTGCAAAAAGAAGACCGAAGGTTAGTCGCCTGAGCAAGGGCCAAAGGGCGAGTATGACTGATGCTCGCACGAAAGATACCTTCCCCTGGGCGAACTTCCGTGAGCTCGTCTACTCGCCTCCTCCAGAGCATCACGTCGAAGCGACGATTCCTGAAGCAGGCGAGCAGCTTCACCTGGTCCTCCTGAAGCCAGGGAACCGTGAAGACATCCTCTGAAGGTTGAATGGGCGAGCGCGAGATGCCCGCAAAGTCGCCCTCAATGGCGACTATTCGCTCGGCCCAGCGATGGTTCTTATTTGAAGTCCCCGCCAGCGTGCAGACATGGCTGCACAAGAAGATGACGCCCTCGCCGGTCGCCATGATGGTGAATACTCGCCTAAAGACCGAAAGGTCGAAGACGATATTCTGCTCCCGAAGGTAGCACAGGAACCCCATGATCATCGCCACTCCGTTGGGATTGATCTGGGCGGGCACTATCCCATAGAACACGAGTATCTTCCGAAACTCGGGCCATATGGGAAGTCGCAGGCCGACCTCGAAGTGTCGGATTGGGAAGATCATCGCCAGTTGCGAGGAGGTGTTTAGTCGCTCAGTCGGGCGAGGAAGCCTGGCGACATATCCGGGAGTCTCGAACTTGGAGTTGAACTCGTCCAAGTCCTTCTGATGCGTAATCGGCTTCTTGAACGAGCTCTCCTCGAAGTTTTTCGCGTGGTTAGCTCGCCTGATGGCCGCCTCCTCGATCATCTTGGAAGAAAGGAAAGAGAGCGAGTATCAAAGAAGGGCGAGGATTGGAAGCCTGGAAGATGCTCGCTCAGGGAAGCTAGAGATCGCTAAAGGCGTATTTAAGACTCACCCACCCCCCTATTTATAATAGTCGGGTAGTCTGGCTTGTCGAACACGACTCCGCGAGCACGACTAGGGGTGGCGAGTATTCAAGAAAGTCGCCCAAAGTTCAGAGCGCGCCAACCGCCGACCTTCATCTAGCGAGGATCTGCATCACAGAAACACGAAGAAGCTCGCCAAAATATAGGCGACATTCAACAGATACTCGGCAAAAAGAAGATAGAAGAAAAAGCCAAACAAAAGAAGATCAAGTAAAACAAAGACAAGATTGAAGGGCGAGTATTCGATTACTCGGCAAATCAGCACTACTTCAAATAAATCGTTCAAAAGGTACAAAGAATGCTCGCCAGGAGCTACAAAGCTACATGGAAGATAAAGTTGAAGAAAAGCAGCAGCTAGGGTTGCGCCTGGATGTTCGCCTGGGGATCCTGGATCTGAGGATGTCGACCGGCCCAGCCCATGCTGCGAGCACGCTTGAAATGCTCGGAGGCCAGGGACATTGCGTCCTCGCCTTGTCGCAGCTGGTCTTCGATCCTCACCAGCCTCCCCACCGAGCCCATGCTCGCGCGCATCCCGACCAGCTCGTCATGATGCAGTTGTTGTCGGTGCTCGATCCTAGCAATCCTGCGCTCCAAGTCGCTGACAGACTGGAGGCGAGCTTCAGTACCCGACATGCGAGTATCAAACTCCTCCAGCCGGGATACTCGCGCCTCCAAGTCAGTTAGGCGGCGATGAGGGTCACTAGCCGCCAAGCGCTCAACCCGCGATTCCACCTCAGTCAGGCGGCGATGAGGTTCGCAGATCGATAGCCGCTCTATCCTGGATTCCAAGTCCAAGATAGCGCGAGTAGCCTTTTCCTGGTACTCGCGAGGGGGGAGCCCAACGGCGAGTAGAGTGGTTACCGGACTGATCCCGGTTGGAGGGCAGGTCCCCTCGACCGCGACTATCTCCTGGTCGCCCTCCGCCCCTTGGAGCGAAGAAGACCGAGGACCCTCCAGTCCCGCCCCTGCGCGAGGACTCCCCCTGGTGGGAAGAGGGAGCAGTTGAGGTAGAAGGACGTTGATCGCCCGGATGATTCACTGACGACGGAAGTCTAGGAGGAGGAGGCGGCAGCGCGACCACGGGTAGTTGTGTGTTGCTCGCCGGCTCTGGTCGCGAGTTGGGTGGAGGCGGAGGAGGAATGATGTTCGCCAGAGGAGCCCCATGCTCGCTCATCGGCCTCTTCTCCACAGAGGAGCTGTAGAGGATCCTTACCGAGTGACCACTCCGAGACCCACCCTCAGGCGAGATCATCGGGGATGATCGCAGCGGTATTGCAGCCAAAGGCTCCTCCCGAGCCTCAGTACTCGGCGGATCTACAGATAGCAACATCAACGTCAGAATCTCGCCAGAAGACAGCATAGAGCGTAGAAAGGGCGAGCAAGGAGCTCACCTCGCGCAGGAGGAAGGTCCGGTTGGGTTTGAGTTTGGGTCCTATCCCTACTCGCCTCCGGGGCGACCTCTGCCGAAGGAGGAGGAGGAGCGGGAGCAGGCGAGAGCCCCTCGAGGGAGAGGCCTAAGTCGTCCAGCAGTTGCTGGCGATGCTCGCCCAAAGGATCGGCGACCTTCTTCGTCGTCGCCTCCTTCTCCTTCTCTCTCTTCTTCTTCTTAGCCGCCCTCTTCCTCTTCTTGTTCGCGAGGAAGGCGTCTACCTCGGCGTCCATGCGAGGAAGAGGAATGGGCACGCCGATCAGATTCGCAAGGTCGGCCTTGGCCTTTTTGGCAGCCTCGGCAAAAACTAGCGACATTGTGCGCGAGTACAAAAGGACGGTTCCATCAGAGCCCCCCCCTCCTTTATATAGAGCCCAAGCGTCGGACAGTCAAGATCCGAGTATCTCCCTATACTCGCCAGGGTAGAAGCTCGTCGAATAAAGGTTGGATGTTTCTTTCCGAGCAACTCCGTTACTCGCAAAGAGCGGGGATTGTGTACAACCCTTATTCTCCGAGGGTAGGACCCACTCAAGGACACGTAGGCAGGTCAAAGTCAAAGAGGCAAGACAGATCAGCCAGCAGGAGTAAAAGAAGGTTGGCGAGTACTGGCTAAATACTCGCCAGAAGGTTGGCGAGTATTGGCTAAAGACTCGCCAGAAGGGCGACTATGGTCGAAGATACGTGCCGAGTATCCCGTATGTCGCCCCAAGCGTCCGGCGAACCATAGAAGACCTGAGCGAGTATCGGCCCGGCTTGTGCGAGCAGCAGCGGATACTCGCCAGAAGGGCGACTATGGTCGAAGATGCTCGCCGAGTATCCCATTTGTCGCCAGGTTAGGGCTGGGCTATAAAACCCCCTACCCCTTGGTTGCCTATAAATAGGACCCCAGGGGTACTTGGATTGGCACCTGTGCTTGAGCTTCTAGAACCCAATTTCCGAATTCTTGAGCCCGTCACCCCTGCTTGCTAGCCAAGTCGGTGCCTTCCTCGTACCTTGCTCGGCCATTCTTGGTTGTGGAGGGGAAGACTCCTTCGAGCTTCCGGGTACGTGGTGGGACCTCCCTGCCGCAGCACCTGGGGTCCTGTAGTTGCTCTCCTAGTTTCCTCATAGTCGCCAGCTTGATCATCTCGTCTGACAGCTGGGCAAGTAGCCTCCGGCTGCAACGGTCCGAATTTTGAGGTCAGAATTTTCCTGGCGTCAACAACTTGTTTTTGTCTTGATTTTAATCTTGCAATATTTCTAAGTTTTTTAATTAAAATCTAAACTTTTTGAAAACCCTTATTCACCCCCCCTCTAAGGGCACCGACCGATCCAACAAGTGGTATAAGAGCTAGGTTATTCCAATCGGCTTAACAAACCGGGAATAATGGCGTCTCATGATCTCGCTTCTATTAGTGGGGGTAACTTTTATGAAGAAGAAAAATCTCCTGCGCCACCTTTATTCGAAGGAAGAAATTATAAAGGGTGGAAATCATTAATGGAAACTTTTATTAAAAAATTAGATATCAACGCTTGGGATACATCAATAGCAAGACCAACAAATGAATCAAATAAACAAGAGCGTCAATTAAATGCAAAAGCTATGCACTATATTTTCTGTGCTTTATCTCAAGATATCTTTAAATTAATATATTGTTTTTCTAGTGCATATAAAGTTTGGAAATTTCTTGAAGAAATGTATGATTTTCCTCTTACAGGTATGGAACAAACACAAGAATTGAAAAACATACAAGCTTGCACCAATTTTCAAGAAAGCCCCTCCCATGATGAAACCATGAAGTGCACATCAACTGAAAGAGAAGAAGAAGTGTTATCTTCGGAAGAGGAGTGCCAAAAAAATTTCAAAGAAACTATGTGTTCAAGTCGTGCCTCTGCCAAAAGCAATGTAAAGAAATCTAATCCCATCTTTTGTACTTCTATCTCTTCATTACAATTACTTCAAACTACAAATCGCAAAATTAAGAAATTAAAAAACGCTAATAAATATTTGCGCATAGAAAATAAAAATTTAAAAGCAAAAATTAATGAAGAATCAAATTCTAATTTATCTAGTTCTACACATAGCTCATTAGTGGAAAACATTATATCTTGTGATATTAAAGATAAATTTAAGGAATTTGAAAAAGAAATTATTTTTATAAAAGAACAAAATGAAAAATTATGTTTAGAAAATTCATCTTTGATAAAAGATTGTGCTAAGTGTAAAGAATATAAAACTGAAATTAAAGAGATGGACGAAACATTTGATGAATATAGGGATGAATATGAAAAACATATTGAATCAATTGCTACTACTCTTAAAAACAATACAATCGCCTATAATAAAGCTAGACATAATCTAAAAACTAAGAATGATGAATTAAATGCTAAAATCATCTTGTTTAAGGAAATCATAAAGAAAAACAATCAAAACATTCATTCGCAATATCAAGATATATCCAAAAGCAAGATAAATATAAATTTTCAAAACATTAATAAATTAAACAATGGGTATAAAAGACATCAATATTTTAAAAATGAACGAACAAACTGCACTTATAGTAAGGACCTAAATCGTTACAATAAGTGCCAAAAATCGTTACAAAAACTCTTTGGTAACGAAAAAAACTTTAAGTAACGGTCCTCCTCTAAAGCTCGACGCTAAAGGTTCTTGTAACGAATGTATGCATGTCGTTACAAATAAATTAATTGTAACAAACAATACTTTCTCACCAAAAAAAGATTCTTCCTCACAATAAATTGGTCACAATAAATATTATTTCGTTACGAATGTTTTTTTTCCTCACAAAAAAATAGTTACGATTAAAACTATTTCGTTACAAATATTTTTTTTCCTCACTAAAAATAAACTAACTTCGTTACAATATAGTATAATAAATATTATTTCGTTACAATAGATTAAACAATAGTAACTAAAAAACCATTACATTTGTTTTCCATTCTTCTTACTATAGCAAATTCTTTAATATATCAAAAATATTTCATTTCTATTTTTTGTGTACATGAGATTTTATTACAAATAATAATCTTGAAAACACACATATTTAATATTTTGTAACAAGATCAACATGTATTTATTCACACCAAAAAGTTTTACATAGAGTACAAGTTATTATCATCTCTTCTAAAATAATACAATATTACATTAAAAGATCAACATGTTTCTAATAAATCTTCCGTCATTTTTCGAAAAATGAATCGTCCATCACTTTCTGACTAATGAATCTTTCGTCACTTGCCGGTCAATGCTCGAGCACCCTACAAATAAAAGAGAGCAATTAAGATCACCCTACAAATAAATGAGAGCAGAAATATTCATACAATGCAATTTTATAGATTTAATAATCAGTTCAAAAATCAAGGTCTTTAAGAGCAGATGTTTATAGGAATTTCATTCATAAACCTATGAGTGTCAGCCCCTATATCCAATCATATCCTACAAAATTGGACCTCACACAGACACATAGTCCAGTCAAAAAGCAAGAAAGAAAATAATTAAAACATATCTCCTTCATTAAGAAATACACGAAAACATCTAGGTTAGATGAGCGAACCCGCTGCTGCAGTTTGCTGCAACTGCAACGAACCCACTGCTGAACCCGCTGCTGCAGTTTGCTGCAGCTGCAGCGAACCCGCTGTTGCAGTTTGCTGTAGCTGCAGCGAACCCGCTGCTGAACCCGCTGCTGCAGTTTGCTGCAGCTGCAGCGAACCCGCTGTTGTAGTTTGCTGCAGCTGCAGCGAACCTGATGCTGCATTTTGCAGCAGCTGCAGCGAACCCGCTGCTGCAGTTTGCAGCAGCTGCAGCAAACCCGCTGCTGCAGTTTGCTAAATCCGGAGCAAACTCGTTGCAGTTTGCAAACTCGCTGCATGTTTATTTCTAAAAAAGACTTGGATAGAAACTATAAGGAAAGACATGATAGGGGGTTTGCCCCTAAATGGACAAATATTTCTATACAACCCAATATAAATAACTTGAAAGAAAATAGAAAATAAAAGCTCTAAGACATGATTTATACAAAAATTGACATTAGAATTCTTTCATATATCATGCACATTCAGAACAAACCATTTGATATTCAGTATTTAGATAAGATTAAAACTAATATGTTAGAAACATTGAAGGAATTGGTGATGTCATGTGCAATACCTCCTTGTAGAGTGTTGATACCACCTCCCTTAGATCATCCGTGCAATACCTGGCATCTAACATTTGTATGTTTTTCTAGTTACATAATTTTAACTATGCCACAAATAAAATCAAAGACATTAAGGATATCATAATGAAGTTATGGCTTAAAAACGCCGAACCAAATGAAGCCTAAATCACATGAGGGAAAAAGGGTTAGCCTTTTCCAAATGTAGGTTCCCTATATAAGATTGCTCTCCTGTTATCTTTAAGGGCCCTGGCTAAAATCTCGCTCGCACCGTCAGTTCCTCTATTCACCTAAGACATTGAAAAATACAACAATTTCACTTAATAAGAAAAGTATCAGTAATTTTTTACAAACCTGTGATGCTTCTTCACAGGTCAAAGCTCAGTTCGCACGATGCAGTCGTAGGGCTGCACTCAAGTCAAATACTTGTTATGTATAATCACTTAACCAGAGCAGGCAGGCTGATGGAGAAGAGGATCAAATGAATATACATCATAATGACTCTTTCATCATAATGAATTCCTCAACTAGTATCAAATGAATTCCTTAAAATAAGCACCTATTGTGTTTGAGCACAGACAGCTGTTGTGAACAGGGAGATAATAGAGAAATTGTTTTATCATGCAAGTTTATTAAAATAAAGACCAGTGGCCTCAGTAAGTGCAGTGTTTAAAACCCATCACGAAAGCTACCGGGCCTAAAGGCGGCAACAATCACCAAGTATAAGTGTATAACCATAACCATCATTGGCCAAAAATAGAAAATTTAGTGCACAGCCACAACACTAGGCAGTGTAAACAAATACAATATGCATACCTGGAGAATTAAACCCAACAGCAAAACAAAAACATAGCTGAATGCACAGAAAACCTGCCTTTGGTGTCCATTATTATTTATTTTTCAGGGCATACTCCAATGTTATAGCTGAAACAAACAAGGCCAGGCACAAAACCTGCCATCTAACAAAACCTGAACTGAAACTAGTAAGTATCACCAAAACAGATAGATATTACAAAATGCATGCCAACAAACCAAGTAGATCCCCAAGCTTGGAACCAAAATTGTGAAGATATAACTTTTGTTTCAACCACCAACTAGGAGTGCAAAAGCCCCATAACAGTAGCCAAAAAAACACCCAACATTATTACTGAAATCCCCATGTAAAGTACAAACTATAGCAGACACTTAAGCCACAAACTACAGCCACTTAAGCCACAAACTACAGCAGCCACTTAAGCCACTTAAGACACAAACTACAACATATTCATCAACAGCAGCATAATCTCAGAAAAAATTTATTCAAATCAAGCTAATCACATGAAGTTTGCCCAAACTGCACATGCAGTTTGCCCAAACTGCACATGCAGTTTGCCCAAACTGCACATGCAGTTTGCCCAAACTGCATATGACATAACAGGAATAGAATGAATAAAGACTAGTGGCCTCAGTAAGTGCAGTGTTTAAAACCCATCACGAAAGCTACCGGGCCTAAAGGCGGCAACAATCACTAAGTATAAGTGTATAACCATAACCATCATTGGCCAAAAATAGAAAATTTAGTGCACAGCCACAACACTAGGCAGTGTAAAAAAATACAATATGCATACCTGGAGAATTAAACCCAACAGCAAAACAAAAACATAGCTGAATGCACAGAAAACCTGCCTTTGGTGTCCATTATTATTTATTTTTCAGGGCATACTCCAATGTTATAGCTGAAACAAACAAGGCCAGGCACAAAACCTGCCATCTAACAAAACCTGAACTGAAACTAGTAAGTATCACCAAAACAGATAGATATTACAAAATGCATGCCAACAAACCAAGTAGATCCCCAAGCTTGGAACCAAAATTGTGAAGATATAACTTTTGTTTCAACCACCAACTAGGAGTGCAAAAGCCCCATAACAGTAGCCATAAAAACACCCAACATTATTACTGAAATCCCCATGTAAAGTACAAACTATAGCAGACACTTAAGCCACAAACTACAGCCACTTAAGCCACAAACTACAGCAGCCACTTAAGCCACTTAAGACACAAACTACAACATATTCATCAACAGCAGCATAATCTCAGAAAAAATTTATTCAAATCAAGCTAATCACATGAAGTTTGCCCAAACTGCACATGCAGTTTGCCCAAACTGCATATGACATAACATGAATAGAATGAATAAAGACCAGTGGCCTCAGTAAGTGCAGTGTTTAAAACCCATCACGAAAGCTACCAGGCCTAAAGGAGGCAACAATCACTAAGTATAAGTGTATAGCCATAACCATCATTGGCCAAAAATAGAAAATTTAGTGCACAGCCACAACACTAGGCAGTGTAAACAAATACAATATGCATACCTGGAGAATTAAACCCAACAGCAAAACAAAAACATAGCTGAATGCACAGAAAACCTGCCTTTGGTGTCCATTATTATTTATTTTTCAGGGCATACTCCAATGTTATAGCTGAAACAAACAAGGCCAGGCACAAAACCTGCCATCTAACAAAACCTGAACTGAAACTAGTAAGTATCACCAAAATAGATAGATATTACAAAATGCATGCCAACAAACCAAGTAGATCCCCAAGCTTGGAACCAAAATTGTGAAGATATAACTTTTGTTTCAACCACCAACTAGGAGTGCAAAAGCCCCATAACAGTAGCCATAAAAACACCCAACATTATTACTGAAATCCCCATGTAAAGTACAAACTATAGCAGACACTTAAGCCACAAACTACAGCCACTTAAGCCACAAACTACAGCAGCCACTTAAGCCACTTAAGACACAAACTACAACATATTCATCAACAGCAGCATAATCTCAGAAAAAATTTATTCAAATCAAGCTAATCACATGCAGTTTGCCCAAACTGCACATGCAGTTTGCCCAAACTGCACATGCAGTTTGCCCAAACTGCACATGCAGTTTGCCCAAACTGCACATGCAGTTTGCCCAAACTGCACATGCAGTTTGCCCAAACTGCACATGCAGTTTGCCCAAACTGCACATGCAGTTTGCCCAAACTGCATATGACATAACAGGAATAGAATGAATAAAGACCAGTGGCCTCAGTAAGTGCAGTGTTTAAAACCCATCACGAAAGCTACCGGGCCTAAAGGCGGCAACAATCACTAAGTATAAGTGTATAACCATAACCATCATTGGCCAAAATTAGAAAATTTAGTGCACAGCCACAACACCAGGCAGTGAAATCAAATACAATATGCATACCTGGAGAAACTGTTCTGGCCAAAGCAAGACCTGCAATACATACCCAGCAACAAAATGCCAAATAGTCTAACACCCCACTAACAAAACCTACTAATTAGTATATAATCGGCAAAACAGAATCATCCAAGCCAACAAACCAAGCAGATTCCCAAGCTTGGAACCAAAATACTAACAGTCATAAACCAAGCAAAAGTAATAAAATAGTCACAAAGCAGTAAACTAAAAAACTAAGTCATAAACCATTTGACAACAAAAAAGTGCACCAAAAAGTAAATGGTGTGTGCATCAAAGTCAAGGAATTGCCCCAAATTTTTGCAGAACTAATGCCAGCTGCTCTTTCAGCTCATTTTGCCCCTCCTTTAATCCCGCAATCTCTGCATTGTGTGTTTGAATCAAAGCTTCCTGTTTATCTATAAGCTCTGTTTGTGCTGTTAGACGAGTCGTGGCATCGCACAATTCTTCTTCCGCTACATTCAACTTCTCTTTCAACTGAGTAGTCACATTCAATGTCTTCTTCATTCGTTTTGAAGGCACAACACCATAGCCTAGCCCTTTGTCATAACCAGACTTGTTTCCAAGTGCAGTCTTTATAATTTCTCTCTCAGAGCTTATGAGATCACTGTCAGAATCTGTTGTTGTCCTCAGCCTTTCCATTTCACGCTGTAAAATATAGTGTTATAATAGAAACGTATGTGTTCAATCAATTTTGCGAAAGTTTCAAATATATTTTGACTTACGTATGCCGCTTCTGCTTTCTCGCTGACAAACACCCCATTCTTCTTATGGGTGTTCGCAAAGTTCTCAACCGGGCTTTGATTAACCTGTATATCAACAAAATATTTGAGAATATGTCATAGTAATCAATAACTCACATGTATTTATTGCATTACCATTTCCAGCAGTCGGGAATGGTAGGATTTAGAACCCGACGTATGAGTAAACGGCATGTGTGATCTATTATCAGCATTTGTCTTGGACCTTTTCTGCAAGCAAACAAAAGTATTGGATTCTAGTCATTGAATGTGTGATTAATAACATATGTATTAAACAGAATTTACTTAAGTAGTCACATTCACCTTAAATGTCTCACTTTCAAAGAGATCGCACAACTGACACCAATTCTCGATTGAGATCCACTCAAATGGGCTACTAGCTCTTGGATTCTGTCCTGCCACAATATAATCTCTATGCCTTGCAGATAATCTTCCTCTCCAATGTGTGTAGCTACGTTGAAACATCTCCTCCATGAACTCTTGCACACTTTTATCTGTTTCCCAATTCTTTATCACAAACCATTGCTACAAAAGAATAAATTATTTGGTTATCCCAAACAAATTCACATATATGGTATATAAATATTAATTACTTACACCTAATGCAGCATATAAAGTAAGTTTCAGCTCTTCCCCCAATTCACTCCATGGGTTCAAAAAATCCAAACCCGCACTGTGTCTTACAATAACACCTATACCATTTGCAAGGTGCTTTGCATAGCGATGCGACTTCTTAAAACCTTCAGGAAACTCAATCTCAAGTAGTTTCTTGTCCTAACAAAACAAATAAAAGTGTGTTAACATATAGTAAGTGTATGTAAGTTTTAATATACCTAAATAAAGCATACATTTTCTAGTATTGCTTTCTCAATCGACTTTCCGGTGGTCACCCCACGACCTCTTCTTATAGATGAGCTTCCAACTGCATAATTAAAAATCCTTAATAAATATATGATTCAAGTAAATGATACAAACTTGTGAAATAAAATAAGGTATACTTACTACTATTATCAGAACCCTGTATTGGACTTTCATCATTTCCTTCATTAATAGTGGTATCATCATCATTAATGGTGGCAACTGATGCACTTTGTGATTGCTGCAGATTAGGTGAAGGTGTATTTGGTGGAGGTGAAGGTGTATTTGGTGGAGGTGAAGGTGTATTTGGTGTAGGTGACATTTCAACAACCTCAGTATTTGTTGGTTTTTCAGCAACAAGCAGTTGTTTTCTGCTCCTTGTCGTAGGGCGCCGTAGAATAGCATTTTTTGGAGGCATATTACTGCGAAGTAAATAAGATGCAAACGTTAAACATCACATTAAATTATTTAGAGATATCATAAAATGGAAGAATTGCATTACAGTTTCGATCTAATGAATAAGAAAAAACTTAACGTACCCTTTGGATTAGCTTTACATGTTATGATCACTGTCGTCACAATATTGCACTAGTGTTTCATCATCCTCATCTATTGACTCATCTCCATCAACAATATTATTAATTTCTTCCTCTTCTTGGATTCTAGTTAGAACTTCTATATTTATAATATCAGGTTCTATATCATCTCTCCCTAGGAATTGCAAGTTTTGATCTTCGGTAGCATATATTAATTCAGTTTCTGAGGACTCGTGTTGTTGAACTATGTTATCATGCATCTCCTCCACTTCTAGGTCAGCGTGTTCCTCTATGTCCCAAAGGTGTCTATGACATACAAGTTGTGCAATTTTCCAAGGATCGCCGAGTTTTGTGTCATCGACATAGAACACTTGTTGCACTTGGTTTGGAAGAACGAATGGATCATCTTCACACCAACGAGAAGTTGTGTCGATGCTCAAAAAATATTTATCTTTATGCATAGTCTTCTTCCCACCAGTGTCAAACCACTCACACCAAAATAATACTACTTTATATCCATGAAGATAGGTCAATTCAACGACCCTACTTAATACTCCATAAAACTCTACCAAGATATTTTGTTGTTCCCCCACAACAAGTAAACCACTATTTTGTGTTGTTCGGCGATCATCTCGATCATGTGTATGAAATCGTACTTCATTAACAATACAACCAGAGTAAAATTTTGTTAAGTATGATTGTGGACCATTTGCCAATGCCCATAATTCTTTGGAGACTTCGCCCGAGTTTGTGTTATGCACTCTATTTATCTATACAAAATACAATAGGGAGCTAATTAGATAGATGATACTATAAATTAACAATCTTCAAGGGTATCTTCGTATTTGGAGTTTACATGCGCTTGAAACCAATGATGAAACTGCTCTTGATGAGTTTTGTCAATGTTTGTTTCATTTTCATCTCTTTTAAGCTCCTCCATGTGCTTACTATTTAAAAAAAAAAGTACATCAAAATTTGTTACAAATTAAGTAAGGAAATTGAGCTCTTTCATGAATCGAACCTTCGAAAATCATCTACTTCGCTACAATTGTTTAATATGAAGTTATGAGCTGCATCTAGATCTTTTTTAGAAAGTGCTTTGCAACGGCGAAGAGGTCCAAAGGGTCTCACTTTTGATGCATAAACCGACAATTCACACTCTTGTTGATGCTCCACTGAATCTTCATTTCTATTTTCTTTATTGAACCTTGTTTCTATTTCATTTAGGTACATTGACACAAATGTCAAAGACTCTTTTACAATATTTCCTTCAGCTATAGAACCCTCTGGACGAGCTTTATTACGTACGTATCCTTTAAGAGTTTTAAGAAACCTAAAAGGAAAACTCAATGATCATAATAACAAAATTGTTCATTTATGCTATGTAAGATAATAAAGTATAAATGCATAAAGAACAAGTACCTTTCAATCGGGTACGTATACTTTTAGAATCTGTATCATATAAACAAGTTGGGCATGCCCCGTAACCCTTTGTGGTCCACCCAAATAAATTACTAAGAGCTGGAAAATCATTGATTGTCCACATAAGAGCAGCATGCATTTTAAAAGTCTCTTTGGTGTATGTGTCAAAAGTCTCAACACCATTCCATAATTTTTTTAATTCTTCTATCAGTGGTCTAAGATAAACATCAATATCTTTTCCAGGCGCACGTGGGCCAGGAATTAATAATGACATCATAAGAAACTCATCTTTCATACCTTTGTATAACGGCATATTATATGGAATTATCACAACTGGCCACATACTATAAGAAGTACTCATATTTCCAAACGGATTGAACCCATCAGTAGCCAATCCAAGCCTAACATTGCGTGGATCTGCAGCAAAACTAGGATAATGTGCATCAAAACTCTTCCATGCAAGTGAATCTACCGGATGACTCAACGTACCTTCTATCTCTATATGCTTCTCAGTATGCCACCTCATGTCAGCTGCTGTTTTAGAAGACATATAAAGTCTTTGTAGCCTTTGTGTCAAGGGGAAATGCCACAAAACCTTTTGAGCAATTAATTTTCCTTTTCCTTCGTTATATTTCCAACGTGGTTCTTCACACACAGGACACACATCTTTCTTCTCATTCTCTTTCCAAAATAGTGCACAATCATGTCTACACGCGTCTATCTTCTTATAACCCAAACCTATACCAGAAAGAAGTTTCCTAGCCCAGTAAACAGATTTTGGAATAAGATTACCTTCTGGCATCACGTCCTTTAGCAATTCAAGAAGCATGTTAACTGACTTATCTGACATCTTGTTCATTACTTTGATATGCAGCAATTTAACAATGAATGCTAACAAAGAGTATTTTTTGCAACCTGGGTATAGTTCACGTCTGACATTACATAATAGACTTGAAAAAGTTCCCGTACTATCTTCGTTAGAATGTTCTGGAAGTTCTGCATCTCCAATCTCATGTATCAAATCAACTAAATCATCGATGGCTTCAATATCATCGTTACTTTCATGACTTTGAGAAGGTCCACTATTGTTACTATTCGAACTGAACATAAAAGAACTAGTCAGTTTAGCTTCTCCATGATGTATCCACTCCTTATAATATCTGTAAAACCCTTTCAAATGCAAGTCTGCTTTAACTTCAATGAGGCTCTTTGTTTTAATGTTTCGACATACATTGCATGGGCAAATAATTTTATCTTCAAAGTAAATAGCATTTGCCCGTGCAAACTCTAAAAATAAATCCACGCCTCTAGTATAGGTAGAACTGAATCTATCTGCTTCATAAATCCAGCTTTTATCCATAGCTAACAAAAAAAGAATGGGATAAGACAATATCAGCAAAGTATGCTATGCTAAATACACTGCACATATAAATTAGATTTTGAAAAATTATGCTATGCTAAGTAAGATCTAATCACATCCAACCAAGCAATAAATTTAACAAATTATATAAGCTTGTGTTACATATTTTCTAAGCCCTAAGATGGGAAGATAAGTCCTTCTGGCTTAAACCACCACCGCACTTCTACAACCAAATAGATAAGACTGCTTCGCAGTTTGTAACTGCATACGTCACCATTGTTTCTCACCATTGCGTTCATGACTATAATTTCTCACAATTGCATTCATGATCATGGTTACACAACATTGCGTTCATAACAACAAGTTTTATCATGCTAAACATGGCCATAATTTATATATGTATTTGCTTCTAACATATTCTGATTTCTAAAGAACATAATTAATCAAGAGTATAGTTTTATATGCACTATATTAATAAGTAAAACATAAGATATAACTGAGAGCCTGTGTAGCATCCATCACTAAAACATAAGATAAATTAAGGAATGATAAATTATGTTAAAAAATAATCGAGAGAGAAATATTTTGTACTACAATAAAAAAGATAAATTAAGGAATGATTATGTTGAAATAGTGGGAGTTTTCCGATCAGTTCTACGGAGAAAGAACCATATATCGGCACTCCTAATCCATGCGTTCAGTGACTGAAGAACGCTGGAGTAAGAACACTGCTGGAGTAAGAACGCTGGAGTAAGAACGCTGGTATACCTCAAGTTTACGAGGGTTTAGGTATACCTCAAGGAGATGATGAAGAACGATGAATCAAGAACACTGCCGGATCAAGAGACGTCGGAGAGGGTTTCGTGAGGAGAGACGCCGGAGAGGGTTTCGTGAGGAGTCGTGCCGAACTGTCGATTCGCCGGAGGAAGAAGCGAGCGGCGATCAAGGACGGGATGGGGGTCGAGGGTTTCGAGAATATGCGTTTTTCTTGGACGGGATGGGGTTTAGGAGGGTTTCGAGAAAATATGTCGTTTATGGAGGGAAATTTCCCTCCAATAGGCAATTGGTATTAGCACACTAGTTTTGGCTATTCGCACACCAATTTCAATGAGTTATTACGCGTCTTTTGAAAATACGTTTTGTACATGTATTTTTAGGAAAAATGTTCAACACGAAAATTGTAGAACGCGTCGAGATCTACAAGTTTCGTGTTAAACACTTTTCCTAAAAATGCTTGTACAAGGCGTATTTTCAAAAATTCGTCAAAAATTCGCTATAGTTTCGTGTTTGGATTTTTTGCTCGATCTCGACAGATGGCTCGCGCGCCATCATGATCAAAAATATCTGAGCTGAAGCGCGAGTAGTAATCGAGCTCCTGCTCAACGAACTCGAGCTCGACTCAAAATCGAGATTGAGCTCATTGAACTCGAGTTCGAGATTGAGCTCATTGAACTCGAGCTCGACTCAAAATCGAGATTGTGCATATGTGTGTGTGTGTGTGTGTGCATGTTGCATGGGGTTTGTGTCTGTGTCTGTGCGTAATCTATATTTGCTTGTGCATGTGTGTGTCTGTATCTGTATGTATGTGTGTCTATGTGTTTACGTGTATCTGCATGTGTCTGTGTCTGTGTGTGTCTTTGTTTGTGTGTTTGTGTGTGTTTGTGTGTGTTTGTGTGTGTGTGTACACAAATGTCTGTGTGTGTCTGTCTTTTGGTGTTTGTGTGTGTGTGTGTCGTGGCGTAATTGTGTGTGTGTGTGTGTGTGTGTGTGTGTGTGTGTCTGTGTGTCTGTGTGTGTCTGTGTGTGTCTGTGTGTGTCTGTGACTGTGACTGTCTGTGTCAGTGTCAGTGTCTGTGTATTTGAATGTCTGTGTACGTATATGTGTCGTCAGTCCATGTGTCTGTGTTTGTGTCCATGTGTTTGTGTCTGTATGTGTCTGTGTCTGTGTACGTACGTATGTGTGTCGGTCCATGTGTTTGTGTCTGTATGTGTCTGTGTCTGTGTACGTACGTATGTGTGTACGTCGGTCCATGTGTCTGTGTATGTGTCCATGTATCTATACAAGTCTGTGTCTGTGTCCATGTGTTTGTGTCTATGTATCTATGTCTGTATGTACACGTGCTTGTCTGTGTCTGTGTATTTGGGTTGTGTGTGAGTGTTTGTCTGTCTATGCATGTTTGTCTGTGCTTGTGTGTGTCTGTGTTTGCGTATCTATGTGTGTTACACCCAATCTGTGTCTGTGTATGTGTGTTTGTGCGTGTTTGTGTATTTAAAGCTCATGTACACAGTCGGGCAATGTCGAGGCGGGGGTATTGTCGAGCGGGGAACATGGGCCTCATGTGCATTGTCAGTTGATCGAGCTCCTGAGAGCGGACAAAATTGAGCGGGTGTAATTCTTATTTTTAAAAAAACATAAATCTTATGTAAAAAAGTAAATTTTATTGAACAACACGTTGTATTTATGAATTGATTTGACATGTATTTATGAATTCCATTACACATTTATTTTCATTAAATTAAAGCGCGTGTCATCCATCAATCAAAAAGACAATTGTTAACCGCACCCCAGTTTTGGCTATCCGCAACTCATGATTTATATGAATTATTACGCGTTTTTTTTAGATATACGCCTTGTACAAGCATTTTTTAGGAAAAGTGTACTTCAACAGGAAAGTTCTAGATATCGTCGAGATCTACAACTTTTGTGTTGCACATTTTTCCTAAAAATGCATGCACAATGCGTATTTCCAAAAAAATCGTTATATATCTATACTATTCTATAAAGAAGAAATACCCTTTGGTGCAACATTGGCTATACCAAATATACCCCTCCTTAAAAAACAAATTTACGACTTACATTCACTGTCAATTCAAATTTTTTTAAATAGACTGGGTTATTTTGGTCCAATCACACGCTCCCGCCAAACAAAACAGTAAACAAGCGCGATTCATACATCACGCCGTGCCCGATCTCCATCCTCAAACCTTCATTATTTCTCCTGAAAGCCGCGCCCGCTTTGTCTCAGCCCTTCTTCCGCCCCGTCCAACTCTGATGAATCGATCTTAGGGCATCACGCAGGCAACTCCGGCTCTGTTTGGGAGACCGTCGGAGCGCCGTTTCGTCTAGAACGGACTGTTTTTTCCGCGAGAAAAGTGTTTGGGAAGGTTTTCGCGGGCTCCGGCGGGAACGATCGGCGCGAAAGGGTGTCAAACCGAGAAAAGTTGAACTGGACTCCCGAGCTCCATCCGCCGTTCTGAACGGCGCTTACCTCTCTCCTCACCGGTGTGCCGCCGGGACGGTGTGCCAAACAGAGCCTCCGGCTCACCCACACTCCGACGCGAGGGATCTACTACCAGGTACCTCTACCTCCTTCTCTAGGGTTTCCCACTTACGCACATCCATGTTCTCACCTCTGAACTAACTTTCCGGGAAACTCTCAACCCTCCCCAAATACATCGCAGATCTTCATCTACGGCATCACGCAGGTAACCAAAGTTGGGCGATCCCCGAATCTACGCTGATCTACATCTACTTACTCGCACGCACTAATCCCCGAACCTCGCAGGTAACCTCGCAGATTTTTTTTTGAGAGGTTCCCCAAAAAAAATCTTCTTACTCCCCTGGCACTAATCTTCTCCCTTACACTATATGTTCAACCTAGATCTGCCACATATTTGAAGGCTTATGGAGGTACATCTTCAATGATCTTCATCTACTTGCTGACAGATCTTCATTTCCGGAGTCTCAACGAGGAAAAAAAATCTGAGCTCCAGAAGCATCTAAGAAAAGGTTTTTGTTATTTGCCTACAAAAAAGTCTGAGCTCTAGAAAAGGTTTTTGTTTTCATCCTTTTTTTGCTCTCCAGATTCCATGCATTTTGTTATTTTTGCCTTATCAACCTGTGATGCATAAGAATTTAAGCAAAGAAGATGAGATTTCAACCTTTTTTTGGGAAACAATTTAGAGTTCTGTTCTACAGCACAGAGAAGATTTTTTTGGGAAATAATGGACAGATGTGTACACTGGAAATGCAGTGAAGATGCTGTTTTTTTTTTCAATGAAAATCAAACGAGGTAGCTTAACTTCCGAGGGGAAATTCAAACTTCTCCATTTACTGCAGTCATGTATTTCTTTGATATTTTAAAGTTAAGATAATAATAATAATTGACATGAAATTATTTCAGATAATGCAAGGCTATGGCCATGGAAAGTCTTCATGATTGCAAGGCTTTGTCCATGTCTAAGCCTCCATAAAAACATAAGTCCATTTTTGCAAGGATGTCCATGTTTAGGATTGCAAGGCTATGTCCATGGAAAATCTTCAGGATATGCTGTTTGCTTCTCAGATTCTTCTGACCATGTTCAAGCCACCACTAAAACTTAAGTCCATTTTTTGCACTTAAGGTGTTTGTTCTACTGTCCAAATGAGTCAATTTCATATTACTTAAGTTTTTGTTTTAAATTTCTACATGCTTCCGGTGAATTTTTGTTTCAGATTTCTACATGTTTTCAATGATTTTAGGATTGCACGACTTCAAACTTGGGAACATAATTTCCTCTAAAGATGCAAATCATCATTTTCCTTGCTCCATTTCAGGTGCGAATCTCTTTGTTGTCTCATGATATCCATGCAATTGTGCATTAGTTGTTCTTTGATTAGGTTGTTTCCTATTAATTTCAATCTCTCATTTTGGACTTAATTATAATTTGTTCTTCCTCATCATCTTTGTGCCGTTAGTGTTTTTTATAATTTAAGTGCATCATTCTAGATGACTAATATTTGTTCCTAACAATATTTCTATAAAAATATTAGTTTCTATTTGTTTCAATCAATAGTGGGAATTGAAGTACGCTTTAAGTTAGTTTAGACACCTACACCTGATTCATTGTTATAAAAGTTCACTTATTTAACTTCTATTTTTCTTGATAGTTGAAAAGGTAATCAGGTCTTGGCCTTTAGCATCATGTGTAAATGAAGATCTAAACAGGGTACTGCTTAATGGAACATGAATTTTATATTCTGAGAACCTCATGACTGGCACTATTAGAAGCTTAATGAATGATTGTTTCATTAATTTGATTTAGTCCATATATTTTGGAGTGACATAATGAAGATCTTTTGTATCTGATATACAAACTACATTGTGGTATGCTTCTTATATCTCTGAACACGGTTCATGCATGTTCAGACTGCATTTGTACAGCTGCAGTGGTATGCTTCTTGAATCTCTCCGAACTATGCGAGCCCTCTCTCAGGTATGATTGGATTTTTTTTTTTTTTTATGATCTGATGCATTCCATTTGATATTATCTACTCAATTTTAAAAGCACTTCCACCAAAGAACCCCCACGAAAAATTTTGATGTGATATTATCTACAAACTACATTTTTTATGTTTTTTATGATTTGATGCATTCCATTTGATATTTTTGAAAATAATACATCCTTTGATTGATTGCAAATTCATGCACATATTCACACATTTTTGCAAATTCATGCACATATTCTAATATACATGAATTCAACCTGTTTTCATTGATTATTTTGTTATATTTCCTACAAGGGCTGAGGCCGTCACCATCGTAGTTAGGATAGGGGCCGCGCCTACATACTCCATACCAAAGTGTCTTTATGACCCTTAACACTTTCACAATCCTCGATTCAAATGTACATTAACCATTGAAAATCACAAAATCTGCATTATATACTCCACTAAATAACTAAAAAATGCATTATGTACTTCACTAAATAACTAAAAATGGATGATGGAAGTCATAACATTGACATTACTCAAATTTGTATAGGATGGGCTGTTCCTTTGAAGAAACGTTGTTGGAGGGTCGCCCCCACGATGAATGTCGCCCGCACGACGAATGTCGCCCCCACGATGAATGTCGCCCACACGACGAATGTCGCCCCCATGACAAATGTCGCACCCACGATCAATATCACCCCCACGACAAATGACACCGCCCACGACAGATGCGGGCGCAGCCCGCCCGAATGCGGGCGCAGCCCGCTTGAATGTCAAGCGGGCGAAGCCCGCTTGGTTACGGGCGAAGCCCGCAACGACGCATCGAGAACGGGCGTAGCCCGTTCGAAGATGCTAGTATATATATATATATATAGTTACACCCATGTTTCAATTCGGGCGGCAATACGTCTTGTGCGTGCATTTTTAGCAAAAGTGTTCAACACAAAAGTTGTAGATCTCGCTGATATCTACAACTTTTGTGTTGAACACTTTTCCTAAAAATGCATGTACAAGGCGTATTTCTAAAAAAACACGTAATAATTCATATAAAAGGGTTGCGGATAGCCAAAATTGGGGTGCGGTTAACAATTGCCTATATATATATGACATATATTTTCATTAAAAAAATAACTCCCGAGCAAAAACCGTGTGCGCTGACAAATTTATTTATTCTTCCGAGCAAAAAAGATAGAGCTAGCTAATGCAATGCGCGCGACTGAAAAAACGTGCGATCCTTATTTTTATTCAAAAATTATATTAATATATATGTTTTAAATTTTTTGATTTGTTTTGTGCACATGCAATTTTATGGAGGGAAATTTCCCTCCATATAATTCATTAATGTGAGCCCCGCGCGACACATGCAACAAGCGTGGGGCTCAAGCACAGACACATGCACACACAACACGGACACATGCAACGCAGCTGGGCGCACATGTATTCGCGTGCGCGCGAGAGTGCATTTGCGTGCGCGCAAGAGTACATTTGCGTGCGCGCGAGAGTGCATTTGCGTGCACGCGGGTTCGTGCGTGATTTTATTTTAATTCCAAAATTATATTAAAAAATTAATGTTATATTAATTTGCATTCATTTTTACATTTAATATATTTTTAATTTTTAGTTTTGTTTTGTTCAAAATTTTATGGAGGGAAATTTTCATCCGTATATTTCATTCATTCATGTGAGAGAGAGATAGAGCTGCATGGGAGAGAGGCAGAAAAACTTTTATAAAAAGTTAAAGATTTATAAAAAAAACCCATACGCGCAAAAATACATATCGCAATAGTACCACATATCTGCGACAGCCGCGCACGAATGTTTGCGAGCTGTAGGAGTACTGTCGTCGCGTTAGAGCACTATCGAGGCGGGGTACCGTCGCGCGCATACAAATTTTTTTTTTCAAAAAAAAATAATAATTCAAAACTTTGATAATAAAATTGTACAAAAATTGAAAATAAAATATGATATATTTTTTGTAACAAAACTTTAATAATAAAATATTACTTTTAGTAAGGACAATGTCTTTGTCACAAAAAACTTTCATGATGTCGTTACAATTGATACTTATTGTGAGAAAAGTTTTCTATTTGTAACGTAACATTGGTGTTGTTACAAATACTTATAGTTATAGTAACGAATTAATTATTATAGTAACAAAATTTAAAATATTCGTTACAACAAAGTTAGTTTTTGTAACAACAAAAAAACTTTGTTACTTGTTGCGGAACGCTTAGGGCTCTTGGTAGACCGGTTCACTTGAACCGCCTTAGCTCGTGAGCGTGCTAAGCGCGCAAACAGTCAATTAGAGGTTTGATGGGTACGCAGAGACTTTTTAACGTGGAAAACCCGGAAAGGGTAAAAAACCACGCGGCCGGAGCTGTGCCGACCAAACTTCACTATCTTCTGGAGGAGTTACAACTTGGAAGCTAGAACTCGAGCGCGACAGACCGCTACTCGTTACAATACTTGGAGAAAGAGAGCTTCGAGGGTGACAGGCCACCTCACGAAAAAACTAAGTCCTTTTCCCTTCAAAGACTGCTAGTCGCCTTTCGGAAGCGGGAAGGCTAGTCGCCTTTCCCTTCTGAGAGATGCTGGTCGCCTTTCGGAATCGAGAAGGCTAGTCGCCTTTCTCTTCTGAGAACTGCTTGTCGCATTTCGGAATCGAGAAGGCTAGTCGCCTTTCTCTTCTGAGAACTGCTTGTCGCCTTTCGGAATCGAGAAGGCTCGTCGTCTTTCTCTTCTGAGAACTGCTTGTCGCCTTTCGGAATCGAGAAGGCTAGTCGTCTTTCTCTTCTGAGAACTGCTTGTCGCCTTTCGGAATCGAGAAGGCTAGTCGCCTTTCGGAATCGAGAAGGCTCGTCGTCTTTCTCTTCTGAGAACTGCTTGTCGCCTTTCGGAATCGAGAAGGCTAGTCGCCTTTCGGAATCGAGAAGGCTCGTCGTCTTTCTCTTCTGAGAACTGCTTGTCGCCTTTCGGAATCGAGAAGGCTCGTCGTCTTTCTGGAAGATGAAGATCTTCAAGTCCCGAAGGAGATCTTCAAGTCCCGAAGGAGATCTTCAAGTGCCGAAGGAGAATTCCGCAAAAGTCTGCGATGAGCTCTCCCGAGTCCAGAAGTCAAGGTCCTTTCAAATGAAGCCATGGGGCTCCTTTTATAGTTTTTGTCGGGGGCGGCCCGGTAATTTTGCCGTTGGCAGTTTCCATAAATGCTCGGTGGACGAATCATATTCTCCGGTTCGGGGCCCTCGGATCACCATTTTTCGTAAATGACCACCTTGCCCCTCGGGCAGCTTGGGCAGATCGGGCAGTTCGGGCAGTCCTGTTGGAGGTGAAAAAGGCGACCGACTGTTCCTGAAAAGTGAGACGCCTGAAAGACAAAAAGTGAGATGCCGGAAAGACAAAAAGTGAGACGCCTGAAAGACAAAAAGTGAGATGCCGGAAAGACAAAAAGTGAGAAGACTGAAAGACAAAAAGTGAGATGCCGGAAAAACAAAAAGTGAGAAGACTGAAAGACAAAAAGTGAGAACGCTCCCGAACGCGTTCGGAAGCGTTCTGAGCGCGCGTGAGCGCGGAGGCGTTCCGAGCAAACGGTGGAACGGAAAGTTGTCCCCCAAAGGGGAATCGGGACCGGACGCGCCCCACGAGGGGGCGTGAATACGGCGGTGTCCCTTACGAGCCCCCTTATGGAAAAAGGCGAGGGAAGGGGGCCGGACCGCATCCTATGGGAGGCGCGGCGGAGGCGCACCCCGGGGGGGTGCGGCTTGGCCGCACCCCTTGAGGGGTGCGGTTGGGCCGCACCCTATGGGAGGTGCGGCGGAGTCGCACCCCGGGGGGGTACGGCTGGGCCGCACCCCGTGAGGGGTGCGGCCGGGCCGCACCCCCCAAGGGGTGCGGCTGGGCCGCACCCCCTCAGGGGTGCGGCTTGGCCGCACCCCTATGGGAGGTGCGGCTTGGCCGCACCCCCATGGGGGTGCGGCTTGGCCGCACCCCTTGAAGGGTGCGGCTGGGCCGCACCCCCAAGGGGGGTGCGGCTTGGCCGCACCCCTTGAGGGGTGCGGCGGGGCCGCACCCCCAAGGGGGGTGCGGCATGGCCGGACCCCTTGAGGGGTGCGGCTCCGCGCGAGCCGCACCCCGAGGGGGGTGCGGCGGGGCCGCTCCCTCGCGACGGGGGGCGCTGCCCGCGCGCTATTGTGCGCGCGGCAGCGCACGCGCTTGCGCGCGCTCTGCTTCTGACGGTGGGCGGCGGAAATGGCGGGTTCGATTTCTTTGATTCGGGCGATTGCGTGTTGACCGCCGACCCCATCTCTCTTCAGTGGTGCTTCCTTTAGACGCACCCCAAGGCCTTTATGGGTGGTATAACATAAGCCCCCCAAACCTTCGGAGTCCGAGTTTCGATGCGAGGAGTTCGGAGGTTTTAATTTTTCTGTGGCGGCTTTACCCATTGTCCACTGTGCGGCGCTTTTCTGGTAAGAGCTGATGTCGGAGGGTGCTGGTTTTCCGATGTCGTTGTGGGCTTGCTGCCCGGCTCTGATATCCGCATGGGCTGAGGGGTTTCTGCAAAATGACAGATTAGCTTGCGCGGTTCTGAGCCCGCGGCTTTTACACAATAGAAAGTTAGTTTGCGCAAGTCTGTGCTTGCGGCTTTTTTGCACGAGTCTGTGCTCGCGGCTTTGGTGCACGAGTCTGTGCTCGCGGCTTTCGTGCACGAGCCTTTGCTCGCGACTTTTTTGCACGGTTCTGTGTCCGCGGCTTTGGTGCACGTGCCTTTGCTCGCGACTTTTTGCGCGGTTCTGTGCCCGCGGCTTTGGTGCACGAGTCTGTGCTCGCGGCTTTGGTGCACGAGTCTGTGCTCGCGGCTTTAGTGCACGAGTCTGTGCTCGCGGCTTTAGTGCACGTGCTTTTGCTCGCGACTTTTTGCGCGGTTCTGTGCCCGCGGCTTTGGTGCACGTGCCTTTGCTCGCGACTTTTTGCGCGGTTCTGTGCCCGCGGCTTTTACATGATGTAGACTTGACCGGTGAATAGCGGGAGCATGATGCTTTGCAGCGTGGGAGCTGTGTGCCCTGCAACGCGGGAGCATGATGCTCTGCAGCGTGGGAGCTGTGTGCCCTGCAACGCGGGAGCATGATGCTCTGCAGCGTGGGAGCTGTGTGCCCTACAACGCGGGAGCATGATGCTCTGCAGCGTGGGAGCTGTGTGCCCTGCAACGCGGGAGCATGCTGCTCTGCAGCGTGGGAGCTGTGTGCCCTGCAACGCGGGAGCATGATGCTCTGCAGCGTGGGAGCTGTGTTGTCCTTTACTGGAGCGTCAGCGCGCAAGGTGGAGGCGCGCTAGTGAGCGCGCAAGGAGGAGGCGCGCTAGTGAGCGCGAAAGGGGGAGGCGTGCTAGTGAGCGCGGAAGGAGGAGGCGCGCTTGTGAGCGCGCAAGGAGGAGGCGCGCTAGTGAGCGCGGAAGGAGGAGGCACGCTTGTGAGCGCGCAAAGAGGAGGCGCGCTAGTGAGCGCGGAAGGAGGAGGCGCGTTTGTGAGCGCGCAAGGGGGAGGTGCGCTAGAGTGCGCAAGGAGGAGGCGCGCTCGGGAGCGCGCAAGGAGGAGGCGCGCTAGTGAGCGCGCAAGGAGGCGACGCGCTAGTGAGCGCGCAAGGAGGCGGCGCGCTAGTGAGCGCGGAAGGAGGAGGCGCGCTTGGGAGCGCGCAAGGAGGCGGCGCGCTAGTGAGCGCGGAAGGAGGCGGCGCGCTAGTGAGCGCGCAAGGAGGCGGCGCGCTAGTGAGCGCGCAAGGAGGCGGCGCGCTAGTGAGCGCGCAAGGAGGTGGCGCGCTATTGAGCGCGGAAGGAGGAAGCGCGCTTGGGAGCGCGCTTGGGAGCGCGCAAGGAGGCGGCGCGCTAGTGAGCGCGGAAGGAGGCGGCGCGCTAGTGAGCGTGCAAGGAGGCGGCGCGCTAGTGAGCGCGGAAGGAGGCGGCGCGCTAGTGAGCGCGCAAGGAGGCGGCGCGCTAGTGAGCGCGCAAGGAGGCGGCGCGCTAGTGAGCGCGCAAGGAGGCGGCGCGCTAGTGAGCGCGGAAGGAGGCGGCGCGCTAGTGAGCGCGCAAGGAGGCGGCGCGCTAGTGAGCGCGCAAGGAGGTGGCGCGCTAGTGAGCGCGGAAGGAGGCGGCGCGCTAGGAGGCGCGCAAGGAGGAGGCCCTTTTTCCTTTGCCGGGTCTTCAGGGGCTGAGGAACTCCATGCGTCGGATAGCTCGAGAGTGGCTTCCACTCTTGTTGGTTCCGTGAATTCGGGCGCGGCGAGCGTTGCGTCCGGGAGCTCCTTGCTTGGTGATTGGGAATCGTTCCCACAGACGGCGCCAAACTGTTGCGGAACGCTTAGGGCTCTTGGTAGACCGGTTCACTTGAACCGCCTTAGCTCGTGAGCGTGCTAAGCGCGCAAACAGTCAATTAGAGGTTTGATGGGTACGCAGAGACTTTTTAACGTGGAAAACCCGGAAAGGGTAAAAAACCACGCGGCCGGAGCTGTGCCGACCAAACTTCACTATCTTCTGGAGGAGTTACAACTTGGAAGCTAGAGCTCGAGCGCGACAGACCGCTACTCGTTACAATACTTGGAGAAAGAGAGCTTCGAGGGTGACAGACCACCTCACGAAAAAACTAAGTCCTTTTCCCTTCAAAGACTGCTAGTCGCCTTTCGGAAGCGGGAAGGCTAGTCGCCTTTCCCTTCTGAGAGATGCTGGTCGCCTTTCGGAATCGAGAAGGCTAGTCTCCTTTCTCTTCTGAGAACTGCTTGTCGCCTTTCGGAATCGAGAAGGCTAGTCGCCTTTCTCTTCTGAGAACTGCTTGTCGCCTTTCGGAATCGAGAAGGCTCGTCGTCTTTCTCTTCTGAGAACTGCTTGTCGCCTTTCGGAATCGAGAAGGCTAGTCGTCTTTCTCTTCTGAGAACTGCTTGTCGCCTTTCGGAATCGAGAAGGCTAGTCGCCTTTCGGAATCGAGAAGGCTCGTCGTCTTTCTCTTCTGAGAACTGCTTGTCGCCTTTCGGAATCGAGAAGGCTAGTCGCCTTTCGGAATCGAGAAGGCTCGTCGTCTTTCTCTTCTGAGAACTGCTTGTCGCCTTTCGGAATCGAGAAGGCTCGTCGTCTTTCTGGAAGATGAAGATCTTCAAGTCCCGAAGGAGATCTTCAAGTCCCGAAGGAGATCTTCAAGTGCCGAAGGAGAATTCCGCAAAAGTCTGCGAGGAGCTCTCCCGAGTCCAGAAGTCAAGGTCCTTTCAAATGAAGCCATGGGGCTCCTTTTATAGTTTTTGTCGGGGGCGGCCCGGTAATTTTGCCGTTGGCAGTTTCCATAAATGCTCGGTGGACGAATCATATTCTCCGGTTCGGGGCCCTCGGATCACCATTTTTCGTAAATGACCACCTTGCCCCTCGGGCAGCTTGGGCAGATCGGGCAGTTCGGGCAGTCCTGTTGGAGGTGAAAAAGGCGACCGACTGTTCCTGAAAAGTGAGACGCCTGAAAGACAAAAAGTGAGATGCCGGAAAGACAAAAAGTGAGACGCCTGAAAGACAAAAAGTGAGATGCCGGAAAGACAAAAAGTGAGAAGACTGAAAGACAAAAAGTGAGATGCCGGAAAGACAAAAAGTGAGAAGACTGAAAGACAAAAAGTGAGAACGCTCCCGAACGCGTTCGGAAGCGTTCTGAGCGCGCGTGAGCGCGGAGGCGTTCCGAGCAAACGGTGGAACGGAAAGTTGTCCCCCAAAGGGGAATCGGGACCGGACGCGCCCCACGAGGGGGCGTGAATACGGCGGTGTCCCTTACGAGCCCCCTTATGGAAAAAGGCGAGGGAAGGGGGCCGGACCGCATCCTATGGGAGGCGCGGCGGAGGCGCACCCCGGGGGGGTGCGGCTTGGCCGCACCCCTTGAGGGGTGCGGTTGGGCCGCACCCTATGGGAGGTGCGGCGGAGTCGCACCCCGGGGGGGTACGGCTGGGCCGCACCCCGTGAGGGGTGCGGCCGGGCCGCACCCCGTGAGGGGTGCGGCCGGGCCGCACCCCCCAAGGGGTGCGGCTGGGCCGCACCCCCCAAGGGGTGCGGCTGGGCCGCACCCCTATGGGAGGTGCGGCTTGGCCGCACCCCCATGGGGGTGCGGCTTGGCCGCACCCCTTGAAGGGTGCGGCTGGGCCGCACCCCCAAGGGGGGTGCGGCTTGGCCGCACCCCCATGGGGGGTGCGGCTTGGCCGCACCCCCATGGGGGTGCGGCTTGGCCGCACCCCTTGAGGGGTGCGGCGGGGCCGCACCCCCAAGGGGGGTGCGGCATGGCCGGACCCCTTGAGGGGTGCGGCTCCGCGCGAGCCGCACCCCGAGGGGGGTGCGGCGGGGCCGCTCCCCCGCGACGGGGGGCGCTGCCCGCGCGCTATTGTGCGCGCGGCAGCGCACGCGCTTGCGCGCGCTCTGCTTCTGACGGTGGGCGGCGGAAATGGCGGGTTCGATTTCTTTGATTCGGGCGATTGCGTGTTGACCGCCGACCCCATCTCTCTTCAGTGGTGCTTCCTTTAGACGCACCCCAAGGCCTTTATGGGTGGTATAACATTACTAAATATAACTATTAGTAACAAACTGTGTTTCAGTTACATTCCAGTCCTTACAACAGGTGCAGTTTGTTGTAGTGTTCCAAAGAACAATCATTATTATTATGTACAACATCAAACTTCTCCAAACATAAAATTTCACAAATTTCCGTTTAACAATACTTTATATAATCACTACAATCCTAAAAATTATCACAATGGAAATTTGACTCATAATAATAATAGTACACCACAGTTTGAATGGAGGCCCAAAACTAAAAAGAAACATTAACTCCACTCAAAATGGACCATTCATTTTCATCTCCCCAAAAACAAACACGTTATATTTGGGTACCCAAAGGAACCGTCACTCCCGGTCCTCTTTGGATACCCAAATCTCTCATTCAATAGGTGTCACCAAATGCATGAAGTAGAATATTTTCAAAAGGGAAATATGCAATTTTTTTTCTACTTCTTGATGTGCTTTAATGTCTTTTAATTCTTTGTGTTTTCTTATTTCTTTTGAATTTTCATGCTATGGTCATCTTATATAGGAGACATGATCAAAAATTTAATAAACCCATAAAATTAATCAAAAATCAAAATCTTATTTAGATGACCTACTTATTATTTATATATTCATCATATATATATTATCAACAATTAAATTCAAATTTTTTTCTATGTGGAGGTAAAAAACATAAGATTTCAAAAGTATACCACATAAAATTTTTACCTAAATATCACCACTTCATAACATCAAAATTTTAAACATTCTAGTTAAACATCCAAATGATAAACAAAAATCAAAATTCATAAGAACAACAAACATCCACGACATAGGTTAAAATTCCTAGTTTATTACATAAACTGAAATAGAGTTCCTCACACAACTACTACTCCTCATCAATGTCCTCCACACTTGGAGTTGGAGAGCGTCTCTTACGTATCCTCCGGATAGAGTGGCGGGGAGGATCTGAAACTGGGCTCTCCCACTCCCTCCGCTCTGGTGTAGATGGGTTCAAATTTAAAGCCTTCATCATGAACTTCATCATTTTCTTCACCCCAAAGACATTCTTCTTGATCCCTGAGACATCCTTCTTTATCACTGAAACGTCCTCCTCCACCCGTGTCATCCGATCACCCATCTCCTCTCGAAAGGACCCATATGGTGCATCTCGAGCCCCTCGAGATGACGCCCCTCGTCGGAGTGGTGGTTGAGCTGATGTCGATGGCTCATCCGAGACAAAGGATGCTCGCAAATGCGAGGTACTGTAGATAGGAGGAAAACTATCAAACAAAAAGAAGCTTGTGTCGACAGTGGGATACAAAACCTGAATCACTCGCTGAATGATGCCACCTAGAGGCAGGTTGTTGAATCTCTGACGGGATGGCTGCCTTAACTTATAGGAATATCGGATCAAGGAGAGTAGCAAATCCGCCACATCGAACCTTTCCCTCTCTAAAATGAAATAAGTAACTAAACTGAGCTGTGCGGTGATTTTTGCAGTATCACCCAACTTCAATAGGATAGTATGTCGCAACACATCTTGAACAACCAAAGCATCCACTGAGAGAGTCGTAATGGTGGAGATCAAACTCCTGCATTCCCTGTTGTGCAGAACCATGTTCACCATAGTCCAATCTCTATCTACCCTGAACCTCTCCACAATTTCCAATCGGTGCGAATGTTGAGACAATCCAAACACAATTCGCAGCTGCTCATGGGTGATAGTAACCACCTGCCCCTGCACCTGGGACTGGACTCCACCATCCAGATCTGTCCTTGATGGGTCTTCCAAGTGCATATAAAATTCGCGCACCAACTCCAACGAAAAACCATATGGAATAAACAAACTAAGCACCTCTGCAGCTGCAAAGAGCTCCATAATATGGTGATGTCGCCTGTCAAACTCAACAACGTATGGCACTCCCACGACCGCTACCTCCACTGCCAATTCTGTGTTTTTCTTACCCTTAGGTGCCATCTGCCACAACACAAAAACTTATTACAACAAAAAAAATTGATGAAATTTTCTATCAAATAAAAACTACAATTTTTGTAGATCTATGAACTTAACACAAATTTGATCTAAGAATTTATCATCAACAATCAAAATAACCAAAATAAAAAACAATTCCTATATCTAAATAAAAAACAAATTAGATCTCAAAATCAAAATCAAGCATAATATTCTCAATATTTTCAATAAAATTGCTAGATCTAAGAAATCAAACCATCAAAAATCAAGTTAGATCTAAGAAATAATATCCACAAAATCAAGATCTACAATATCCAATTGATATTCTCATATGCTCAAAACAACTAAGATCCAAGAAACCCTTTCATGAAAAATTTAAAGATCTCCCTAAAAATTAAAATACATCCATATCTTAACATTAAAACTAAGAAATTCAGATATTCAAACCAAAAATCTCATCAAAACCTCAAATCTTGAAGACAAATCTACACGGTGTTTATCAAGGTTCAAAATCAACCTAAAAACTTCAAATTCCTTCATCTCTAACATCACAATCAAGTTTTAAAGCAAAAATCTTAAGAAAATATGAAGAAATACCTTAGATCTGGGCTTTAGAACGGCACTTCCTCGCAGTTTTTCGGAAGCAAATGGCAGAACATAGCAGATCTGAAAAGATTAGGGGAAGTTAATGAAAGCCACGATAGCACCAGCGCTAGCGCCGGCGGTATCGGGCCCATTTGATTTTTTAAGAAACTAAAATTCTATTAAATACCTAAAATTATTATCTACTATATGTACTACTTGGTGATGCAAGATTTCGTATATTCTGACTTGTATTAGGTGTCCTAGATCTTTTAAATTAAAACAAATTCAAAATGCAATTTTCTTCATTTTTAACCATCAAAAACATTTTCAAAAATTCTGCAAATTCAGCATGAAACTACTAATGGGACACCTAATCAAGATCAAACATCAAAATTTTCGAAACCCTAAAAAATCGCTTACTGTTTCCCGCGCTAGCGCTAGCGCCGGCGCTAGCGTCGAGTTTCGAATTTCTGTGATTTTCAATTTTCTAAAAAATCCTAAAAATATTTTGATCTACATGTACTATTTTGCTTTGCACATCTGTTTTTCTTTTATTTTTGAAAAAATCAAAATACAAAAATAGAAAATCTAAATTACCAAAAATATGTTTTGTTTAAAGTTCATTTCTTTTCAAAAATCAAATACAAAAATATAAAACTGTAAAACTATAAAAAAAAAACTGTATGAACTGCTTGTGAAAATCAAGCATGATTTAAGCTATTATCTAGAATTTCTATAATGTTGCAATTTTCTTTTTCAAACTACTTTGAACATTGTCTTTATCATGCTTTGATCTATCTATTACTATGTGCATCAATTATATTGTAAAGGTTGTGTAGAATCAAGCTTAGCATACCTCTAAGTATGAGTAAATGGTTTATGTTAGATAATGATATGGATTCACTCACTTTTTGGCATTGTCTACATATGTTTAACTTAAGAATGCTTGTGTATGTTTTGTAATAGTACAATGAATTAAAATTGCACAAGTATCTTACCTACACTCCCTTCTTTTGCACTATGAAAAAGTTAAGAAAAGTGGTTATATGTCTCATCAATTATATTGGTTTGCAAAACAAGTGTATTCAGAGAACTTTGTACAACACAAATTATAAAATAACTAACAAAGATAACTCCACCAAGCACTACTTGAACCTCATGATAAGTCTTAATGAGCATTGTAAGGTTGAGCACCTTGGAAAGAATAGTAAAGTGACTTGTGCAAACCATCTCTTTTTCAAATAAAGAAAAACCACTTCCTCTTAAAGTACACCGGATCACTAGTCTCCAAACATTCAAAATAAAATATGTGATCCCCCAAGCACTACTTTGCACCCTGATAAGTCTTAATGAGCATTGTGTGTACAGAGCACCTTGGTAGTTGTACACTTTTTGTGTGCATTAAAGTGTGTGGAAATAAAAATATTTGTGTTTTATTGTGCTTTTTACTTTACATAGTACTTGTATTTTTGATTAAAACACTTGTATACTCTACTCAAAAATGCACTTATGTACACATCATTATCTTCCATAACACTTCTTCTCATAAGTATTGGACCCTAATGTTAATTCTATACAATTTTTTACTTATGAAATGCACTAGATAACCTAGCATGTTTTCTATAATGTTTGGTATGTTTTGAAATTATGAATTGAAATAACATTGTAGTACTTTCTTTTTAAATAACATTATTTCATGCTTGGTTACTCTTATTGTCAACTTTCATTGAAAATGATTTACAACAACATCCTTTTGCAATATAACTCATATCTCTTTTTATGGATCATCTTATAATATGATGTTTTTGTATCTCTACAAGTCTTCCGCATCACTCTCATGTTATGGCTTTACCTTGCATGCTTACTTATAAAAGTCTTGTTTTTTACCAATCCTTTATTTTTTCATCAAATATTTTACTTGCATGGTAAACCGTATATTGGTTACTATTAACAGAATTATTTATGCTCAAACTCTGATATTTCTATAAAGGGATAAATTAAACTTGAAATTAAGCTACAAACTCCATATCATTCACCTTTTAAACTCCAAAGCTCGATCATGCTGCTATCTTTTTATCACTTATGTGGTGCCTCCTAACCCACTTTTGCTAATAACAAAAGGGGGAGAACTAACTAACATGATAAATAAACTTCGCTATCAAAATAAAATTCACATGAATAATTAATTCGATAGCTTACATATTAGGGGTGCATTCACATAGGGGGAGCACGTATTTAGGGGGAGCAATTCTAAATATGCTAAACATCTATATTTATCCTAAGTCATCACTCTCACACACACAAATAGGATTCACCATGCTTATCTATTAATGCTCTGATTTATCATCAATGGATTTGTTATTATCAAAAGGGGGAGTTTGTTGGAACAAGGTCTTCCGCATCTCCTAGGTTTGAGAATAACAAATCCTATGTATTTGATCTTGTGTGTTCAAGTGTGCAGGTTATCTAGGTCCACATGACTCAAAGAGGATACATGAAGACTGCCCCCGAATTTGAGGCAAAAATTCCATCATGGCCACTAGCGCCGGCGGTAGTGATAGCGTCGGGCGCTAGTGTTGAATTGCGCAATTCTGGCGGCGCTTATAGAAGGCGCTAACGCCGGGCGGTAGCTTATAGCGCTGGCGGTAGCGGAGCGCACACAAGGCATAGAGCAGCGTGTTGCCGCGGATGGGAGATTCTGCCGCGCAATTAGTTTCTTAATCCGGGCTAGCGCCGGCGGTAGCGCTAGCGCCGGCGGTAGCGCTTGGGCTATAAAAGGACCCCCTCTCCTCGTGATTTTATACACCTATTGCATACACCTCAGAGAGAGAGATTGCTCGAGTTCCAGAGGCCCATCTTGGCCGAATTTTGAAGCCCTAGCGAAGCTCTGCCGATTTCTGAAGGAGGATTCCATCACGCCGAACCCGAGCGAAGTCCGCTTCGACAAACGCTGATTTTCCAGCGGATCTTCGCCTCCTCATTTAGAAGTTCATCCTAAGGGAGTTGTTAATTTATTTCATTTCTTTTTTTCCTTTGTAAACGGTAGTGAAATCGCCTCGTGTTGGCGACTAGGTCTGGGGATAAACTTAGGGCTGAAATTCGCCTCGTGTTGGCGACTAGATCTAGGCTAGGTCTAGGGGGTGCTCGAGGCCACATCCCGGGAAGGATAGGCTAGAGCGGCTTGAGGCCGAATCCAGGGAGGATAAGGCTAGGGACACCGGTTCGTGGGGAAGCGAGTCGGGATAGAAGACGAAAAGAGCTTTTATTATTCTTCGCCTCCGATCTCTAGCGTCATAGGGATCAAGTTTTGTAAAACTCTTTCAAATATTAATAAAGCTTGTCTCTCTTTTTGTTTACTTGTTTTTGTCTTGATTTTAATCTTGCAATATTTCTATGTTTTTTAATTAAAATCTAAACTTTTTGAAAACCCTTATTCACCCCCCTCTAAGGGCGCCGACCGATCCAACAGAAGTGCCGTTCTAAAGCCCAGATTTAAGGTATTTCTTCATCTTTTCTTAAGATTTTTGCTTTAAAGCTTGATTGTGATGTTAGAGATGAAGAAATTTGAAGTTTTTAGGTTGATTTTGACCCTTGATATACACCGTATAGATTTGTCTTCAAGATTTGAGGTTTTGATGAGATTTTTGGTTTGAATATCTGAATTTCTTAGTTTTAATGTTAAGATATGGATGTATTTTAATTTTTAGGGAGATCTTTAAATTTTTCATGAAAGGGTTTCTTGGATCTTAGTTGTTTTGAGCATATGAAAATATCAATTGGATATTGTAGATCTTGATTTTGTGGATATTATTTCTTAGATATAACTTGATTTTTGATGGTTTGATTTCTTAGATCTAGCAATTTTATTGAAAATATTGAGAATATTATGCTTGATTTTGATTTTGAGATCTAATTTGTTTTTGATTTAGATATAGGAATTGTTTTTGATTTTGGTTATTTTGATTGTTGATGATAAATTCTTAGATCCAAGTTGTGTTCCCCCCCCCCCCCCCCCCCCCCCCCCCCCCCCCCCCCCCCCCCCCCTTTTTTTGGAAAAAATATTTTTTTACTAGATGAAGGTTTTGATTTCTTTACTTGTTTTTGTGTTAATTTCATAGATAAAAAATTGTAGTTTTTATTTGATAGTAATATTTCATTTTTTGTTGTAATAGGTTTTTGTGTTGTGGCAGATGGCACCTAAGGGTAAGAAAAACACAGAATTGGCAGTGGAGGCAGCGGTCGTGGGAGTGCCATACGTTGTTGAGTTTGACAGGCGACACCACCATATTATGGAGCTCTTTGCAGCTGCAGAGGTGCTTAGTTTGTTTATTCCAGATGGTTTTTCGTCGGAGTTGGTGCGCGAATTTTATATGCACTTGGAAGACCCATCAAGGACAGATCTGGATGGTGGAGTCCAGTCCCAGGTGCAGGGGCAGGTGGTTACTATCACCCATGAGCAGCTGCGAATTGTGTTTGGATTGTCTCAACATTCGCACCGATTGGAGATTGTGGAGAGGTTCAGGGTAGATAGAGATTGGACTATGGTGAACATGGTTCTGCACAACAGGGAATGCAGGAGTTTGATCTCCACCATTACGACTCTCTCAGTGGATGCTTTGGTTGTTCAAGATGTGTTGCGACATACTATCCTACTGAAGTTGGGTGATACTGCAAAAATCACCGCACAGCTCAGTTTAGTTACTTATTTCATTTTAGAGAGGGAAAGGTTCGATGTGGCGGATTTGCTACTCTCCTTGATCCGATATTCCTATAAGTTAAGGCAGCCATCCCGTCAGAGATTCAACAACCTGCCTCTGGGTGGCATCATTCAGCGAGTGATTCAGGTTTTGTATCCCACTATCGACACAAGCTTCTTTTTGTTTGATAGTTTTCCTCCTATCTACAGTACCTCGCATTTGCGAGCATCCTTTGTCTCGGATGAGCCATCGACATCAGCTCAACCACCACTCCGGCGAGGGGCGTCATCTCTAGGGGCTCGAGATGCACCATATGGGTCCTTTCGAGAGGAGATGGGTGATCGGATGACACGGGTGGAGGAGGACGTTTCAGTGATAAAGAAGGATGTCTCAGGGATCAAGAAGAATGTCTCTGGGGTGAGGAAAATGATGAAGTTCATGATGAAGGCTTTAAATTTGAACCCATCTACACCAGAGCGGAGGGAGTGGGAGAGCCCAGTTTCAGATCCTCCCCGCCACTCTATCCGGAGGATGCGTAGGAGACGCTCTCCAACTCCAAGTGTGGAGGACATTGATGAGGAGGAGTAGTTGTGTGAGGAACTCTAATTTCAGTTTATGTAATAAACTAGGAATTTTAACCTATGTCGTGGATGTTTGTTGTTCTTATGAATTTTAATTTTTGTTTATCATTTGGATGTTTAACTAGAATGTTTAAAATTTTGATGTTATGAAGTGGTGATATTTAGGTAAAAATTTTATGTGGTATACTTTTGAAATCTTATGGTTTTTACTACCACATTGAAAATTTTTGAATTTAATTGTTGATAATATATATATGATGAATATATAAGTAGGTCATCTAAATAAGATTTTGAATTTTGATTAATTTTATGGGTTCATTAAATTTTTGATCATGTCTCCTATATAAGATGACCATAGCATGAAAATTCAAAACAAATAAGAAACCAAAAAATAGAAAGACATTTAACGCATATCATGAAGTAGAGAAATTGTATATTTTTCTTTTGAAACTATTCTACTTCATGCATTTTTGTGACACCTAATGAATAAGAGTTTTAGGTATCCAAAGAGAGCCGGGTGTGACGGTTCCTTTGGGTACCCAAATAGTACGTGTTTGCTTTTGAGGAGATGAAAATGAATGACCCATTTTGAGTGGAGTTACTGTTTCATTTTTAGTTTTGGCCCTCCATTCATACTTTGGTTTGGTGTTATTCTTGTATGTAAAACTTTTATTGTGATAATCTTTATTAAGATTATGATCGTAGTGATTATTGAAAGTGTTTTTTGTAGGAGATTTGTGAAATTTTATGTTTGGAGAAGTTTGATAATAATGATTGTACTTTGGAAGTTTATTTTTAAATTGTTGATGTGTTTTATTTCCATTGTTTGATTTATTAACATTTTGAGAAGATATATTCAACTTGCTTTTAGTTATGACTTGATATTGTGAATGAGTGTTTTGACCATTTTTTTTTATGATTTCCTTGAGCAAGTTGATTTTAGCGTTTAATTCATCATTCTTAGTTTGTAAATTGAGTCTGACTTTATTGTAAGCGATCGTGCTATTTTTAAGAGTAGTGACAATTAATTCAATATGTTTTTCATATTCATCCCTATATTCATCAAATGTTTCGTCCATCTCTTTAATTTCAATTTCGTAATCTTTACACTTAGCACAATCATTCTTTGAAGATGAATTTTCTAAACATAATTTTTCATTTTATTCTTTTATACAAAGAATTTCTTTTTCAAGTTCTTTACCTTTTTCTTTAATTATGTTATAATCAGAACAAGACTCATCACAATTTGAATTCTTAGCTTTTAGCGTCTTATTTTCTAAACGTAAATTTTTGTTAGCAATTTTCAATTTTTTGATCTTTCGTTTAGCCATTTTTAATATGTTGAAACTGGAGATAGAGGTTATTACACAAGAAGAAGATTTGGTCTTTCTTACAGCGCCATTGGAGGAAGCAGAGTGTGAGCATGAAGTTCCTTTGTCCTCTTTTCGTCCTTCCTCCACCATAGATGACTTGTCATCTTCTTTTGATGTTTTGTTCTCTTTTCCTATTTCAATGGCTTTGCTATGAGAGAGATCCTCTTGAATGATAATGGATGTTTGCACGTTCTTCTCCTCCTGTGTTTGTTCCATACCTGCGAGAGGAAGATCATACATTTCTTCAAGAAAGTGCCAGATTTTGTATGCGCAAGAAAAACAGTATATTAATTTGAAGATTTCATTTGAAAGAGCACAAAATAAATAATGTTTGGCCTTGGCATTTAGTTGACGTTCCTTTTTATTCGATTCATCTGCAGGTCTTATAATTGCTAAATTCCATACTTCGATGTCTAAAGTTTTAATAAATTTTTCAATTAAGGTTTTCCATCCTTTATAGTTTGTTCCTTCAAATAAAGGTGGTCTAAGTGATTTTTCTTCTTCACAAAAATCTCCCCCACTAGTAGAAGCGAGATCATGAGACGCCATTGTTCCCGGTTGTTAAGCCGATTGGAACAAAACCGCTCTGATACCACTTGTTGGATCGGTCAGCGCCCTTAGAGGGGGGGGGGGGGGGGTGAATAAGGGTTTTCAAAAAGTTTAGATTTTAATTAGAAAACTTAGAAATATTGCAAGATTTAAATCAAGAAAAAAATAAGTAAAACAAAAAGAGAGACAAGCTTTATTAATATTTGAATGAGTTTTACAAAACTTGATCCCTATGACGCTAGAGATCGGAGGCGAAGAATAATAAAAGCTCTTTTCGTTTTCTATCCCGACTCGCTTCCCCACGAACCGGTGGCCCTAGCCTTATCCTCCCTGGATTCGGCCTCAAGCCGCTCTAGCCTATCCTTCCCCGAATGTGGCCTCGAGCACCCCCTAGACCTAGCCTAGATCTAGTCGCCAACACGAGGCAAATTTCAGCCCTAAGTCTACCCCCAGACCTAGTCGCCAACACGAGGCGATTTCACTACCGTTTACAAAGGGAAAAAGAAATGAAATAAATTAACAACTCCCTTAGGATGAACTTCTGAATGAGGAGGCAAAGATCCGCTGGAGAATCAGCGTTTGTCGAAGCGGACTTCGCTTGGCTTCGGCGTGATGGAATCCTCCTTCAGAAATCGGCAGAGCTTCGCTAGGGCTTCAAAATTCGGCCAAGATGGGCCTCTGGAACTCGAGCAATCTCTCTCTCTGAGGTGTATGCAATGAGTGTGTCAAATCACGAGGAGAGGGGGTCCTTTTATAGCCCAAGCGCTACCGCCGGCGCTAGCGCTACCGCCGGCGCTAGCCCAGATTAAGAAACTAATTGCGCGGCAGAATCTCCCATCCGCGGCAACACGCTGCTCTATGCCTTATGTGCGCTTCGCTACCGCCAGCGCTATCAGCTACCGCCTGGCGTTAGCGCCTTCTATAAACGCCGTCGGAATTGCGCTATTCAACGTTAGCGCCCGACGCTATCACTACCGCCGGCGCTAGTGGCCAAGATGGAATTTTTGCCTCAAATTCGGGGGCAGTCTTCATGTATCCTCCTTGAGTCATGTGGACCTAGATATCCTGCACACTTGAACACACAAGATCAAATACATAGGATTTGTTATTCTCAAACCTAGGAGATGCGGAAGACCATGTTCCAACAGCGACTCCTCCGGTGGTAGTCCGGCGGCCTGGTGCCGCCGGCTACCACCGGGAAATAGAATAGGGGGGGGAGGAGGTGGCGCGGCCTGCATGCGCCATGCAGGCTGGCTGCGCCGCCGCCTCCACTGTGAGAGTGCCGGTGCCGCCCCCGGTCGGTGCGTCGGGGGTCGGCGACCACTCCAGTGGTGGTCCGACGGCCTGGCGCCACCGGCCACCTCCGAGAATGTTGCAGGAAGGGGGGAGGGAGATGGTGGCGTGGCCTGCATGCGCCATGCATGCTCGCCGCGCCGCCACCTCCGCGGGGAGAGCCTCCCCAACCACCCCTGTCTGGGACGCGGCGAGGGGGCCATCCTTCGACGGGGTTCCGGCTGTCTGGCGCCGTCGGCCTCCGCCGGGGGAGGCTCTTTTCCGTTCAGGAAAAGAAGAGAGGGAGGGGAGAGGGCGGGTGCCGCCGGAGGCGCATTCTCCGGTGGCCCTGCCGCCTCCTCTCACCGGGGCAGAGGCCCCCGAGGGGACTCCTACTCCCCCCCCCAGCGCCAGCGCTGACGTCGGGGGGGGGGGGGGTGCCCACGGCCAGCCTCCACCCGAGCCTAGGCATGGCTCGGGTGGTGCTGGCGGCGCTCCGGCGACCGGAGGGGTGGCAGGTGTGCTACCAGAGGAGTGGGAAGGGGGAGGGTAGGGCTTTCTACCTGTGAGGGAGGGGGAGCTCGGGAGGTAGAGGGGCGGTGGATCGCCATGGAGGGGGAAGGCGGCGGTTGGGCGGGGCTCCAGCGAGGTGGCTGGGCTAACCGGCAGGGGAGGAGGAGGAGTTGGGGGGGGGGGGTGTTGGGCTTCAGGGAGGGGCCGAGCCCCCCCTTATATAGGGGAGAGGGATGGCTTCCCTCTCCCTCCCTTTAGCCCACGTGGGCTAAAGGGAGGGATGGGTGGGGGAAGATATTTTCTCCCCCCTCCCCTTCTCTCTCCTGCCCCTTTGCCCCAATAGGGGGCTGCCTATTCATGGGCAGCCCCCTCCTTTGGGGGAGGGGCTTCTCTCTTCCCCCCCTTTCTTTTCTTCTTCCAATAAATTTCAAGCTAGGGGGGGGGGGGGGTGACCGAGTTCCACCTAGGGCGGGGTCCTTTATGGTCCCGGGGTCCATCATGATTTGTCGGGGCCGATTCCGGGTTCGTGTACTTCGTATTTTATGAGTTGCACTGAGGTGGTCTGCATAGTGCTAAAATGGCATACTCTCCATACAACCTCGGGTGGAGATGGGACAAGTTCTATTGCACCCCTATAGGTTACTCGTGCCTAATGGAACTGTCCGAAGTCAATTCGGGGTTCGCACGACCACTATTCATAATAATGAGGTAGTGACGCGCTACGACACTCAAAATAGTCATTTTCTCCAAACGACGTCGGATCGAGGCGCAACGAATACTGTTGCACTCGTATTGGTCATACGAGTTTAACGGATCCGACGGGAGTCAAATCGGGGTTCGTACGACCATTATTCATAATAATGAGATAGTGGCGCGCTACGACACTCAAAATAATCGTTTTCTCCAAACAACCTCGGTTCGAGGCGCAACGAATTCCGTTGCACTCGTATTGGTCATACGAGTTTAACGGATCCGACGGGAGTCAAATCGGGGTTCGTACGACCACTATTCATAATAATGAGGTAGTGGCGCGCTACGACACTCAAAATAGTCGTTTTCTCCAAACGACCTCGGATCGAGGCGCAACGAATTTCGTTGCACTCGTATTGGTCATACGAGTTTAATGGATCCGACGGGAGTCAAATCGGGGTACATTTGGTCACTGTACCCCAATGAGTTAGTTGCGGCGCAACACCACTTAAAACGGTAGTTTTCTATCGCTCGGGCCTACTTTTATTGCGCTCAGTAGGGTCTAGTGGCCCAATAAAAGTCGGGATGTTACAGGAAGCCCCCAGGGTTTTGGAAGAGATCCATTCGGGGGAGTGTGGCAGCCACTCGGGGAGTAGAACCTTGGAGGGAGGAGTGCTAAGGCAGGGCTACTTCTGGCCTACCCTCAGCAGAGACGCAACGGAGTTCTCTAGGAGGTGCTCCAAATGCCAACTCTATGCCCCTCTCCAGCTCCTTCCAGCCTAGAGGCTCCAGACAATCACAGCCCTCTGGCCCTTTGCGATATGGTGGGACCTTTTCCCCAGGCCAGCGGCCAAAGGAAGTTCTTATTGGTGATAATAGATTACTTCTCCAAATGGATTGAGGTAAAGGCGCTGGCTAAGGTAACATCTCAGGTAGTGAGAAATTTCATTTTGGGGTGAAATAATTTGCAGGCATGGGCTCCCGCTGGCCATAGTCACGGACAACGGGCCATAGTTCGCCAACGATGAGTTCGTCTGCTTCTGCACCCAACTCGACATAGATCTTCGGTTCGCGTCAGTCCACCACCCTAGGAGTAATGGGCAGGTGGAGGCGGCAAACAAAATCATTGTGAACCTGTTGAAGAAGAAGGTCGAGAATCTTAGGGGGAACTGGGTAGAGCAGCTACCTTCGGTCCTCTGGGCCCTGAGGATCACCCCAAACACGGCCACAGGGGCAACCCCCTTCAATCTCTCTCACGGGTCTGAGGTCGTCCTCCCAGTTGAATTCGAGGTCAAGTCACCTAGGGTGGCCGCCGCGGGAGAAGGAGACGAAGAATGGTGGGCGAACAATGAAGAAGGGCAAAGGTTATCCTTGGACCTGGTAGAGGAGCTTCGGGACCTGGCCACCATTCGGCAGGAGGAAATCAAACGGTGGATGGCTCGGTACTTTGACAAGCACATCCGAGTAAAGCACTTCCAGAAAGGGGATCTGGTCCTGAAGAAGGTCGACGCAGCCAGAAAAGGAGCCACAATGGGTAAGCTTAACCCCAATTGGGAGGGTCCATACATTGTAAGTGAAGTGCTTAAGTCTGGAAGGTACCACCTCCGGGATGTGGAAGGGGTACCCCTCAGCCGAGCCCGAAGTGGGGATGACTTGAAGCGATTCTATCCTTAAAAGTCTTTGTTATTTCACCTATTGAATGTCTTATTTCTCCGTATGATGATTGTAGCCATTCAGTGAAGGTGACAAAGGTTGGCAAGTCTTTGGTGCTGGAGTGCCCCAGATCGATTCCGCTGTCGGGCTCTCATAGACGGTGGGTTAGGTTGATCTCTGGAGAGGCTGGCAGGTTGGCAAGTCTTTGGTGCTGGAGTACCCCAGATCGATTCCGCTGTCGGGCTTTCATAGACGGTGGGTCAGGTTGATCTCTGGAGAGGCTGGAAGGTTGACAAGTCTTTGGTGCTGGAGTGCCCCAGATCGATTCCGCTGCCGGGCTCTCATAGACGGTGGGTCAGGTTGATCTCTAGAGAGGCTGGCAGGTTGGCAAGTCTTTGGTGCTAGAGTGCCTCAGATCAATTCCGTTGTCGAGCTCTCATAGACAGTGGGTCAGGTTGATCTATGGAGAGGCTGGCAGGTTGGCAAGTCTTTGGTGCTGGAGTGCCCCAGATCGATTCCGTTGTCGGGCTCTCATAGATGGTGGATCAGATTGATCTCTGGAGAGGCTGGCAGGTTGGCAAGTCATTGATGCTGGAGTGCCCCAGATCGATTCCCCTGCCGGGCTCTCATAGATGGTGGGTCAGGTTGATCTCTGGAGAGGCTGGCAGGTTGGCAAGTCTTTGGTGCAGGAATGCCCCAGATCGATTCCGCTGTCGGGCTCTCATAGACGGTGGGTCAGGTTGATCTCTGGAGAGGCTGACAGGTTGGCAAGTCTTTGGTGCTGGAGTGCCCCAGATCGATTCCGCTATCGGGCTCTCATAGACGGTGGGTCAGGTTGATCTCTGGAGAGGCTGGTAGGATTTACAACTAAAGGTCTTCTCGCTCGGCGAGAAGGGGAGTTCTTGCATGATAGGAGGGGCGAGGAGCCCTTTCCACCTTTTCATGGGCAATGAAATGGAAAATGCAGTCGCCGACCCAGGAGGGAGGCGTGTACTCAGTGGACACCGAACTGGGTGAGAAACCCTAGAGGGATCTCGCCCGCCGAAGCCGAAAAGGAGGAGGAAGGACCACTCCTCGCTAGGCTTAGAAGGAAAGGGTGATCCCAAAGAATAAAGGCGATAACAAGCATGTGTCTTATGCCGAGACGGGGAGACTGTGCATTAGGCGAGATCAAACGCGACGAAGTCAACGAAGAGTACGCGAGAATAAGGTCGAACGTAGAAAAGAAAAATAATAATGACAAAAAAGAAACGCAGTAGAAGAGACAAAAATCTTCATTTATATTTAATTGTCTGATTACATAGCGCGACGATCTCGCCAGCCAAAAAGATGTTGAAGAAACAAAAATAAAAATAAGTTACAATCTTCAGGGGTCGCCTGCAGACTCCTCGTCCTCGCTACTCGCAGCCAGCGAGATCGGGACAAAGAGCTCAGGAACGATGTCTTCGATGGTCAGGTCGGCCGCCTCGGCAGATAGTAGGCCGGCTCCCTTCATGGCCTTGAAAATGTATCGCGCCGCGTTGGTGGACTCCTCTTGGCACTCCTCTTCTCGAGCTCGCCGCTCCTCCTTCATGCGGCGAGGAGAAGGGGGGATGGCTGTGCGGATCAACTCACGGTTGTGGGCCTTCAGCGCAGCAACCTCACCCTCCAGGCTAAGGATGCGAGCGTCAGCTTTCTCAGCGGTCTCAGCATCCTACAAAGGAAAAAAAATGAGCCAGGGAAAACCAGAATAGAGCTAGGTAGCGAGGGCTAGAGGACTCACCACACCACCTTCGGAGGCGAGCAACTTCTCCTTCAACTGGGCGATCTCGGCAAGAGAGACTTGATAAGCTTTGGCAAGCTCCTCATTTTGGTGCTCCAGTTGCAGGCACCGCCGCCCCGTCATATGTGCGAGCTCTAGTGAGCGCAGCTGGGACCTCACGCTCTTATAGTCCAGGGTCCTCGCGGTCTCCTCTTTATAGACCGCAACATCCCGACGGTCGTAAAGGCCGAAGGAGAAGGCGTGCCCGCTGATGGTCGGCTTCTCCACCCAAGAGGGGAGGAGGGTGGAGATGTCGACCTTGTTGATCTCGGGCCTCCAGTATAACAGGAGTTCGCCGGAGTCATCCCTATGCCTCTGGCCGAGGATGAAGTTCCAGTGATTGACAAGAACCGATAAGGGTGAGGTCCTGGCAACCTCCTCGCTCGGCTCATCGATCTCCCTCTCCTCAGGGAGGCGGGTGAGGTCGATCTCGCCGAGTGAGGGCTCGACATGCTCCTTTCCCTTTGCGGAAGGGAGCGAGCCCTTGCTCTTTTTCTGCTTCTTTTTTTGGCGTGGATGGCGGGTTGGGGCCCTTGCTGCTGGAAGCCTCCGGCCTTTTTCGGGAAGGGGGTAGAGACGCAGTGTTGGTCTCGCGGCAGGCCTTCGCTCCCATTGTCGCGAGAGCGAAGGTGGCGGAGGGATTCCTGTTGCTCGCGTAGGGAGGGTTGAGGGGAAGATCCCGCTCGCCTGAAATGATGCTGGTTATAAAATTTATGATAAGAATAAAAAGATGCAAGTTAGCGAGCGAGATTATTACCCTCCCTAGGGAGAACTGGGAGAAGCGAGTCGATGTTCCGGCGGAGGTGAACCACCTCAAAGTTCTTCTTACCAAAGAACTAGAACAAGGCATCGTCGTGACCGCCGAGAGTCGGGGGGAGGTAGGTGCTCTCTCCATGTTGAATCGGTGAGAACGGGATATTGCCGAAGCTCCCCTTCATGAGGAGGAACTTTTGGGCCCAGTAGTGGGTCTTGATCACGGTCTCGACGACCTTGATTCCGGACCCTACAAAGTAGGTGGTGCCATCCTTGTAGGCCCGAAAGGAGAACAGCTTCCGGAAGACCGGCAGGCTGAACTCAATGCGCTCTTCTCGCATATAGCAAGCGAACACGACGATGACAGTGATAGCGTTGGGGGTCAGCTGACCCGGAATGACGCCGAAGTGCTTGAACACCTGGCGAGCAGTATACAGAGAAATAAATATATTGTGAGCGAGATTAAACTCAGAAAAAGGAAAAATAAGTGTGGCAACTGGTACCTGGCGGAGTTCGGGCCATAGGGGCAGGCGTAGGCCGACCGCGAAATGGGTCGTCGGGATGGCTAGCTCGTCAGCTAGGGGGTGTTGATCACATCATCCTCGCCAGGGCAGCGCACCGTGAACCTAGGGGGGATGAAGTCGGCAACGGCGTTAAGGTACTCCTCCTCAGTCAGATTGCAGCAGAAGAAGCTATGGTCGGTGAAAGCCCAGGAGCATTTCAATCGACCCTCAGCCTCGCTCGCATCACCGACCATTTTTGAAAAACCTGCAGAAAGAAGAAAGGAATGCGAGAAAGAGAGCGCGAGATCTCACGAGTTGAGGAGGAAGAAGGGTTGTGTTAAATGATGAAGGTGGACTTCTGTTCCAGGGCCTATTTATAGAAAAATAAATGCGCGGGAAAGAAGTCGAAGCGTCGGGGGGTGCGGCTAGCCAAAACACCATATCATGATTGCATGCGAGAACACGGACTGTTTCCAAAAGTAATATGCGAGCGACATCGCCCTGCGAGGTTAGCACGAATAACTATTTGACGAGAATAACATGGTTTATATCGAGAATAAAATACGAAATGGAAATTATAAATACGCTTCGCAGGAAGTGATAAGTAATGGTCTAGAGCCCCTACCGGGCGAGAACCCATAAATTAAAATCGCGGTAGTCGCGAGATTGCCAAATTAGCATAAACAAAGTCATAAATAGGAAGAGTTCGCGAGGCAAGAGCAGAGTGTGTGAAATCAATAATGTAGCCACTTCCACCTGCCGCCGCCTCGCGCTCCTGGCCGCGGTGGTACCCTGGTGGTGTGATAATCGCTGACGGCGCAGGCCTCCATACTCGCGATGTGGGCCTCTGGAGAGGTAGCAGTCTCGTCAGGGCCGCGAGGTATCTCGACACGAAGTCTCACACACTCCTCCATCAAAGCGGCATGCCTCTCCTCGGCAGCCTCTCTATCTCTTCTCGCTTGGAGGTTAAGGTCCCGCAGCATCCGTCCCTATTTCTGAAACAACTCGGAAGTCCATCTCTTCATGGCCTCGAGGTCTCGCGGGTCACCCAAGAAGTCATCCATCTGTTTCAGCAAAGGAAGAGGGGACATATCCTCCTCCCCAAAGTCAGAATCGGTGTGTTGGGTCTCAGAATCATCTGCGAGACACCACAGGTAGCGTTAATAGTTTGGCGAAATTTTCATAGATAATAAAGATGCAGGAGTCCTTACCAGGAGGCGGGCGAGAAGGCCCAGGCCGACCTTGAAAGACAGTGCCATAAGGGGTCAAGAAGGATTTCCCTAGGCCGGGAGGATACACCACGTTGCCAACTAGAGGAGTCTTTGCCGGTTGCAAGCCGCTGGAGCCCTCGCTCCCCATGAGATTGAACCTGGGGCTTTTTAAGGTTGCGTCAGGGAGGACCGACCACTGAGATCGCGAGTTCTGGCGAACCGGGGTCTCGTGGGGCGAGACTACAAAAACCAAGAAACAAGAGGCCGTTACCCAATAAAATGAATGTCAGTGAGTGAAAACAGGTGGCCTACCCGTAGCCTTGCCGCCAGCAAGGTCGGTGTTCGCCGGGGGAAGGGTGTGAGAACCATTTAAGGGCTCGCCAACACTCTTGTTAGTAAGATGATTCTGCGATGAAGCGAGACTCAGAGAAATCAAGTGAGTAGTTTAGCGGGAAGGGTAATTTTTACCTCCCCGAGAGACCTGTTGTCTGGGGAAGACTCGAGCAGTACTGTCTCCTCCCCGGTTAAGCGGACTTCCTTCGCCTTTTTTGTCTTCGACACAGGGGGGAGGCGGATGAGTCATCCACGCGGGAGGTTTGGCCATGGTGGACAGCTCGCCGGCCTTAGAGGCCTTCAGGCGAGCCTCAAGTTCCTTGGAGAGCGGCATCTTTTGATAGCTACAATAAGAGAGGGAAGAAAAAGAAAAAGAAAATGTGGGTGCGCATCGCCGGGGCTGGGGTGGTATTTATAGCCCGTGGGTGGGACCTACCAAAGATTCCTGACAGGTCAGCAGTCGCCGACGAACACTCAGGGTTGGATGTTTCTTTGCGAGCTTAGGACAACCTCGCAAAGAGCGGGGATTGTGTACAACCTGGTGTTCGCCGCGGTCCCCGCGAGAGCCTCACAGGGGGAATCCGGGCGAGACCTAGGCATTGCGAGCCGGAGCGGGCTCGCCGAATCAGGGCGACCTCGAAGAGGCGAGTAAGGCCTTCACGAGCCCCCCTCGCGAAGAGACTCGCGAGGAGTGTGAAGAGAGGAGCTCTCGCAGACCGTCCCTCCAGGGAACCAGGGGGAATTACCCTTCTGCCCCTGGTGGCATGCTAATAGCCCCTCAGAACAGCGGAGTTTGGCTGTTAGCAGACCAAACTGGGGTGCATATAGTGAAATCAAGAGGCGGAAACCCGCTATCAGCAGACCAATTCAGAAAAACTATAAATATGACCCAAAGGGCACCTTTGGAGGGGACTTCTTTTTAGCTTCTCTCTCCACAGGCCATCCTTGGTTAGCATTCTCAGAGCTCTCCAGGGTGCCCGGGCTTCAGCTTTGGCTTGGGAGGGGAAGCTCTCTATAGATCTTCCGGGTGTGTGGTGGGTCCTCCTTGCTGAATCTGAGGGTCGGTGTCTAGCTCCGAGACTTCAGTCCGTCAACTCCAAAGGATTAGTAAGTGCTAGCTACCCCCCAACTATTGGGGGCCCTGAACTCCATAAGAGACCATTTACTGGTTTCAACACTAGGGTTTGCCTATTTATATTCGCCTAGGGGCAACAAAGAGTTCATTCCACTTTTATGTGCCTTTGGATGCCTCTAGCAACTCCCTCTCAATCTTGAAGTTTGCCCTAAGGGTTGCTCCCATACGCACATCAAGCAGGAATACGTCGCTCGGCTGGAGATCTCCCGTTATTGCCGCAACAGTTTCTCTCCTTGTCGCCGCACGTCGTCGTCCACGGAAGAAGCCGTCGATCATCGTTGCACACTCTCGTGCGCCGCTAGGGATAGCCGGCTGCTGCTGAAGCCAAGGAGCCCTGATCGCGTGTGGTTGTCGTCCTCTTTCCCGTGCGCTTTCTCGCCGCTGCTGCAGAGGAAGAAATTGTGCATCTGTCGATCCCTCTCCCGTGCACTAGGGGTGTAAACGAGTCGAGCTCGAGTCGAGCTTGGCAAAAATCCCAAACTCGAGCTCGAGCTCGAGCTAAATATTTCGAGCTCGAGCTCGTCGAGCTCACCCTGCTTGGCTCGAGCTCGAGCTCGAGACCAGTATATTAAGCTCGAGCTCGAGCTTTCGAGCTCGCGAACTCGAGTCAAGCTCGAGCTGCTCGCGAGCTTTTTGCTCATGAACCCATTTTTATTTTTATTTATATATATTTAAAAAAAATACCTAAAAAAAAGCTCGCGAGCCGGCTCGCGAGCTCATGAAAAAGAGTAATCAAGCTCGAGATTTCGAGCTCGAGCTCGAGCTCAACTGGTTCGAGCTCGAGTCGAGCTTTTTTCGAGCCGGCTCATCGAGCTCACGAGCCGGCTCGACTCAACTTGTAGGGCTACCGTGCACTACTGTCGGGCTCGACGTCCAGTCGCTTTGATCTTCGAGTCATGTCGCCTCCGGGCTTCGTCCTCCGTCACTGCCGCCAGGCCCACCTCCGTCGCTGTTGCCCTAACCCGTAGTCGTCTCCCTGTTCGCATGAAGTCGAAGTCACAGCCTCCCTCTTCCTCCAGTCACCGCCTGAAGAAATCTCGTCGGACTCTTTTGAAGTCACCGTCGCTGTCACCGACGTATGCTGCAAAGGAAGTATTCACCTCAGCCTACTTCACGCCCACGGAAGTGCAGCCCTATTTTCGCTGTCGTCGGAGATACCGCCAGACGATAGTGACAACCTCCCTTTATCGCTATCATCAGCACTGTCGTCTGGCTGTCGCCAGCGATAGCAAACAGATCTCTCTTCTGTTCTTCGTGGAAGGATCTCCGTTTGTTAGGGCGCACAATGATGAAGGGGAACAACTTTTCGTCCCCCATTCCAATGAAAAAGCTGGAGAAGTTCACGGCGACTGAGTTCAACGACTGAAAGTTGAATACTCAGTTCAGGATGAAATACCTGAACGTGTTTTACACAGTTCAGTCTGATCGTGTGGGGTGCTCAGGACTGATGACGAGGCTCAGTGAGTTTCTGATGAAGACTTCTGCCGCGACTACCTGCTCAACTGTCTGTCTTCCAACCTGGCAAAGACGTACATGAAGATGAAAATAACAAAGGAGACCTGGGATGCACTGTAGGAGCACTTCAGGCAAGAGGAGGATCTGTCCAAGGCGCACCTGGTGGACAAGTTCCACTCCTTCACCTTCGACGAGGAGAAAGTCATTCTCCCTCAGGTATCAGATTTTGAAGTTTTAGTAGATTCCTTGCATAGTGAAAATATTTCGTTGCCAGATAGCTTTGTTGATGACACAATTGTATATAAGTTGCCCTCCACACGGTATAATTTTAAAACTGAAATGTACCACAAAAAGATACAGGTGGGTTTAAACGAACTCAAGCATTTTATACGCATTAAGGATGAGAATAGGATTTGACATGCATTAGAAGTTGTTAGAAAGCAGAAGACTGCTGCTAACATGATAACAAACTCTAAGCGCGTGTCGAACCCTAGGAAATCGAAACCCAACCCTGGTAGCTCCCAAGTTGCAGGGCCCAATAAACACATTAAAAAGTTTAAGGGGAAGTATTTTAACTGCAATAAGTGGGGACACATCGCATCTGATTGCAGACTTCCTCGCAAAGAAAAGGGCAAAACACCATAGGAAGGCAACCATGCTAACATGGTTAGTCTCACTGAGCCATCCGACTTTGTTGCAATGGTTGAAAATGGAAAGGCTAGTACAGAGTGATACCTTGAATCGGGGGCAACGTGCCACGTGTGCAACAACTCTACTCTGATGACAGGACTCACTGATGCGAGAGAATTGGTGACCGTTGCCAATGGTGAGACAGCTGACATACTAAAGGTGGGGAACGCAACTTTACTGCTATCCTCAAGTAAGACTTTAACTTTAAAGAATGTTAAATTCACTCCTTCTTTAGCTGCTAACTTAGTGTCTATTAGCTTACTTTGTGATGCTGGTATGTCTTTTAATTTCTGTAGCGGTAGAGTAACACTATCAGTTAATTCACACTATTTTCCATGAGTTCTTACTTGGTAAACATTTATTAGTTTTGTTCTTCAAATTAATTGAACGGATTTGTTTTTTGTTATGTATTACTTATGCACATCCCTTTCATGATACATTTATGATAATGGTTTTTGATATCAGCTTATATTGCCATTCCAACTACTTGTCTTGATACTCCCCCAGCAAAATGGTGTGGCCGAATGGAAAAATTGCCACCTCCTTGAAGTTACCAGTGCCACTCTTCATCATAAGCATGTCCCAAAATACTTTTGGGGTGATGTTGTTCTTACATCCACACATTTAATTAATCGTCTTCTCTCTCATATTCTTCACGGGGAGACACCATACCATACTTTATTCCTTACTCACTCATCCCACTCCTTACTTTAGTGTATTTGGGTTTGTCTGCTATGTTAGAGATGCTCGTCCATTAGTTTTCAGACTTCACCCCCGCTCCTTAAAATGCTTATTTCCTGGATATTCCCGCACTTCTAAAGGTTACAAATGCTATTCTCCTGATATAGAAAGATACATTGTCTCTGTTGATGTTGTCTTTATTAAATCTGACTGCTACATTCCTAGTACTCATGGCTCCATAGCTCCTGAGGACATTCAAGATGCTCTCTTTGGACGAGTTTACTCTCGTCGCCCTTCTGACATATCATCCACGAATCCACCTCAACCCATCTCTTCCCACGGTAGTCCTATTACTGTTCCTCAGAAAGTCTCTGCTTGTGCACACGAAAATGCTCTGCCTTCTGCAATCGAGCCACACATTGTTGTGCATAAGGGAATTCGTGCTTGTCGGGACAAACATGTGTTTGGCACTTCTTATAACATGTGTGAGCAAACGCACACTAAGAACTAGAAACTATAAGTACAAATATGAGTACAAATATGAGTTATGCTCTTGAATATCCCTCCCAACTCACTGCATGCACAATATTGTACACGGTATTGTGCCTATTCGCACATGTTCTCGTTTTCTCGCACCATCTCATTTGCTCCTATTTCCCGCCTTCTCCCACACGCTAGTGCTTGCCCGTTACGTTTAATGTGCCACCCTCATCCATTACACGTGAGCTCCACGGAGCGCTGCATTTATTGTCGCTTGGTCTGCCACTTCGCACGTGTCCCTACTTCTGCACATTCACTACTCCCCTCTATGTGAGTTACTTCCCTGTAGTTTTTTCCAGCTGATGAGATGTTGTAGCTTGAGGATGTCCTAAAATAGTATTTGCACACTGTCATTCCGAGTAGAGGTATGAGGGCGTGAGTAGAGAGAGTTATTCCGGTTATTTGGATATTGGAGTTGACCTGATCAATTTTAATGAATCAAAGTCAACTGATTTTGACTACAGAACTACTTTAAGTCTTTGGGGGCAATAACCTAATATTATCTCCTAATTAATTTAACTATCATTGAAATATTTAAACTTTCAGGCCAATCATGTAAAGACAGTTGTAACGTCCACCAACTTTTTAAAGAATTGATTATCCTAATGAACATGTTGATGAATCTATTAATTAGCTCCAATCATTAGTTTTAATCTATTCCTAATTTCTCAGGGTTTGTTTGACATGGCGGTGCGGTCATGAATGCAGTGGTCGTGAACCGTCGTCAGTTTAGCGTGGCGGTTTTTGCTCCGGAGAGTTTGGACAAAAACGCCATCGTCATGAAATAGTGTATTGTTGGAGCATGCGTTTCGCACTCCTCCGGTTTGATAATAACAAAGTCCCGTTTGTATTTGATTCTATTTTTATTAATGGTGTGCAGGTAACAGGTATGAGATTTCACATTTTCCACTGGAGCTAAAATTGAATGTGGGAAAATTGCACTGTCGGAAAATTCCGACAGTCACTGTCGCCCAGGCGACAGCAAAGGAGTTACAACCACTTCCCTCCACGGCAGATCGACGAATTGCAGTTTTGCGCTGTCGGAATTCCGACAGCGATGTCGCCCAGGCGACAGCTCGGAGGTTACAACAACTGTCCACGACTCCACCCACGATCAGCAGTTTTGCGCTGTCGGAAATCCGACATCGATGTCGCCCAGGCGACAGCTCGACGGTTACAGCAACTGCCCGCACGATGTCACTCCAGCGGCAGTTTGACGCTGTCGGAAAATTCCGACAGTCACTGTCGCCCAGGCGACAGTGATTTTCTATAAATTGCCTCCTTGTGTTCGTGCATTTCATCCCTTGTGAATTCCAGTCCCTTCCTGAGTGCACACGAACCAGAGAGCTCCAGAACCTCCTCAACTCCTATTTGTGCAAAGAAGGATTGAAGGTTGAAGACGAGATTGGGCGCGCTTCTACATCATCGATCATCTCGAGGCTTCAACAATCCATTCAGAGATCTGATCTACTAGGGAGTTGTTCTTTTCATATTGTATTTTCATTCACATACTTTTCATTTTGTATTGGTAGAAAAATCGTCGTCTTGCGTGCGGCGTCTAAGTCCTTGCGCGGCTTAGGGGAAAATCGCTTCCTTGTGCGGAGCGTCCAAGTCCTTGCGTGGCTTGGTGGGAAATCGTGGCCTTGTGTGCTACGTCTAGATCTTGGGAAGATCTAGAGGATAGGCTTGGGTTTGGTCTTGGGAGAGACAAGCGATAGCCTTCCGATCCTTGAGAGAAGGATTGGTAAACCAAAATTGTAAAATTCCTTATTAACATAATTGTGCCTTGATCTTAAGCATTGTTAAGATCATTTTTATTGTACTCAAATTTCATGATTAATATAATTATGTCTTTTTCTTTAATTACATATTTTGTGGCATAATCTTTATCTTGGAAATTTGTATTTTGATTTAATACTAAAATTGCATTGATTTGAAAATATTTGTAAGTAATTTTTTAGTAAAGTAAAATCTCGTTAAAAATTACTAAGTAAAAATTATTTTTAGACACACCCTTATTCACCCCCCCTCTAAGGGCGTCATACGATCCAACAAGTGGTATCAGAGCAAGGTTACTCCAAAACGGTTTTACCACCGGGAGTAATGGCGCACAACGATCACGCATTTGTTGAGGGGCAAGGAATTAGTAGGCCACCACTGTTTACGGGCACAGACTATAATTATTGGAAAACACGTATGCGTTGTTTTCTAATTGCGCTAGATATAGAAGTGTGGAATATGGTAGAATCTAGTTACACTTCTCCAACATATATTGTAGGAGAAGTAACTATGGATAAACCCAAAGACAAGTGGGATGACAATGACAAATTAAAATGTAAGAACAATGCAAAAGCCATGAATGCTTTATTTTGCGCACTAGATCGCACTGAATTTAATAGAGTTTGTGCTTGTAACACTGCTTTTGAAATTTGGAACTTGTTAGAAATCACTCATGAAGGTACTTCGCAGGTAAAGGATTCAAAGCTATTTCAACTGGAGTCTGAATTTGAAAGGTTCAAAATGGAGGTGGATGAAGAGATTGATGCGATGTACACACGATTCACAAAGATCGTGAACGACTCAAAGGTGCTAGGAAAGGTGTTCTCAAATGGAGATTTGGTAAGAAAAATCTTAAGATCACTTCCCCCGAAGTTCAATCCTAAAGTGACTGCAATTTCCGAGTCACATGATCTTAAGACTTTAAAATTGGAGAGCCTTATTGGAAATTTGAAAACTCATGAAGTTGAATTAAAAATTCAACAACAAGAGTATATGGAGCCAAGGAAGAAGGGATTGGCTCTAAAATCTAAGGAAGAAACTAGTGATTCTGAGGAGGATGAAGAAGATGAGGAGAGCTTATTTGTCAAAAAGTTTAGAAAATTTATGAAAAATCCGGAGAGAAGGAATTCGTTTAAAAAGTATTTTAAGAAGGAGACCTTTAGGAAGAAAAAGGGAAAGGAAGGCGATGAGGAGGAAGAGAGACCGCCACCGGAGTGCTATCACTGCAAGAAGTTAGGACACATCCGAAGCAAGTGTCCAAAGTACCTGAAAGAACTTAAAGAAAAGAAGCACAAAGGATCGAAGAAAGTGTTGAAGGCGGAAACTTGGGATGATACTACTTCTGAGGATGGAAGCATTTCAGATTCAAGTAAAGAAGAGGAGGCCAACATATGCTTAATGGGAAAGAGCGTCATATCTGATGACGAATGCAGTGTCCAAAGCGACACTGAGGTAACTCCTCCAACCTATGAAGAATTATATTCTGAATTTTTAAAAACTTGCAAATTTTTTGAAAAAAGTTTAAAAGATAATGATTTTCTTAAATCTGAAAATGGAATTTTACTTAAAGAAAACAAAAAATTGTTAAATGAAATTAAGACTATTGGAAAAAGAGATATTTCTTGCCAAGAGTGTGATCACTTTTTGGGAAGAATTAATGAACTTGAAGAATCTCTTTCCAAATCTCATTCTACAATAAAAGTACTTACTAAAAAGAATGAGATTTTAGAGAGAGATCTGAAATCTTCAATTTCCAAAGTCCATGAGGGAAAGAAATCTTTTGAACGTAGATGCGTAAATCTAGTATCCGAAAATACAAAAATGAGAAACCAGATTCATGACTTAACACTAGCCATGAAAAAATTTGGAATGGGACGAAGATCACTGGATATGATCTTAGGATACCAACGTCATGGATCTGGAAGGTTTGGGCTCGGATACACATCTGGAAGCTGTCGCCCGGCGACATCCACTGTCGCCGGCGACAGTGAAAAGTTCAGAAAAATTACTTTTAAAAATTTTAAAATTAATGAATTATCAAATACTGCATCCTTATCCAGTAAAAGTCCAGAAAATTTATACTCTTCTAAATACATTACATGTGCCAAATGCAATAGATTTGGTCACACTACGGACTCTTGCTGGAAGGAAGGAAAAAGTAAAATAAAACAAATCTGGGTACCTAAGGCTTCTACCTATACTATGGGTGGAACCACTTGGGTAACCAGATCTTTACTCACCTCCTCTTTCTAGGTGTGTTGGCAGGCTAAGGACAAAGAAGACGTGTGGTACTTGGACTCAGGTTGTTCAAAACACATGACGGGAAATAAAGAGAAGTTCCTTAGCCTGGAGATGAAGAAAGGAGGAGTTGTTACATTCGGAGACAATGGAAAAGGAAAAATCATCGGCATCGGTGTTGTGGGTAACGAAAATTTTTCAATTTCAAATGTTTTATATGTAGAAGGATTAAAGCATAATTTGATTTCCATTAGTCAATTATGTGATAAAGGTTTAAATGTTTTATTTGAATCTTCTACAAATTTGTGCAAAATTATTAATTCCAAAACAAATGAAATTGTTTTTATCGCACCAAGATGTCATAATGTTTATATGATTAAATTTCTAGATTTTTCAAATTCTACTTTGAAATGTTTTTTATCAAAAAACGATGAATTAGATTTATGGCATAGGCGACTTGGACATATTAGTGCCAAGTTAATTACTAAACTTTCAAAAGATAAATTAATTAAAGGTTTACCTTTATTAAATGGAAATTTATCTTCTTCACTATGTGTGCCTTGCCAAAAAGGAAAATTTTCAAAATCATCTTTCAAAAGTAAAAACATTATTTCTACCACTAGGCCACTTCAATTAATACATATGGATTTATTTGGGCCAATTGGAATCTCTAGCTTAGGAGGTAGAAAATATACATTTGTATTGATTGATGATTATTCTCGTTTTTGTTGGACTTTATTTCTAACCTCCAAATCCGATGCTTTTTCAGAATTTTCAAAATTATGTTTGCGTATCCAAAATGAATTTGAGTTAAAAATTAAACGCATACGATCGGATCATGGAGGAGAATTTGAAAATGAAAAGTTTATTTCTTTTTGTACGGAGTTAGGAATTAAACATGAATTTTCCGCTCCACGCACACCACAGCAAAATGGTGTAGTGGAGAGGAAAAATAGAACTCTTCAAGAGTTAGCCCGTACAATGTTATCTGAATTCAAATTACCAAAATCTTTTTGGGCTGAAGCAGTTAGCACGGCATGTTATGTAATAAATAGAGTAATGCTTCGCCCTATTTTAAAATTAACTCCTTATGAATTAATATTTAGTAAAAAAACCAAATGTTTCTTATTTCAAAGTTTTTGGTTGTAAATGTTTTATTTTAAATTCTAAAGATTCTTTAGGAAAATTTGATGAAAAATGTGATGAAGGTATTTTTATTGGTTATTCTTCAACGAGTAAAGCTTATAGAATTTTTAATAAAAGAACTAAAATAGTTGAAGAATCTATTCATGTTAGGTTTGATGAGTTTGCTTCATGTGTAGAAAAGAAAATTACAGGAAACGAAGATGAACTCCTTCCCACGGTGGAGAATGATGATGAAGAACTTGGAGAAAATGAAGAAGAAAAAGAAGAAGAAAGAGAAGGAGAAAGAGAAGGAGAAAGAGAAGAAGAAAGAGAAGAAGAAAGAGAAGAAGAAAGAGAGGAATATGTGCCTCCAAGTGAATTAAGATTCTCAAAGGATCATCCAAAGGAGCTTATCATTGGAGATCCACAAAAAGGGGTTAGTACTCGTTCATCGCTACATGTTTTATTTTCAAACCTTTGTTTTGTTTCTGAAATAGAACCAAAAGATGTTTCCACCGCTTTAAATGATGAATTTTGGTTTTTAGCTATGAATGAAGAACTTAATCAATTTGAACGTAATAAGGTTTGGAATCTTGTAGAACGACCCAAAAATCGTCCTGTAGTTGGTGTTAAATGGATTTTTAAAAATAAAATGGATAATGAATCTAGAATTGTTAGAAATAAAGCCCGATTAGTTGCAAAAGGTTATGCACAAATTGAAGGGGTGGATTTTGATGAAACTTTTGCACCCGTAGCAAGATTAGAAGCGGTTAGGATATTTCTTGCATTTGCTTGTTTTAAAAGATTTAAATTATATCAAATGGATGTCAAAACTGCATTTTTAAACGGGTATATAAAAGAAGAAGTTTATGTAGAACAACCCCCTGGCTTTATAAATGAGAAATATCCAAATCATGTTTATAAATTAGATAAAGCGATTTATGGATTAAAACAAGCGCCTCGTGCTTGGTATGATCGATTAACTCAATATTTGTTAAAGCACGATTATAAAATAGGAAGTGCTGATTCTACACTCTTCATTAAGCAAATTAATCATGATTTAGTTATTTTACAAATTTATGTTGATGATATTATTTTTGGAGCCACTAATGAAGAGTTGTGTAATGAGGTAGTTCAAATTATGAAAAATGAATTTGAAATGAGTATGGTTGGAGAACTTTCATATTTTCTAGGTTTTCAAATTACACAAAAACATGATGGTATTTTTATATGTCAAACCAAATATATTCATGATATGTTAAAAAGATTTGGATTTGAAAATCTTAAGCATGCAAACACTCCTATGAGTACTTCACTAAAATTAGGAAAAGATGAAAGTGGTGTTTCAATTGAACAAACCCTTTATAGAAGTATGATAGGGTCTTTATTGTATTTAACCGCATCTAGACCTGATATTATGTTTGCCTTTGTTTATGTGCTAGATTTCAAGCTAATCCTAAAGAGTCACATTTAAAAGCGGTGAAACGTATCTTTAGATATCTCATTGGAACATCAAAATTAGGTTTATGGTATCCTCATAATGATTCTTTTATTTTGCATGGTTTTTTGGATTCTGATTATGCGGGATGTTCGTTAGATAGGAAAAGCACTAGTGGCACTTGTCACTTTATCGGCCCTTCTCTTATTTCATGGTCGAGTAGGAAACAGAATTCTGTTGCCCTCTCTACTACCGAGGCCGAGTATATTGCACTAGGTAGTTGTTGTGCCCAAGCACTTTGGATGTCACAAACATTAGAAGATTTTGGCATACAACAACGTAGTGTAGAATTAAAGTGTGATAATAAAAGTGCTATAGACTTAACTAACAATCCCGTATTACATTCTAGATCTAAGCATATAGACGTCCGACATCATTTTATAAGGGATCACATTAAGAAGGGGAATATAAAAATCAATTTTATAGGCACGAAAAATCAACTAGCGGATATATTCACTAAGCCATTACCGGATTCCCGTTTTTCTATGCTTAGGCTAGAATTGGGCATTCTAGACATTTCACAATGAATATACCAAAATTTAAAGCCTATAAAATTAACAAGAACATTATCATTATCACAAAACATAAACATGTAAAAACCAAAAACCACAATTCTACAAATCAACACATAAGATTTCAAAAGACATAACACAAATTCAACATCATTAATATTACATCAATATTGTTCAAATAAAAACAGTAGAAACAACTTAAGGATCAAGTTCATTAAACAAAAACAGAAATTTAAAAGAAGTTCACTGTCGCCCAGGCGACAGTGGCTGTCGGAATTTTCCGACAGCTCCCAGCAGCAGCAGCAAAATAAAACTACTCTGAATCTTCATAACCAGCCCCGCTGCTCTCTGGACAATCTTCTGGAGGTCCTCGTCTCACGGCTTTGCCACGGCGTGTCCGCCTCACCGATTGTCGCGGCGGTTCTTCGTCCGGTACTTCCCATTCGGCCTCTTCCTCCGGAGTTGGCTTCAACTTCAGACCTTTCACAAGAAACTTCATGAATTTCTGCATTCGACTACGGTCCTTCTTCACCTCCTTCTTGTGATCCTCTAATGAATCTCGAAGATCCTCAATGGACTCCCTTAGTGAACCTGCCCTAGGCATTGGCGGCTCTCGAATCTCTATTCCCGGATGGGCTTTCTTCGGCGTTCTTTTCACTTTCATCGAACCCGTATAATAAATCTCCGGATAGCAATCATCCAAATAATAAGCTTGCACTATCCATCCGTATTTCTTATAGAGTATACGTTGTATTATCGCCCCCATTGGCAGCGTATGAACTTTCACCCATTTTGGATGCTTTAATCTATACGTATAGAGTGTCAACTGCGCCGTAATACTTCTAGTATCTCCACTCTTCAACATAACAGAATTTCTTAGGATATCTTGCACTAAGAATGCGTCCGGGGTTAGTGACGAAACTTCAGTGGTGAGAGCTTTCTTTTGATTCCCATGTAAACTCATGTTTACAAGGGTCCAATCTCGGTCTTTCCTATAGCTCTCCACTATATCCGGTACATTCTCACTAATCACTAATCCGTATTCTTCTCTTAGATCAACATGTGTTATTTCCACATGTTGACCCTGAATTTTTGACCTTACTCCTCCATCCAATTCAGTGACATTTGGGTCTTCCAAATGGTTATAAAATTCTCTTATAAAAAAGGATGAAAACGGATCTGGGGTGATTATTGATAATATACCTGCATTTGCAAGCCGATCATAAATATGATTGTGCTTTGGCAACTCGAATTCCACATACTTCGCTATTCCAACAATAGCTTTCTCAACCCCAGGAAAAACTTGATATGAACTATGTGCGTCTTCCGACGTACTCTTTCGGGCTTTGGAACTGGAAGCCATTCTGCAAATACCATACAAAATTTTTGATTAAAAAAAAATATCACATTGTGCACTGGAACACTGTCGCCCAGGCGACAGTGGCTGTCGGAAATTTCCGACAGCTCTCAAATGTTTTTCTCTCAAAAACTTTACATAATCTTCCAGATCTACTCAAAATCAATATTATTTCACCATCAAGTTTATAAAAAAAAAATTTATTATATATGTTTTTCAAATCACAATATTCTCAAAATCCTTTACTATTCATCATCTTCAACCTTCTTCCCTAACCTAGATCTACAAAAATCCTTTAGAAAATGAACAAATGGAAAACAAATTTTAGCAAAGATAAAAATCTAACAAAGATCCACCAAGATCCCCTTGTTCTATACTAGATCTACATGTTTAAAATAAAAAAAAAATTGAAACCCTAAACCATTCATCAAATATCAACATGAAAACATCATTTTTCTTCTTCTCTCCTTTAAAAACCAAAAATCCCTAAAAATTTTGAGTTAAAAACATCAACATAAAAACTCCATACCTTAGATCTAGGGATGTCGCCGACTTCCGACAGCTTGCTCTCGTTTTTTAACTCCAGGAAATGATGCACAATAGGGTTTGACTCGATCCCCAGCCCTATTTATATTTTTGGATGTCGCCCAGGCGACAGTGAGTGTCGGAAATTTCCGACAGCTCCAATTTTGTAAAAACTTCAATTTTGGGTCCCTTTGATGATTTACAATAGTTATATGTCATTATTAGTGCTTCACCTCATGACTTGATGACAAACCATGTGTTATTTATTTAAAAAAAATGACTTACATGTTTATATGATTTCATTTCCAAGCTATCATCGTATTGACACTTCTACTTAGTTGTTTAGACCATTGGAAATTGTTTTCGCATGCCTCTAAGTATGAGAAATTGTTTATCTATCATAATGAACTATCACGCTCACTTCTTTTGATCAATACATATGTCTTTTTATTTAATATATACATGGATCATATTTGTTTTCACATAATACAATAGCATTTCTTAAATACAACTTTCAACTTTGATTTGTTAGCACAACAAAATATACACCATCTTTTGCGATTCAAGTGAATTCGGAGATCCTTGGTCAATTTAAAAAAATTATCAATATATCAAAATTAAGATATCACAACATCTGTGATCAAAAAAAATTAAAATAAAGACAAGGATACTCCACCAAGCACTACTTACCCTCCTGATAAGTCTTAATGAGCATTGTGAGGTTAAGCACCTTGGAAAGAATTGTAAAGTGTCTTGTGCAAAAGAAACATGGTTTTCTATTCATCTTGTGCTATATCTTCAAAGTCAAAGTTGATTTATATGCTCTTATTATGTTCTACATTTCAATGATCATGTCAATTAAATAACTTCATATGATTGATCTAAGTATCACATGTGCACATCATTATGTTATATAAACATTCCTCTCATGAGAATTGGACCGAAAATATTCCATATATCTATACACTATTGTGTCTTTCTATGATACTTTCAAATGACCTTACTCATGTTTAAGTTATTTTCTTTCATTACTTCATATGGCTATACCGTCACTTCATGGGTTTATTTCTACTATGGCATATTCCTATAATTTCATGGACTTCAATCATTACCAACAAATTGCTTCCGTTTACTCGTCATTTCTCTATTCCATATCCTTTCCCTCAAGAGCTACTCTTTTGTATTATATTAACTTTTGCTAATACCAAAAGGGGGAGAATTTATAGTATAAAAATTAAAATCACAAATCTATTACACCTAAATATTCCACCTACACAATACGTCATATATTTAGGGGGAGCATATATTTAGGGGGAGCATATATTTAGGAGAAGCATATATTTAGGGGGAGCATTCATTTAGAAGAAGCCTTCACCTAAAAGGAGATTATTTATTTTAAGAGAAATATATTATGTTATTTTTTGTGCACACACCAAATGTTAAAACAATAAACTAAATAGATATGATTTCTTTTTATACGGATTTGTTATTATCAAAAGGGGGAGATTGTTGGAGCATGCGTTTCGCACTCCTCCGGTTTGATAATAACAAAGTCCCATTTGTATTTGATTCTATTTTTATTAATGGTGTGCAGGTAACAGGTATGAGATTTCACATTTTCCACTGGAGCTAAAATTGAATGTGGGAAAATTGCACTGTCGGAAAATTCCGACAGTCACTGTCGCCCAGGCGACAGCAAAGGAGTTACAACCACTTCCCTCCACGGCAGATCGACGAATTGCAGTTTTGCGCTGTCGGAATTCCGACAGCGATGTCGCCCAGGCGACAGCTCGGAGGTTACAACAACTGCCCACGACTCCACCCACGATCGGCAGTTTTGCGCTGTCGGAAATCCGACATCGATGTCGCCCAGGCGACAGCTCGACGGTTACAGCAACTGCCCGCACGATGCCACTCCAGCGGCAGTTTGACGCTGTCGGAAAATTCCGACAGTCACTGTCGCCCAGGCGACAGTGATTTTCTATAAATTGCCTCCTTGTGTTCGTGCATTTCATCCCTTGTGAATTCCAGTCCCTTCCTGAGTGCACACGAACCAGAGAGCTCCAGAACCTCCTCAACTCCTATTTGTGCAAAGAAGGATTGAAGGTTGAAGACGAGATTGGGTGCGCTTCTACATCATCGATCATCTCGAGGCTTCAACAATCCATTCAGAGATCTGATCTACTAGGGAGTTGTTCTTTTCATATTGTATTTTCATTCACATACTTTTCATTTTGTATTGGTAGAAAAATCGTCGTCTTGCGTGCGGCGTCTAAGTCCTTGCGCGGCTTAGGGGAAAATCGCTTCCTTGTGCGGAGCGTCCAAGTCCTTGCGTGGCTTGGTGGGAAATCGTGGTCTTGTGTGCTACGTCTAGATCTTGGGAAGATCTAGAGGATAGGCTTGGGTTTGGTCTTGGGAGAGACAAGCGATAGCCTTCCGATCCTTGAGAGAAGGATTGGTAAACCAAAATTGTAAAATTCCTTATTAACATAATTGTGCATTGATCTTAAGCATTGTTAAGATCATTTTTATTGTACTCAAATTTCATGATTAATATAATTATGTCTTTTTCTTTAATTACATATTTTGTGGCATAATCTTTATCTTGGAAATTTGTATTTTGATTTAATACTAAAATTGCATTGATTTGAAAATATTTGTAAGTAATTTTTTAGTAAAGTAAAATCTCGTTAAAATTTACTAAGTAAAAATTATTTTTAGACACACCCTTATTCACCCCCCCTCTAAGGGCGTCATACGATCCAACATGTATGACATGACAAATATATTGCGAACAAATTTATTTATTTATTTATTTATTTAGATACGAATGATCATGATATGACATCCTCCGCGACTAATTGAAGATAACCCAAAATGTATGACACTTGACACATTTTGATTGGGTCTGGATGGACCGGGTCCCTGGCAGTGTAATGGGGCTGTTTGCGAATAATTTCCATTGTATTAGGAAAGTCTGTTCAGCTGGTGATGGGGGGTGAGAATAGCTCTATGAATTAAGGAATGATTTCTGCAGCTCTTCTCTCAGCCGTTTTGATTTCTGCTTCTGTCATTTTAATCGTTTCTATTTGTGTACTCTTTTTTTTAGAAAGACGGTTATTTAGTGATTCATGACTGAATATGATGTTTTTTTCAAGAGATTTCATAGCTGTTTTTTTCCAAATTTATTATTGTTATATAAATATATATTACATGGAGTTGTGTAGAGTTCCCAGTGTTTCGTGTTTCGGCAATGATAGTACACTTGCCGCTCGTCCTTTATTAGAAATGTGAAGGAGAAGGGTATGTGAGCGTCACTTTAAAAAAAAAGTAACAAAACAGCATATTCGCAATCATTTTAAAACCTTGAAAAAATGTGGACAGAACCAATCATTAATAAGTTTATTTCAAAATTCTCTCAGAAACTATCCCCCAACAAATATTTCAATCAGTAATAAGGAACTGTGCCCTGCTTCAAATAGAAAATTTAAAATATACCACAATTTGGTCTACAATCTCAATGCTGATTGGTAAGAGGAAATTTAAATGACTATAAATTTCGAGGAATTCAAGTGGCGGTAGTTTTTGAATGCCAGTGTTAAAAAAGGCCCCGGAGTAAAAACTGATAGACCCCGAGTTAAAGATGATTATATCTCCCAAAAATAAATTGTTGGCAATAAAACTTCATAGTCCGAAGAAGCCGAGTTCGGCAGCTCTCTCCTTTTCGAATGTTTCGAAACATTGATGGATGATTGTTACGGCGAGTAAAATGCCAGTCCCGGATCCGATTGCCCCCATGCAATCCGCAAGTACCGTGAGAGCCCCGATGCACATACCCCCAAAAGCAGCAGCTGTTGGAATGTAGCGGCTGAGCACCTTCTGTAGATTGGATTCCCTATGACCTGTCATCACCATTTGTTGCTCCTGCAACAACATCCCAACGCGACTCAACATGAACCAGACTGCTCTATTAAAAAAATCAGAGAATCACCAAAGCTAAGTCATAAAAATTGTATATTTAGTTAGTTCTATGGAATATTCAATATAAACAGAATGAAGGCAGGAGCCCCACCTTAAGCTGCTTAGCAACGTCTCTTGCAGATGATCCGGAAACTTCTATCCAAGTCTTAGAGAAAAGTGCACAGGTGAATAGGATAAATGCTATATAGGTAAGAGCATGAACAGGATTTGCTGCCATAGCTGCTAGACTGTTAAAATATCATCAAGAAACCAAGTGACTACCTTGCATTATGAGCATATCTGAAGAACTTCCATGATAGTATAACTAAACTAGTCCAAGTATATATAATATTAAAAACTAAAGAAGAAAGTAGAATATATACATATAAATAAAGTCACCTTGATGGTGCTGTAATATAGTAAGCAATGCCCCCAACCGGTACATATTGCCCAGAATACTCAGACTCCTTCCATGTACCCAACAAATTTACAAGAAAATTTCCGTCATACCATCTGTAAAGCAACTGCATCAAGAACATGTATTAGGATTTGTTCGATTATTGTGAAAAGCTGGAAATTTCAGATGCGTACCTGAGAAATGAAATACAAGTTAGAGACAAGGGCGGAATGTAAAATGATGGGCATATTGGAGGTATAAAATAGCTTGATAGGATAAGAGCCATGTTGTCCACGGGCATTCTTTGATCGAACCGGCAGCACAACACAAAATCCTTGGAAGTAAATGACTATTAGAAAGACCAAAACTGTGGCAAGTAGATTCGTCACGTTGGGGAGGTTTTGCCTATAAAAAGCTTCTCGCAATGCTTGGACCTTGTCTGTTCGAACAACAAGAAGATGGAACAATGCAATAACAGCGCCTTCAAATTCAGCGCCCCTCCCCGTGTTGATGGTCATAGGGCTAAATGCCTTCCAAAAGATATTTTCACTTCAAGAATACTCAATATTATGAGAAACCATACAAGCATTTAAATTATAAAAAATAATTGGTGTTAGAAGAAACCACGAGCTTACCAAGTGTTGATGCCAATGAAAAGTGAAATACCAGATACAAGACCATATCCCTTCTGAAGAAGTTCATTTAAGCAAATACCAATGATGCTGGCAACAGAAAGTTGAATTATTATTAAAATTGCATTTCCCGCACCAAGCTGGCTGACACTACCATACATCCCAGAAAGCACATAGGCCACAGCCGTGCCTATCGCAATTAGAATGCCAAGCAATTTCTGTGCACCATTTCTAGCAAAAGAAGGACCAAGTATTTAGACATTTAAGAGATATTTAATATACCGTAAAATTTGATCGAAATAATCTAGTATAAATGAACAAAATTGAGTAGCTTTGCATACAGTTGTCAGGGATGAAAATTCACATTTAGAACTTCAAAGTTGAATAAAACTTATGCATGAGAATTGGTTACACACATCAAAAGCTTCGACTGTGTTTGCAAATAAATCCCACATAAATACAGAGGTTTAATGGAGTAATAAAGGTACAAAGAATTATTAGAGAATAAAATGTATTTCTAGAAGATAAACACATTGTATAAAAAAACAAATTCTATGCCTTATAGCCAAGAGACACTTGAGCATGCTGACTAAACTTGACAATTTAGACATTATAGTTGATGTAGGACGGTAAAGCGCGCTCGGGTTAGGGCGCTCTAAGCCCCACCAAAGGAGTGACAAAAATTGCCCCAAAATAAAATGACAATAGAAAATATTCAAATTGAGAGAAAATACAAAATGCACGAGTGTTGTTTCCTTTGAGGCATTTCATCAAACAACTAAGATGCAGATTTTGAAGCTAAACTAAATCCACACACAATAAGCACAATAAAATCTGGAATAAACTTAGGGCTGCAGCAATTTACTTGTAATCTGAAATTGGGAGGGAAAATGAGGGCTTCCGGATGGTGTAAGACTAGATTGGGTAAGGGGGAAGGTGGATCCACGGAGGAGGAGTGATTGGCGGCGGGTTTGAGGCGTTTTAGGGCTGATTCGAGGTCTTGGACTGGGACAGGACAGATCTGTCCAGATCTGGACAGATCTGGCCTGTTTTGGATAGGGGCGGCAGGGAGGTTTATGGAGGGGCGGCTGGTGGTGTTGCTGTGCAGGTGGCGCAGGGTTTTGAGGCTGAGGAGGGACGGCAGAGGGTGGGCTAGAGTGGGGCGGCGGCAGGGCTTGGAAGGGAGCAGCGGCATGGGCTTTGGATGAGCGGCGGGGAGGCTCCTGTAGGGGCGGCGGCTGGATTCAACACAGCAGGAGGCGGCTGGATTCAACACAGCAGGAGGCGGCAGGGCTTGGAAAGGAGAAGCAAGGGGGCTGGCGGATGGCAGCAGGGAGGGGTGGAGGAGGAAGGGAAGAAACTTACCCAATGGAGTCGGCACCACGGGCTCCACGGCGTCGGCACCGCGGAAGGATCACCGGAAGCAAGGAAGAAGATCTCTCCAAACTTCAGCAATGAGATTTCCTGCAGCCCTAGGATATCTATTTATAATAAAACAACATTAGGGCAACCAAGATGGACGGCTATGATTGGCCGTCGATCTCGGCGCCCAAAACAATACTAAATAATGTTCGAAATACAACATGCTATATATGAAAATTCATCAGAACGACGAGCCGGACGCAACCGCGGTGGCGGATCGGCGATCCGGTCAACGGGCGGGGCCCGCTCCCCATCAATAGTTCTTCAAAATATAGCATCATTAAACTTGATAACAATTTATATTTCTCGGATCCACAAAATTCAAAATCATATAATTTCTCACAAAGGTAGAATAAATGCATTAATGTATGGTGATGGAGATTAAAAAAAGGCCATATGTCATGCCTACCATGCAAGTTTCCCAAAATACAAGCTTATATCACTGACTGTAACAGAGGATTAGAGAGTCAAATGCAGGTAAATATTGAATTGCCAAGACTGAGAATCAAATGGAGGAAAAAATTACAATAAACAACACAGCAGAGGTTCATAATACATTGATTTCCTAACAAATAGTTCAAAGTAGACTAACAGGTCAGGGAAACGAAAAATAAAGCATATCCAATCCGATTAGTAGAAGTAAAAGGGAATCAAACAAAAATTGAGAAACCAACATGAACTCATCTGTAGCTGTGGAGATGGCTAGTCAGGGTAGTGAAGAATAAGGGATCTGAATTGGGAAATAAGAACCTTAACCATGGAAGATTGTCAGAACAAATTTGGAGATAGGATAAAAGATCTGGCGTACAAACCTGAGGAAAAAACAAACATGCAGCCCACTTTTGCCCCCAAAGAGATGGTTTTTTATCCTTTGGAAGCGGAACAACAAGGTGCAGTGTTATGTGCTTATTTTGGAGAGGTGGAAATGGCAACTGTCTTCAGGGATACAAGGAGGTCGTGCTCACCTGAAGGGAAGCGGAGGAGAAAGAGAAAGAGGGTTTTGCTCAACCCTAATCCTAGGAGGAGAGGAAGAAGAAACTAGAGAGAGGAGGGAAAGAAGGAACTAGAGAGAGGAGCAGACGAGGAAGAACTAATAATAGATAACTGGTTGTGTGAGACCATAATATCAAATTTGTCCTCCAAATCGATCTTGCCCTCAAGCTCGAAGGAGGTTTGAACGGTTTTATCATATAGCTCCATAATTTCCGACCAGAACAACTCCTTGTAGCGTGTCGTTGTAGAGGACACATCGCTCGACAAACCTTCATCGTGCTCACAGATGTCACGAAGGTCGGCGAGGTTGTTAGAGGGGCGTAGCTTGTGTGACGATGTGAACAAAGAAGAGACCGCAACGTGATCATTAAGTGATTGAAGTAGTGATGGGGTCCTTTGTACGAGGTCAATTGAGAAGGTCTCCTCTGGGGCCGCTTGGAGAAGAAGCATTTGATTGTCCAGAGGAGTGGTAATTGGAAGTGCTAGCTAGAAGAGAATCGTAGGGGTCAGTGGTTACATGGATTGCCATAATGTAACCGCCGGGCTCAGCGACAAAGGTGTCTACTGTGTGAACAACAAGGAAGTAACAATAAGAGGCAATGGTGGGGCAACGGAAACTACAGATACTTGTGGGGTTTCTTCGTGCTCTGGTTGGATCGGTGTTTGCTCTGGTGGGATTGGGTTCCCGAATTGTCGTCAATGCTAGTAGTGAGTCGCAGAATAGCGACTTTGAGTGATGCCAACATTCCCAATAATTTCAATAGCATCGAACATAGTTCACTTTCATCTGTGGAGCTCATTTCCATTTCGAATGAATCAAACAATCAATAATTAATCAATATTTTAATCAATTAATTAATAATTGGAGACTATTTGAGTAGGGTGTTGGATGGGATGTTGCTCCTCGAAGACAGAATCGTGCGGCTGATGGCACTGGGCTCGATGCGATTGTGGGCTTGAGGAGGAAGGACTGGCAGCTCAAGAAAGGAAAAGCTTTATGGCCTCTGTGTTGGTTGGCAAAGTGCAAGAGACCTTTGATCGATGATGTCGACTAGAAGTGGGACATCATCGATGCCAACGGGAAACTAGATGTCATTGATGCCGGCGGGAAGCTGGACAAAGCACAACGCCTGTCCAGGAAGCCCTTGGTACAGCTATCTTGACTAGGTGTGCTAAGCCAGTCGACGTGCAGGCTGATTAGACGAGTATGCAAATGGCACATGCAGTGAGTCTACAACTTTGTCATATGAGTTTGATTAGCTTATCTATGGAGATATCGGTCCCATATCCAGGAAGGGTTTGTAGTAGTCGTTGAACCAAAACGCCATTCCAATTTGGAAAGAAGACAATTGCTTGACGAATTTCTTGGGGTCAAATAAGATTCCGAACATTGGTTTGTGGAGGGAAAGATGACTCTGGCAGAGGCGAGTAGACAGGAGGCTCTGATGTCAAGTTTTTTATGTGCTTATTTTGAAGGAGGCGGAGATGGCTCATCAGGAATATAAGGGAGTTGTGCTCATCCAAAGAGTGACGAAGGAGAAAGAGGAAGGAGTGTTGGGGGGGGGGGGGGGGGGGGGGGGGTCTCAACACTAACCTGAAAAGGAGGAGAGGGAGGACGTAGAGAGAGGAGAAAATTTAATTAAATCTTGCATGCCCATTCATGACCTGAGGAGTTTTACATATTAGATTGCACAATGACATGGACCATAAATACATCCAACACGAAACTGCTCAAAATATTAAAAGACAGTACGAGACAACGACTTGATATGAAGACACATAATACTGACTCATCACTTTGATGTCATGACGATGCTAAATGCCGACATTAAATAAATATGTGCACTAATGATAATGGATAATTGATCGTGTGGAATCCAAACAAGCGGATAGTGGAAAATCATGAATGTAGTGGGTTATCAGAGGCAACATTTCTCCCTAAAATGACTTTTTGGACCTTGACCTTCCTGGAACATGGTCATTACTGATTTAGGAACATAGGTCACAATTGTTAAGAAGCTTTTCCCACCACCACCGCTTCTCCAAACAAAGCTGAAGTAATAAATAGCTTTTTCTTATCTAGGCAAATGAAGCTTACAAATCATAGTAAGGATTGAAGATAGCTTGTTGTTTTGATTCCCTTATTTCAAATATGCTTCAATGATATGTGATAAAGGTGCTAAGTAGGACAAGAATAATGTAACAGCATAAGAAGATATAGAAATTATGTTGTGTACATACATGGTAATATTGTTTTGGATGGCGAAGTAATATGGATCTCGCATTAGAATGTGGCATTTCCTAAATCCATAGAATGGCCTCATTGTTTGGGTGCTAAGTCGGGTACTCGATCAAGGTGACAAATATCTCTAAGGTTCGGTGTGATGGAGGAAACAATCTTCGCTCATGAGCCAAGTCCATATAGTTCAGTAGACATTACATGCCTCACTCGAAACATCTACACTATATCGAATTCTAGGTCGTAAAACATAAATGGGAGTAGCGACTAACTGGATGAGGTAGTGATGGAATTGAGTCAAGTGGTTTAGTGTTGTAAGTGATAATAGATAATTAATTAAATAAGCAATTACGGTACTCTAATAATGATGAGATTAAATAAGCTTAACATTCATGTTTCACAAGTTTATTATTTTCCTTACTATTGTTTATATTATATATATTTTATAACATCAAATTTTGTTATATTATTGTTCTTCCATTGTTGCTTAATATATCATACAACAACAACACTCAAGCCATTATCCCACCAATGTGGGTTGCTTAATATATTATGATTTGATTATATTGTGCAAGAGGTGATAACCAATCTACTTATACATCTGATTACACGAAATCCACAACACCAAAAATAAAATTGGCTTTGCATGTATTGTTGTATTATCTTTGTGTATTTCTTATGGAAAAGTCACTCCATTTCTGTCTCTATCTCTCCTTCCAGATTGACGGATGCCCGAAATACCAAGCTCCGAAGATGGAGACCTGGTAGCTTACTTGATCCCACCGGAGATCTCGGCGAATACATATGGCGCGAGGTACAAGATGATGTTGCTGGTGCGGTTCCCGATCACGCGGTCGCCATACCTGACGATCCCATCTGGTTTCAGCCCTAGTGTGTTACTTGAGTCCCCCATCCTACTCACGGACATGAAGGTCTTGGATCTTCCATGTACTTAATCGTATTTCGTGTTTTATACTTGGACTTTGTTGAGCCTGATAAACCCTCTTCCATTCTAGCTCGGATCCATACAGTTATGCGACACCGTGCCCCCTCTCTCAAACTCACTTGGTTTCTTTTCTTTGTGCTAGTTGGTTATCTGAACTTTGTTGCTGTGTTTGAAACTTCGTTTTAACCACATAGATTCTATCCCTATATCTTTTTTCCATGATTTTCTGACAAATTGGATTGTATGGTCGGATTAAAATAGTAAACATTGGCTTTATGCCTTTGTTCTTATGCTTTGAATATGAAATAAGCTAGTGGTATTTTGAAAAATGTGCCAATTAGCTAGATTAGAATGCCTTCTTTAAGATATATAATTTCAGGACATTTATGTTGGTACTCCTCCAGTGACTACTGGTTGTGATTAAAGTTGGGAGAATAGGAAGTTTGCTTTCCATAAGGTTAGTTTTCTCTGAAGAATTGCAGGCTCAAATGCTCAATGGTAGCTATGAAGTGGGTGTAGAATTTCCTAGATTTATTTTTTTAGAGCCAGTTTGAAGTTTTTCTCAAAATTCCTTTCAGGGATGACTTTGGTTTGACTCTCCCGACTGCTCTACGGTAGTTGGAGATTGAGTGCGAACACAAAGGTATTTGCATAGAAAGCTCAAAAATGAAGCCTGATGCTAGAAAATTGGTATCCTTTTAGTAACAGTTGCCTTTCTTCCAAGAATTAAGCTTTTAATGATGAGTTTTCTTCTGATGATGTTTATCTTTGAAGTGAACAGTTCATTAGAATTTCTTCTATGAGAATTCCGGTTGTGTGAATTCAAGTGGGATGGCATTACTGAGTAGTTTTTGGTTTTTGGTGGATAGATTTTTTTAAGGAGGTTTTTCATGAGGGGACACATCTTTTAAAGTTTCTGATTTCGCACAATTCACATAGGATTTTATGCATTATTTGTTACTATAGTTGTTATGAACTACAGAATTTGTTTAATTTATAGGGTAACATCAAGGTTCAAGACATGGTTTGGTGGCATGGCCATGCATAATAGACTAACACATTTTATTATGGAGAGGATATTTAGAAATTCTATAACTGTTATTTAGCTTTTGACAGTTATCCCATATTTATAACTAGCCTTTGACCGGCTATGAAGTACTGATACTTCCCTGAAGGTCGCGTATCCGTAATGGATACATTTCCGGTACAGGTACATACCTGATACTCGACGGATACACTTGCTACTCTAGTTTGCGGATACGCCCTGACTTGACAGATCGTTCTGCATTTTTTGATAGGACTATATTTTTCAAAAGTAAACAAACACTTCTCCATGTCTTTTTGAAAAGAAAAATTTCTCCTTAGAAGTTAGAACTACAAAGTATTTGATTTCAATTTAATTATTTTATCTATTTACTATGTATTTGAAAATTATATGATTTAAATTGATTGTGTTTCTACTTATTCAATATGAATTATTCCACGTTTTATATTCTCCCTCTTTCTAAAGAAAATATGGCATATATATACATGTACATTTACATATATATATATATATATATTAATGATATTATCATCTGAAGAAATTTTTATAGTAGAAAGAAGAATAAAGTAACACATTAATGATATGATGGTGAAAGTCAGATTTTTGTTGTTTAGGCATATCCAGGGAAAGTAGACTTGGCGCAGTTGCCGTGTGACCTCGAGGTCACAGGTTGGAGTCCTGAAGCAGCCTCTTGCACAAATGCAAGGTAAGGTTTGCCTACACTTCACCCTTGTGGTGGGACCCTTCACCGGACCCTCGCTGTGCGGGGATGTTTTGTGCAACGGGCTGCTCTTTTAGGCATATTCAAGGAAAAATAATTTCTTATGGAAAAAGAAAATACATTTTTACTTAAAACTCATGTACTACCTCTATTATACGTTTTATTTGAATTATGCTATTTGGTGATCATTTCATCGCATCATTTGTTTAAATTTTGTTAATTACGAGCTACCACACCGGGGGACTTGACAAAGTGGTATTAGAGCACAATTTAATTTAACTATAGTCTTAGCCGATTATAACTACAAACTATAGAGGGTGCGCGAAGATCGAATAAAATTAGGACATAATGAAACATGATACGATAATTGTTAATATTCTTTACTAATGCTACATTTCAAAAGGTCATAGCTAATGGTACCATGTTTGATCTGAATTTGAACGACTCGCACATCATGACTAACAACCCGACCTTTTAGTTTCAGATACCATGTTGTTAGGATAATTTTAGTTTTAATGTGATTTTTGTTTTACAGGTGATTGGGATATAGCAAGGAATAGAGGCAGCCGGGAGAAGTGAAAAGGATTATCAAAGCACAGATTTTATTACATTCATTTCAAGTCTTACATGGCCTTTTATAGGCATCATACAGAATTTTCTAGAACAAGAAACTTCCTGATTTTTCTAAACTCTTCTTATTTGGGCTTGCAGATTTGGGCCTCTGTTTGGGCTTTTTACAACACCCCCTCTAAATCTGAAGCCCTTATCATTCCTATCTTCTTTCTCAGATTGACGAATCGATCTCTCGCCAGAGGTTTTGTCATTAGGTCAGCGATCTGTCGGCCGGTGGGAACAAACTCGATCTCGATCATCTTCTTCTCCAGGAGTTCACGGATGAAATGATGCTTGATATCTATGTGTTTGCTTCGGCTATGGTATACTGGATTTTTTGATAAGGCAATAGCGGAGCTGTTGTCGCAATGGATCTTTACAAGTTCCTTTCTTTCTCCTCTTTCTCCTTCTCCTTCTATCTCATTCTTCAAACGTAGAAGCCAAATGGCTTCACATGCGGCGTTGTTGAGAGCTACATACTCAGCTTCAGTGGTTGAAAGCGCCACTGTCCTTTGTTTTCTTGAGCTCCATGAAATTGGCCCTGTCCCTATGAGGAATATGAAACCTCCAGTACTTTTTCTATCTTTAACGTCGCCAGCCCAGTGTGAGTCGGTAAAGCCAGTGAGAGTGTTGTTTTGGTGAGATTTGTAAAGTATTCCCAGATCCTTTGTGCCTTGCAGGTATCGCAGAATTCGTTTTGCTGCATCAAAATGTTCCTTTGATGGATTACTTACAAATCTGGCCGCAATGTTCACGGCATTTTCAATGTCGGGTCTTGTGTTTGTGAGATACATGAGGCTCCCGATCAAACTTCTGTATTTTTCTCTGTCTATTCCTTCTTCTTCTTCTGTTTTAGAGCTCAGTTTTGTGGTGGTTGACATGGGGGTAACTGCGGGGTTGCAGAGCTCCATGTTGAACTTTTTAAGCAAATTTTTGATATAGAGTTCCTGAGAAATGAAGATCCCATTCTTGAATTGCTTGACCTGGAGTCCCAGAAAATATTTCAGGGATCCTAGGTCAGTCATTTCATATTTGATCTTCATTCTTTCTCTGAACTTTGCTATTTCGGCTGCATTCGATCCTGTGAGAATTAAGTCATCTACATACAAGCTTACAATTGTCTTACCTCCTTCTTCATCCTTCAGGTAGAGAGTAGGCTCGACAGCGCACCGAATGAATCCTTCTTGTATGAGATAAGCATCTATGTGTTGATGCCATGCCCGAGGGGCCTGCTTTAACCCGTAAAGGGCTTTAAGTAGCAAGTATACCTTATTTTCTTCTCCTCTGACCTTGAATCCCTCTGGTTGCTCGACAAATATTTCTTCAGTGAGTACACCATTGAGAAAAGCTGATACTACATCCAGTTGATATACTGGATAACCATAGTGGGCTGCAATTGCTAAAATCAATCGAATAGTTGTCATTCTGGCAACTGGAGCATAGGTTTCATTGTAGTCTTCTCCGGGCCGTTGAGTGTATCCTTTTGCAACGAGCCGTGCTTTATGTTTTATTACTTTTCCTGTTTCATCTTGCTTTAATTTGAATACCCACTTTAACTGGATGATCTCTCTGTTGGGTGGCTTAGATACTAGCTTCCAGGTTTTATTTCTGTTGATTGCATCTATTTCTTTTTTCATTGCTTGCCTCCATTCTTCAATCTTGTTGGCTTCTTCGAAGGTATGTGGGGTATTTGTGATTGATAAAACAAACTCATCATTCTGATATATTTCACTTAGTGTTCTGAACTTTCGGGGTGATGATGATTCATAGTCTGAATCAGTTAATTCAGTTTCTCCTTCTTCTGTGTTATCCTGGATGGGGCTTGGAGGAGTTCCCATGATTGGTGAAGGGCTCAGCTCAACCGGTGGCACAGGACATTGGGATATATTGTGATCTGAACCCCAACTCCAAGCCTCTTCTTCATGAAAAACAACATCTCTGGATATAATGAGTTTATTTTTTGTTGGATCAAAAAGCCGGTACCCCTTGGTTTGCTCACTATAGCCCAAAAAAATGCATTTGAGACTGGTTTCATCCAGCTTATCTTGCCTTCCAGTGTTCTTGTGTGCATAGGCAATGCACCCAAACACTTTAAGATGTGCAACAGTGGATTTGTGACCGTATAAGGTTTCATATGGTGTTGAATTGTGCAGAGCTTTGGTGGTGGATCGATTTAGGATGTGTACTGCTGTGGAGGCAGCTTCTCCCCAAAATTGTTTTGGAAGAGATTTGTGAATCATCATGGCTCTTGCCATTTCTATTACTGTTCGATTCCTCCTCTCTACTGTTCCATTTTGTTGAGGAGTAGCTGGTGCAGTGAGTTCCCTTCGTATTCCATTTGTTAGACAGTAGTTGTTGAATTCATTTGATAGGAACTCCCCTCCTCTGTCACTTCATAGGGCTTTTATTTGTCTTTCTAATTGTTTTTCTATCTCCTTTTGAAAAGAAACAAAGTATTTGAAACTTTCTGATTTTTCTTCCAAGTGGTTTATCCACATGTAGCGGCTGAAGTCATCAACAATGAGAAGATAATATCGTTTGCCTCCTAGTGACGGCACTTTGGAGGGTCCCCACAAGTCCATGTGAAGTAATTCCAGAGGTTGTGTGGCTCTCCTCTGTGCTGTCTTTGGGAATGGCAGGCGATGTGTTTTACTTCTAGCACAGGAGTCACAGTTTACTTGTATTTTTATCATTTTGGGTAGCCCTTCTACTAACTGAAGTTGATGCATGTTGTGGATGGAGGTGAAATTGGTGTGTCCAAGTCTGTTGTGCCATATTTGCAAGGTTTTGCTGTCTTGTGAACAGGTTAGAGACAGCGTCTTTGGAGGTTTTAATTCAAGTGTAAAGATGTTACTTGAATTGAGTTGTGCACAACAGACTAGGGCATTGGTTGTGGGATGATATATTGAGCATGAGCTTTGATTGAACAATACCTTGAATCCTTTTCTAAGCAATTGCCCTACACTCAACAGATTTTGTGAGAGTGTTGGGACAAATTGGACTTCTGCTATCAGCTTCTGAGCCCCTTCAGGTGTGATTACTGCAACTGTGCCCTTTCCTTCTATTCTCACCTTCTTCCCGTCTCCTAGAATTGCTTCAGACTTGTGTCCTTCATCGAGGGTGGTGAAGAAATTTCGGTTGTTCACCATATGACTAGAACACCCGCTGTTAATATACCATTTATAGGTTGTATCATTGTCTTCTGGATTCTTACAGGCAAACAGAAACTGCTCATTTTCACTTGTTTCAGAGAATTTTGCCTCCTGCTTTGGTTTGAACCAGCAGTTTGTCTCTGAATGATTTTGTATCTTGCATGTTTTACATCTGAAAAAACAGTCCCTTGTAAGGTGATTCTGTTTCTTACAGATGGTGCAGGAAGGACCTGATGAGTTTGTGTTGTTCCTTTGTTTGTGAATTCCCTTCTCTTCTATTCTCTCTGTCTGTTGATTTTTGAAGTTTTTCTGATGACTTGTCTTCTTCCCAGTTTTATTTTTGAACGTCATTTTTGATTGAAAAACCTTTTCTATTGGTGAATCATCTCGTCGGAAAAGGTCTTCATGGGATTGGATTGAGCCCAGCAGTTCTGTGACTGTCATTTGTTCTATATCATGTGCTTCCATGATTGATGAAACCACATGATTGTAGGGCTTGGGAAGAGTTCTTAGTACTTTCTCGACTATTTGGGTTTCTTCTAAATCTCCCCCCAGAGCTTTAATTTGGTTTGCTAGGCCGGTTAGCTTAGCAAAGTACTCTTGGGATTTTTCTCCATCATGCATCCTCAAGTCATCAAATTGACGCCGTAGAGTTTGGAGTTTGATTTTAATTACCTTTTTATTGCCCTTGTACTCAGTCTGGAGTCGATCCCATGCTTCCTTTGAGGATTTGGATCCCATAATCCTCGGGTAGATGGCTGTGGTGACTCCTTGTTGTATGAAATGTAGTGCCAGTGCATCCTTCTTCTTGTCTTCCCTTTTGAACTTCGGGGTTGTTTCATCTGCTTCTTTGCCGGTGGAAGGAAGGCCGTCTTTTACAATGTCCCACAAATCTTGTGAGATTAGTAGAGTTTCCATTTTGTCACTCCATTGCTCATAGTATTCTCCATTGAACATGGGGATGGATGGATGGGAAAAGTTGGGCATAGTGGTAGATGATGAGGCCATGGGATTGAGAATGTGGATCCACGAATCTGAATAAGTTGCTGATTCCCTAACTAGTGCTCTGATACCACTGTTAGGATAATTTTAGTTTTAATGTGATTTTTGTTTTACAGGTGATTGGGATATAGCAAGGAATAGAGGCAGCCGGGAGAAGTGAAAAGGATTATCAAAGCACAGATTTTATTACATTCATTTCAAGTCTTACATGGCCTTTTATAGGCATCATACAGAATTTTCTAGAACAAGAAACTTCCTGATTTTTCTAAACTCTTCTTATTTGGGCTTGCAGATTTGGGCCTCTGTTTGGGCTTTTTACAACACATGTTTTGTCTGAATTCCTAAACACGGTTAGTATAACCTAAATCCGTAATAAAACAATATAGCACATTTCATCAACAATGTAACCACGCCGGCGGCGGTCGTGGGTTAATTACGACACTAACTAAATAAAGATAAGAATTACTGGAATATCATATATCATAAACGGGATTACATGGTCCTTATTTATAATAGTATTTAGAATAGGAAATACAAATGCTTATGGAAATGCATTAATAATAATAATGGCTTGATTTAGCCGTTGGCTTTCCCCCAGCAATTAGCCGTTGGTGTGCTCCACGTGTCCGCTCCTGGTGCGACTTTTATCTGAGCCTTGGATTGTTGCGCTGGCAACATCTGGTCCTTTGGATGTAATATCTTTAAGTGGTGAGCTAGCAGCATCTGGTCCGTTGATATTGTGCTTTGAGCTGTTACATCTGTCCGTGGCCTCGATAGCAACGTCCTCGTTGCGTGCACGCTTTGTTTTTGCCTGGAGAAGATTCAGCTGGTTCTGCGCGTTGGAGGTGATCTTTTGGAGAGGGCGCGGGTGCTGCCGGCGAGAGCGTGCACGCCGTGGTATTCCTGGAAGCCTTGGCGGTTGTAGTGGTTTGCGCAGGTGTAGGCGTTGCGAGCATCGCTTGGGTTGCGGTCCTGGCGGGTTTCTGGTGTTGAGCCAGAATTCTGGGGCTGCTCCCGTCCCGGTGATCACCGGGTTCGTCCAAGATAAGTCATCTTCTTTGCTTTGTTGTTCTTCTTCTTGTATTCCGGGCGCTGTAGAGTTATGTGGCTGGCTTTTTTGAACTGTTTGTCGTGCCTTGGTCATTTTCCCTGCAACCAACGGGTTTGTGTGAGTTTCTTGCGGCATCTGTAAGGATAGGCGTACCTGGTTGGGAAGGGAATCGACGTCTTCCCATGAGCTGTCTTCCGGCGCTAATCCTTCCCACTGGATTAGGGCTTGATGAACCTGCTTGTCTTGACGCCAGATGGTGCGTTCGTCCAGCACTGAAAGTATGCCGTGTATCGGCGTGTTGTTGTCATCTACCGGTGGTAAATCGTGTATTGTGGTGCCATCGGTTTCATAATACGGTTTAAGTAGTGAGACGTGAAACACCGGATGAATCCTTGAGTAGTCTGGTAATTGCAGTTTGTATGCGACGGGGTTGATTTGCTGAATGATTTTGAATGGCCCGTAGTATTTTAAATTGAATCTCGCCGATCTTTGTCTTTTTAATGATAGTTGTTTATATGGGTGTAGTTTCAAGAGTACTAATTCTCCTACATTGAGCTGAATCGGTTTCCTTTTTTTGTTTGCTGTAGTTTGCATCCGCTGCTGGGCTCGTTGGAGATTCGTGCGAAGCTGCGCCAACAATTTATTTCTGTCATTTATTTCAGCTTGCACTGCTTGTATTGTTGTAATGTTGTGGTAGTCTTTGACAATTGTGGGTGGTCGTCGGCCGAACATGGCTTCAAAGGGTGTCATGTCGGCGGATGAATGATATGTGGTGTTGTAGTAAAATTCCGCCCAGCTCAGTAATTTGGACCAGTGCTTAGGATTTTGGTGTGCGAATATCCTTAAGTACTGGTTCAGGCATTTGTTCACCCTCTCTGTTTGTCCATCCGTCTCGGGGTGGTAGGCAGAGCTGTAACTGAGCTTGGTTCCTTGCTGTGTGAACAGGGCCTTCCAAAATCTGCTCAAAAAAACGGGGTCGCGGTCTGTGAGGATTGTGTCTGGGATACCATGTAGTTTGCCGACGTTATCCCAGAATGCTCGAGCGACAATCGGTCCGGTTAAGGCTGGCAACGGTGCGAAGTGGGCTCCTTTCGTGAGACGGTCGACCACTACTAGGATGTTAGTGTACCCTTCAGATGGTGGGAGGTGGGTTATAAAATCCATGCATAAATTTGTCCAAATTTGTGTGGGTATTGGCAGTGGTTGCAGCAGGCCGAATGGACTGTGATTCAAGCCCTTCCCTTTTTGACATAAATCACATGTTTTAATATATAATTTGATGTCTTTGACCATTTTAGGCCAGTAATAAGTGGATCGGAGGCGGTAATAAGTGGGTTTAATTCCGGCGTGCCCACTGGAACGGGATGCGTGAGCTTCCTGTAGGAGTTGATGTCGTAGTGGGCAAGTTGGAATGTATAAAACATTTTTAAAGAATAATTTTTTATCAGTTAAAATCCAATTGGTCTTTGTGGCTGTTTCTTGCCGAAGGGTCCGTATAATCTTTTGTGCGAGGCGGTCTGTGGCATACCAGTCGTCCAGATGTTGGAAATTTTTGCATATATTATATGAGCAAGTTAATGTATTGAGTGACTGGTCCGGTAGCCTAGACAAGGCGTCTGCTGCTGCGTTTAGTCGACCCGGTTTATATTCGATTTTAAATTCAAAGCCTAGAAATTTTGAAAGAAAACGCTGTTGGGATGGGCTGGTGAGTATTTGCGTGGTCAAATGATGAAGTGTCTGATGATCCGTTCGTATGATAAATGGGGCGCCCAGAAGATACTGGCGCCATTTGTCTAAGGCTGCTGAAATGGCTAATAGTTCGCGTTCATATGTTGACTTGTTTTGCTCCCGGGCGGTGAGCTTTTTACTAAAATAAGCCAATGGGTGCCTTTCCTGGGATAAAATTGCTCCTAGTCCGCAACCGGATGCGTCGGTTTCGAGGGTGAATGGCTTAGAGAAGTCTGGTAACGCAAGGACGGGGGCCGTTGTTAATTGTGTTTTAAGGTGTTCGAATGCTGTGGTGGCGTGCTTATTCCACTTAAATCCATCTTTTGTCAAGAGGTCGGTGAGGGGTCCTGCGATGGTGGCGTAGTGTTTGATAAATCGCCGATAATACCCGGAGAGGCCAAGAAAAGATTTTAGTTGCTTGGCAGTAGTTGGTTGAGGCCAGTTTAAAATTGCGCGGACCTTGTCCGGTTGGGGACTTACTCCTGCTGCGGTTATAACGTGGCCGAGGAAGTCTATTGTGGTTGTCATGAATTGACACTTGGCGCGTTTGATAAAGAGTGAGTGTGTCCGCAATGTTTTGAAGATGATTTTTAAGTGTTGCAAGTGGCTTGGTAAATCTTTACTGTAAATTAATATATCGTCGAAGAAGATAACTGCAAATTTTCGTAGGTATGGTTGGAAAATTGTATTCATTAAAGCCTGAAATGTGGCTGGTGCGTTCGTGAGGCCAAATGGCATTACGAGGAATTCATAAAGGCCTTGTGGGGTGCGGAATGCGGTTTTGTGAACATCTTGCGGGTGCATGCGCACCTGATGGTATCCGGATTGTAGGTCTAGTTTGGAAAATAGTGTGGCGCCATGTAATTCGTCAAATAGCTCATCTGCTGTGGGCATGGGAAATGCGTCCCGTATTGTTACGTTGTTGAGCGCGCGGTAGTCGACGCAAAACCTCCAAGTGCCGTCTTTCTTTTTGATTAAGAGGACGGGGGAGCAAAAGGGTGATGAGCTTGGTCGGATTAGTCCTTGTGCTAGCATTTCCTCTACTAAGCGATCAATCTCCGTTTTTTGGTAGTGTGGGTAACGGTAAGGTCGTACCTTAATACTTGTCTCGGGTGATTGTAGTGGTATTTTATGGTCGCAATCTCTTGGTGGGGGCAGTCTCTCTGGCTTCTGGAAGATGTCCTTAAAGTCGTCCAGTAGTGTTGTAAGGTCGGGGTCTGTCGGATTTGCACTTGCTTCTATCTGAGCGTCAGTTTGGAGGGAGAAGAAACATAAGACGGACGCTGATATTGAGTCTTGGGATAACAGTTTAGTTATTTGGCTTGGGTTGATCGGGCTGTTTATTAGTGGTCGAATGCCCTGAAGGCATACTGGCTGATTCATGTGTTGGAAGGTCATTTGTTTGTCTTTGTAGTTTGTTGTGACGTTGCCTAAGGATTCTAACCAAACCATTCCTAAAACCACGTCTGACCCGTATAAATCGAGTACAAATAGATTTGTGGAGAAGGTGTGTGTTTGGATCGTGATGTTTGCGTTAAGATATATTCCGGTGCATGTCAACATTTCGCCATTCCCGACATGAACCTTGAAAGGTTTGATGACGGTGATGGGTGCGCGGAGGAAGTTAGCGATCCGTTGGGAAATAAAGTTCGTGGAGCTTCCGCAATCCACTAGTATTTGCACTGTGTGTGTTAAGAGTGATCCTTCAAATCTAATCGACTGGCTTGAAAGTGATCCTATGAGTGCGTGATACCCGATCTCGTACGCAAGAGGTGGTGTTGGTTCCGGTGGATCCTCGGGAATGCTGGTGTCGAGTGTTTCAATCGTGTCTGGCATTTCGTCCTCCATGAATAGGCAAGCGACTTTGTTCTTACAGCGGTGGCCGGGAAGGTAGCGTTCGTCACAAGTATAACACAATCCTTTCTCCCGTTTGTGTTGTAGTTCTGCTGGTGTTAGTCGTTTGTATCCTGGTTTGAAGGTATTAGGTGGCCGAGGTTCTTGAACTCCAGGTGGTGGTTTGAATGTGGTCTGGAACGACTGTTTATTGTGGTTTGTGTGAGATTGTAGGCGGGGTGTCCTTGTTTCGTCGAGCCATTGTTCTTCGTACAGTTTGGCCAGGTTAAATGCTTCATCTATCGTGTGTGGCCGTTGAGTGATGACGCTTCGCTGGATTGTTGGCTTTAAGCCGGCGATAAATATTGATTTTAGTAGGTCTGGTGGTATTCCGTGTATTTTGGTTGCGAGTTCTTCAAATTTATCTTTAAAGGCCATCACGGTGCTTTGTTGGCGCAGTAATGTGAGTTTTAGCATGGGATCTTCGAACGCTGATGGACCGAATCGGGAAAAAAGAGCGAACTTGAATTCGTTCCAATTAAAATAAGCGCCATCAGGGTTTAGAGATTCATACCATCGTGATGCGGGCGGATCTAAGTGCATTGCTATAATAGGCATATATGAAGCATATGGAATATTGTAAAAACGAAAATAATGTTCGGCTTTTGTTACCCAGTCGGTTGGATCTCCATTTTCAAAACGAGGGAAGTGAAATTTTACCTGACCGAAAGACGGAAAGGAGTTTGATGATGGTGCACCTGGAAAAGTTGATGTGAAATGCTCTGTCCCGTTGATTGGTGGTTGTGCGTTGTAGGGGTTCCATGATGGTTGTGCCCCGAATCGTGGGTTGGCTGAGAACCCAGTTGTGCTGACATTTGTTGGCCTTCCTGGAAAGATTTGTTGATTTGGCGATATGGTGCCCAGATGCATAGTCTGGAATGGGCCTTGTTGCCCGATGCCCAGGCCGTGACCCAGTCCCTGGAAATTGGGAAACGGGGAGCCTGGGCCCTGCATGTTTCCGTCGATGATCCCTTGAGACGGATGAACGTTGCCGATGCCGGCGACGCTTCGAGGTGGCGTGAACGCCTGTGTGACTGCTAGTGGGATGATACCGGTCGATGATGCAGAGGAGGCAGCCAGCAGCGCCTCGGCCTGAGACCGAAGAGGATCAAATCCTCCTTCCGGTGGGTGATGAGGGGTTGGTTGCAGCAACGCCCCCATCTCTTGTCGTAATGCTTTCAAATCTTGGGATGATTGTTCGGTCGAGTGATGGATTGCGGTGGTTAATTTCAACATTTCTGATTCCAATCTTGTGAAATTCTGATGTTGTTCCGCGTGGCGTTGATCCATGGCTTTCCATAGTTCCTGTTGGCCGGTGGCGAGATCCTTCAGTCTTGTGGCGGGTGGAGGTTCGTTGCCCGTCATGGGGGGAGGTCAACGAGAGCACCAAATGTAACCACGCCGGCGGCGGTCGTGGGTTAATTACGACACTAACTAAATAAAGATAAGAATTACTGGAATATCATATATCATAAACGGGATTACATGGTCCTTATTTATAATAGTATTTAGAATAGGAAATACAAATGCTTATGGAAATGCATTAATAATAATAATGGCTTGATTTAGCCGTTGGCTTTCCCCCAGCAATTAGCCGTTGGTGTGCTCCACGTGTCCGCTCCTGGTGCGACTTTTATCTGAGCCTTGGATTGTTGCGCTGGCAACATCTGGTCCTTTGGATGTAATATCTTTAAGTGGTGAGCTAGCAGCATCTGGTCCGTTGATATTGTGCTTTGAGCTGTTACAAACAACCTATTCTGAGGATTGTTCTTTGGCAAAACCTAAAAGTAAACAAGGCAAGGATACCCAAAAGAGCACAAATCTCATTAAACGATACAAAACACAACAAAAAAAACATTAGAAGCAACAGGCACTTACAATAGAGCGCAGTCCTCTTTGACGTTATTATCGAACTGGATGATCTTAGATCCAACCAAAAGCTGCATCACAAGCTCCGATGTCATGATAGGAGTTATACCCAGCTCCATGACAGTTCCTCGGTTGAAAGCAAGGATGGCTCGCATCCAGTGTAACGGATCCGCGCCGGTAGTCGAGCGGATCCCATAGAGAGGAAGCCGGCTGCAAACCAGAAGGATAAAGAGCGTTATCCCAGTGCAGATGCCCCTTTCTCTGAACGGGATCCTGAGATTGGCGGCGATCTCGACCTCCGGCAAGATCGACAGAAATGGCCTCACCAGATGCAGCACCCTAAACCCTCCCGACATTATTTGTTGGGACTCGAATGCCGGCGTGAGAAGCAGAGGGAGGTGGCCGTCGGAGTGAGAAGCAGAGGGAGTCGATCGTCGTTGAGGGGGTTTCGGCGCCGTGAGGAGGTTTCAGCGCGGCAAGGGAAGATCCGAAAAAATTGGTGTTATTACCGGCCTTTCAGGATGGCAAGCGTTAAATAGGGACTTATTTTCGCCTCAAATAGGGACTTAATTTGAAATATCAATAATTATTATTACAATATTTTAAGCGTTAAATAGGGACTTAATTTGAAAGAGTCTTGCCATTTTTCAGGCTTTAAATAGACTACCACTCGCTGCGGTTGCAAACTTGCGGTTATACAAAATTAATAAATTACTATCACAAAAAAAAAGTTAATGATGGGGTTCCCCGAAATAGACCTACTCGGATCTGAACGAACCTTTGATTTCTCACCACGACCTCGACCGGCTCGCCGATACGATTCTAACGGGTCTATTCTCACGTAATTCCGAGTCCCTTTTGACCTCCAAACGGACTCCGGAGCGCTCGCGTACATGCTAACCGCACCCCATCATGGGAGTAACCACCACCCCACCTTTTCTTTCTCTTCTTCATGCATGTAACTTCCCTCTCTCTCTCTCCTCACCGCCGCTGGCCGGACCCACGGCGCCGTTCCGAACATGGCCGCACCTGGAAGGTGCGGTCATGGAGGTGCGGCCATGGCCACACCTCCAAGGTGCGGCCAAGTCACTGCACAAATAATCACACAAGGCAGAAAAACTCATAACCAAGCAAGGTACGACAATTCACCCGAACAAACATACATACTCAAAAGCGCATTTGATGGGGGGCATTTGATGGGGTTCCCCCATCATGAGTTCGGTCGAGCCAAAGATCCTTAAAGCGCAAACTGTCAGAGACACACGTGAGCAAACACGCATGAGCAAACACGCGATCCTAGTCGCACGCATACAGGTTGCCCCAGCCACAGGACCGCGCACAGTCCTGGTCGCGCGCACCCACACGCGGTCCTGGGCACGCGCACTCGCGCGCTGCCCTGCCTGGCCGCGCGCTCCCTCGCATGTGGCCCTGCCTGGTCGCGCGAGTGCCCGCGCCTGCCAGGCCGCGCAAGTGCGGGCGCCCTCCTGGCAGCGCGAATGCGCGCACCTGCCCGACCGCCCTCTCCCGCGCGCGGCTCCGCCTGGCCCAGGTCCGGCGGCCACTCGGCCGCGCGATCCCAGTCGTCGCCCCCGCCGGGGCGACCTCCCTCTCGCTCAGGTCGGGCGCCCCCATGGCCGCCCGATTTAGGCCTCCGCCTCGCCCAGGTCGGGCGGCTCCATGGCCGCCCGATCTCGGTCGCCGCCCCCGCTGGGGGCGGCCTCCGTCTCGCCCAGGTCGGGCGGCCCCATGGCCGCCGGATCTCGGTCGCCGCCCCTTCCTGGGGCGACCTCCGTCTCGCCCAGGTCGGGTGGCCATTTGGCCGCCCGATCTAGGTCGCCGCCCTCGTCGGGGGCAGCCTCCCTCCCCTCCTCGCCGGCCGCCTCTCCTCGCTGGGCGGTTTCTCCCGGTGGGCCGTTCTTCGTCGCTGGTCAGGCCCTCAACCGTCACCGTCTGATCCTCCACGCGATCTCTCCACCGACGATTAGCGAGTAACCACCCGCGTAACCGCCGACGTAACCACCCGTAGTGGACGTGTGCGGATATCCGAAGTCACTTTGGTATGCGCATAGAGGAATATTAAATTAATATGCGACATATTTCTTATTAAACCGGTCTGCGTTTAGTATTCTGGGTGGTTACGGTCTATAGTTATCCACAGTAACCACCCCTGGGGCCTATAAATAGGCCTCATGTTCCTCTTCTTATTTCATTCTCTCCTTCTCCCTCCTTCCCTCCTAAGTGCAAAAGGAAGAGCCTTCGCTTGGAGATCTAGATCTCCCATCTTCGAAGCCGCCCTTGAAGATCCTTCAAGAACTTCGAAGATCGCTTGGAGTTCTCTCACTTCCTTCAAGTTTCCCTCCATGCAGGATCGTACATTGGTCGTCGCCACCAAGGAGACGTCAGACTCCAGACCCTTCCAAGTGAACGACGAGAACGCTCGAACACTTAGAACGCGACGCTCAGGGTTCACAGGGTGCGCAGAAGACCATCCGGACTCCAGAACGTAGTGCTCCCCACTGCGGCCGAAGAAAATACTTAGCTCCGTGAGCGGTGGCCTGTCACCCTCCGAGCATCTCTCTCTCTCTCTCTCTCTCTCACCCCCGTTGTAACGAGGCGCGGTCTGTCGCCCTCGATTTCTCAAGCAAGCCTGTAAGAAAACAACTGATAGTGCATTTAGGTCGACTCCGAGCCGACCACGTGGTTTTTCACATTTTTCCGGGGTTTTCCAAGATAAAAAAGATCTCTTGCCCGCCGTCTCGTTTCTGTGACTGTTTGCGCGCTCGTCCGCTCCCGGGCTAAGACGATCGATTCTCAAACCGGTTCAAGAAGCCTCGAGTTGACCGCAACAAGAGTTATGATTTTAGTTCCACATTCAACATGAGTTACCAAAACATAATTTCTATATACAAACAAATTTCAAGAATAAATTCAAGCATAGAGTGATAGCTACATGCATACAACCTGAAACAATAAAAACATATTGATTGTCTTCCCTATTGATTCAATTTTATAATGAACAAGATTATATTTTTTTATCTTGCTCGCCAGAGATGATGACAGAATTCTTCCTCAGCGTCGTTCGAGCTCTCAAAAAAAATCCTGCAAGGAACACGATAAAATGATAAGGAGCGCTTGCATAATTTATAAACCCCTCCTGAGGAAATTAAGTTCTCTTGAAGTGAAAAAGTATATCGCAAAATATTTTAGACTTAAAACTGGCATAATATCCGGTCCTAATCGAAATTGGGATCTCGAAGATGAGGCGGGAAATATCCTGCAAATACGCAGGGAATCTCCCAGAATCTTTGCAGGAAATAATGTCGTGATACGCAACAAATAAAATTTGTGATGACGTAATTTGTGTCATGCACGCGTTGAATTACTTAGATATTTCCGCCAAAAATCGTGCATTCGTGGGCAAAATTTTCCTGACTCATTTTTTTTGCAATTCACGACCCACGGAAATCGGTGGGCATTGAAAATGATTCTGAGTCAGGACGTCGGCTTTGCCAAAATCGTGTCATCCCTTTAAATTGAGTATGTTCTCCCATGAAAGTGCCAATTTTGTATGATATCGCCTCCATGGAGAGTAGAGTGGAGGTAGTGGTCTCCCTTCTTTCATATATAATCCCACGAAATGATTGCCATTAATTAAGCCGATGAAGATGACTTTCGGCTCAATAGGAAGCGGTGAATACAATGGTAAAAATGTTAAACTTTGATTTCTTGAAATATGAGCAACGCCAATATTGTAGCAAGTTGAAATCACTAACCCCATATCCGGTACGGACATCCACTTATCGTATGGTGCCGGTGAGCTTTTGCAATCTAGATTGTTGATTAATTCTTTTCTTTTTGTGCTTCCATAAATTGCATCATACAAAATATCTCTTCGCCCCAACTCATTCATTAAATCGACTCTAACTTGTTGCCAATTTTCGCCCATGCCTAGCGATTCACTAATCACACGAAATCCACAATGGCCATCCGCGGCGACATTGAACACATCAACCAAGTGATCCGAAATACAAGACGGTAGTTGTCGGCGAACGCTATCATATAATCTATTGCTTCGCATACTTTGTTCCCTTGTGCATCACTTTCCAAGGGAAAAGATAATTGCTTCCAATGTTTGTGTAGTAACCATATCGGACATGCTTTATTTTGTGAGATATACGGTGCCAATTCAGGACTACATGGTAACCCAAGTGTTGAACGAGTTGTATGCGGACATTGCTCACCAACAACTAACTTTGATTTCTTGTACTTATCTTCTTCTAGTTTAATCAACTGCAAAGCTTGTATCGACACACGGCCAACCAGGTCTGAGTATAAAATCCCCTTAAAATCATTACTAACTTGAATGGAGTTATGCCCAAATGACCTTTTTATTTCTGTATGTTGGAGACTTAACATTTGATCGAAAGCTTTCCATATGGTTGACAAGTTTCCAATTGAAACTTCTAAAAATTTCTTCAACTTGTTATGCCCCCCTTCAACACGGTTTGTTGTTGAGTTGCCTAGGTGCATATAATTATCAATCCAAGCAAAAACAAAAGACTCCTTCAAAGGTTCGAGCCATGTTGTACATATGTAAGAGATAACTTCTGGGTATGCAGTGGAATAAACATTCAAAATACTAGTGTATCTCATATTGAATTCATTTTCATTTCTTGCATCTACTAGACGTTGCCAAACACCAAGAAAAATTTCAAACTCTTTCCCATCTTTGAAATATTTCTTAAAATTGGATAAAATATTTCTATGCACATGAACTTGACATAAAATATGCTTGACATTTGAAAAATTATTTTTTATGGCATTCATCAACGCCAAGTCTCTATCTGTGACGATCACATTAGACAAGGAGGTCTCATCCAAAATAGCCTTGAAGTGCTCTAAAGCCCATCTATAACTTGACTCGGATTCATCAGATAGAAAAGCAAAAGCCGAGAAAAATGTGAGTTGAGTTGATGTAACGCCGACTATGGAAAGTAATGGCAAACGATATCTATTTGTCTTGTAGGTACAATCCATTAACAACACGGTTGAAAATATTTTACTTAGTTGAATAGATACCGGATGAGCAAAGAATAAGCTAATCAGATTTTTGTTCCCTTCCATGACACGATTAAAACTCAAATACTCACTATCATTTAAACATTTGTATAGGTATTGTATAGGTGTGGCTCCATTCAGTTCTTTTTTCTGCAACTTATACCTCTCATTGTAAATAGTCCGCATCACCGTGTGATTCTCTGCATTCCTCTTTTTTAAGGTTGATAATATACATCTGGGCTTAACATTTGAGGCATACATGTCGTGAACTATCTTCTTCTCAACACAATCCAACCTTCCAACGGTGGCATGGGCTTCTAAATGTACCATTTCATGATTATGTGTCCCACATTTTACTTCCACAGTCCATTCATCTGAGAAGGCATTTTTTATCCCAACCACATTAAAGGGGCAACCGCAACGCTTACTAGTAGATTTTCTTAAATTTTGTTTAGTCCAACCTTTTTTACATTGTTTCTCGCGGTAAAATCCACTTCTATCACACCCAAGAAATACACGTGGTCGTGCTCTACCACCTTCTAATTTATCCGAACCTTTAACTGTGACAGCAAAACTACAAGATTTGCCAATATTACGAGCCCAATCAATCAACACCTCCCGAGATGGAAACTGAATTTTTGTTTCAAAATGACTACCAACATCAACTTTCACATCCGAACCACTACTCAACAATGAAATGAACAAAATATCGCAGTCAATAAAACCATATCGACGCAATCTCAACATTACACTATAAAATGTTGCATAGGGTACCTTTCAGTTGATGGATTATAGATAGCAACCTCCATGGAGGATTCAACACCAAATGCAGTTTCTTAGATTCTTCCTAACCTCCAGTTAATCTGCAGAAATTACAAACTCAGGTTAATACTAAATGGAATAAAGTTTTTTTTCTTCCTAATGTGAGCAGAAGATGCAGCAACTCACATATATCTCTTTCAGAGCAAAGCAAGAAATGGATATGAATGAAAAAAAAAACAGAGAGAAGGAAAAAAAAATCTTAGAAAGATCTATTTAAGAAATAGATATGAACGGAACTCCCCCACACCAAGAAAGGGATGGTTTACATGTAAAAAAATGACCAAGAATATCATACATGTTTCAGAATCGAGCATAAAAAGGAACCTGGACTGATGGCAGCCGGCGAGGAAGAAGAACAGTGAATCCCGAGCAGGTATCGGCGACGGCGCTGGCTCGCGAGCAGGTATCAGCAACGAGCAGGTATCGGCAGCGAAAAACCTGGTGGAATCGCCGGCGACGAGGGCAGAATATGGGATCGCGAGAGAGAAACCAGCGAGCGGAAGCGGAACACGGAATCGCGAGAGAGAAAACAGTGAGCGGCTAGGGCAGAATACGAGTTTTAAGAGTGGTTTGCTAGCAACTAGATTCCGGGTTAGAAAAATACACAAGAAAATGACTGAATCGGTTTATTATGGTTTGCTAACAGCCAAAAGGGGTTTGCTAATAACATCACCCTTTTTAAAACATTTCAGGCTTTAAATGGACAACCATCCCCACGGTTACAAATTTGCGGTTATAAAAAATTAAAGCCACAAAAAAAAGTTAATAAAACTAAGTTTAAATAAGCATTGTCCATTGTTTATGTATTTGGCCCATATTAAAGCTCATGTAATTTTCTTTATTTGTTAGTCCCACATTGTGTATTGAGAGTTTGTTTGTGGTCTCTCTCCCTATAAATAGGGTGTAGTTGTGTTGAGAAAAATATAAAAATAAATATTTATTTTGTCCCTTTCCAGATTTTCCAATCCCTGTTTTAACTCGATCTACTGTCTTCCTCTCATATTTTCTTCTTACCACCTTCCGATTTGGTTTGGTCGGTGACGCATTTCTTTCGTTACATTCACTTGCGTTGTTCGCTATCAACAAAAACATGGCAGGAGGGTTTAGGGTGCTACATCTGCTGAGGTCATTTCTGTCGATCTTTCCGGAGATCGAGTTTCGTTGGATCCCGTTCAGAGAAATGGTCATCCCCGTTGTAATATCGCTCTTTATCGATATGGTTTCCAGCCACTTTTCTCTCTATGGGGGTGAATCCGTTCTACCGGATGCGAGTCATCCTTGCTTCCAACCGAGGAAATTTCATGGACCGGATGACTCTTATCATATCATTGGTGTTTGTGCTAAAGTTTTTGGTCGGACCTCATTTCACCGTGGTTGGTAATAAAGTAAGAGAGGATCGCGCTCTATTGAAAGTGCCTGTTGCTTCTAGTAGTTGACCCTCAACTCATTAATTTGGTACATGAATGTCTATTGATTTGAATTATTCTCTCCTAATTTAATGTTTTTTCAGAAGCGGTGATATTGTACCTAAAGATTTAAGAATCCAAGTAATGAAATTTCATAAAATTATTTCCCTTTTTAGCAATTCCACAAATCTTGGTTTTATTTCCATGCGATGATGCAATAAATATGATGTCCTCGTTCACATTTTTTTTTCCTTCCAGACAAGTTTTTTGCTTTAATACACAGTTCCACCATGTTGGTGGCGAGAATATTCAATGTCTTTGATTGATTTGGGTTATACGAACCATGCTTGTAATTAACAAATTTAAGTAAATGATGCGATGAAGTGATCATTACCAAATAGGCAAATAGTATAATTTCATATAAAACATATTATAGAAGTAGTACAAGAGTTTTAATACAACAATACATGCTAAGCCAATTTTATTTTTGTTGTGGATTCAATAAAATCAGATATAAGTAGGCTGGTTATCAGCTCTTGCACAATATAATCAAATCATGATATATTAAGCAACAATGGTAGAACAATAGTATAACAAAATTTGATGTTATAAAATATATAATATAAACAATAATAAGGGAAACAATAAACTTGCTTATTTAATTTATTATCTATTAGCAGTTACAGCACAAACCCACTTGACTCAATTCTGTCACTGCATCCTCCAGTTAGTCGCTACTCCCATTTATGTTTTACGACCTCAAATTTGATAGCGCAGATGTTTCGAGCGAGGCATGTAATGTCCACTGAACCATATGGACTTGACTCATGAGCGAAGATTGTTTCCTCCATCATCACCGAACCTTAGGGATATGTAGCAATTTTGGGTATTCTTGAGTAGAGAAAATTAGGGCCCCGTTTGGGGGGACTTTTTTTCACCGGTCAAGCGGTTACGACCGCATGAACCGGACCTTAATTAAGGTTCGGTTCATGCGGTCGTAACCGCTTGACCGGTGAAAATAAGTCTCCCCAAACGGAGCCTAGATTTGAAGAAAAAATGGTGCATATAACAACTTTAAGCATGCATCTTGGTGTGCATATATTTTAGCCTAAAATTAGCTAGTATAGGCATACATTGGTGTGCATATACAAAAAAAACTCATCAATTACAACAAAAACAACATCAGCAAAATCATTATACTCAGAGCAATATAGGAATCTTCTTTTCAACCAAAATAAACAAAAAACAAATAAAAATGCAATCTCCATTTATAATCAGAATACATAGCTTCACAAATGTTAAATTACAGGCCAAATAGCATAGAACTGTATACATTATTGGCAAAAACCTATTTTCTTCCTTCACCAGTGGCCATTGGATTTCTTCAAGAATCCAAACTGTAGCGGTAATTAAGCGAGCTGAACGGGTACGCGAACAGCTGCTATCACCGCTCCCAAACTCTTAAGCCTCGGGGCTAGGAGGCACTAGTTGCCAGAACTGAACCGCGTTTCTTACTACCGGGTTTTTTCCTGAAAGAGAAAGTAGTAAATTAAAAAAACAAATAGGAGTGATAATTAAGAACAAGATAAATATATATATGGTATGATAATTAAGCTTCTCACAACACGAGCTTCTATCAAACTTTTATAAGCTGCATCTGACCAGCATACTCTTTAAATGCTCGCAACAAAGAACATATATAAGAATGAGCGGAGCTAAGTTATACGAAAGTAAAACAAGAAAATGAGATTTTTCATTCCATCTTAAACCTTTTGAACAAGCATGTAGTCTGCCAGTCATGCCAGCAGCAACATTACTACCCACTCGGAAAAAATATTATTATAGACAAGTTAGAAATAGTCAGGAAAAAATAAACCATTCCGAAATTGACAAAATATTTGGTATATTCAGATACATTTTTATATCCATGTTGAAAGGGCTGATAGAATCCAAAAACCCTAAACCCTAAAAAAAATCTATTGGTTGCGTGCAGGGATCTATATGAAATGCATAAGACAATGTTAGTTTCCCGATGTCGGAAACTAACATCGGGAAAGCTTTTGCGGCGTCCGCTAAAGCATCGTCATTGCGAGCATAGTCGTAAAGTTATGCGGCGCTTTTCTAGAAAAAGCAACGCAGTAGCCTGAATGTATTGGCGACGCGCTTTTCTGATAAAGCGTGGCGGTCTCCTGCATGTATTGGCGACGCGCTTTTCTGATAAAGCGTGGCGGTCTCCTGCATGTATTGGCGATGTTTTTGTTAAAAAATGTGGCAATAGCCTGCATGTATGAGCAACGCTTTTCTAAACAATCGTCATAAATAATTTTCCAAGTGAAAATAAGAGCAACGATGCACATCAAGTAACTTATCAGCTGTACATTCCAGTAAGAGAAACAATACAGGACGCTAGTTTAATAAACACAAATTCTAGATATAATTCAACAAGCTAGATAGCCTCAATTAGGGGTTGCACATCAAATTGATAGCATCATTTGTTACGCCCCCGGACGCGGCCAGGCTATTTGGCCGGCAATACAAGCGGTGGCAGAGGCAAGACGGTGGCGGCAACGGGGCTGAACCAATTGGTTCAGCCCCCTCTTCATAAAATCGGCCCAAGGGGGGGCTGAACCAACCCGGTTCAGCCCCCATTGGGGCCGGCCGGCCCCTTGGTTGGCCGGACCTGGGTCCGGGTATAAATATACCTGGACCCTCTCTTTGGATGGCATGCAAGATAATATTCAGGTATTCTCTCCTTCTTCCTCTTAACCCTAGATCTCTCAAATCTCTAGATCTCTCTCTCTCTCTCCCACTTCACCCTTAACATCATTCCAATAAATTAAAATGTTTCATAGTAATACAAAAGTTTAGAAAAGTAGTTGCATAGTATCCATTTTCATTTGATACAGTCTTCTGGATGACAACAACAGTATCCACCCTTATCATGGAAATTTTTGCAACAAAAGTTTAGAAGAGTACATGTTGTAGCAACAAATTTTTGCTAAGCTAATATTATTTCATATCCCGACCATGACTTTTATCCTGCTGTCATAACGCCAGAGAAGCCTACGGAAAGGAGAAGTAGCATAACCGCAGTTATCGTTAAATTCATCAAAGTTAATTAAAAATAAACATTTGAAGCAAACACTTTATTCAAGAAATAATGGGGTCTCTCTCAAGCATTTTAATCAACCAATTACAATTGTTAAGTGCTAAGAATAATAATTGGCTTGGTTTAATCAAAACATTTCATTGATGAATTTTTTGAATCAAAATCGACATTAGAAGCTTCATCTATTGTCCTCGTGACCATTAATTCAATTCTTTCAAGACCAGAAAATAGAACAAAATAATAAAAAAACAAATCAGCACTACTATATTAACATTGAACATACCGATCCCTTGTTGCAATATTGATCATCGATATAATTATTTGTGATATCTGAGATTAGTTGTGATATCATCGCTTTGATCTGTAAACGAAGAATTTTTAATAATAGTTTTGAAGATCGAAGCAACAGATTTGAAATAAAAAATCATAAATATAGAAAGATTACCTGGTTTAAAGAAAGACCCAGCCCTTTAAGATCATCAATCTGAGTAACAATGGACACATAATGTTCAGTTAATTGTATGAGTAAGCAGACATTTTTATAAGAAGAATATGTTGGCAAAACAAATGTTACCGTTAAAAAGTAATAATTACCAAACTTTCCCAGGAAGTTAGCATAATTAAATAAACCTCCCTTGTAAACTTACATTCTTGAAAGGGGCAGGAGACTCTTCACGAAGTTCAAGAATAGAGTTTGCTCTCTTCTCCCCAATCCACTACAACACAAAAAACATCTCAAATAAATAATCATAGTAAACTACACATAAAGATAATAATTTAAAAATAAGATTATTTGACTGACCTCCAAGTTCTTAAGCTCTTCCCTGCCGTTGAAAAGAAGTATAAAAGGGAAACCTCAAGTGCAACAACTTTCATTAAAGCGTTGTTGTCCACATCCCTAATAAATTTCCCGTTGAATTCTTCCAATTTCGAATACTTAATAATCATATTCTGAATGACTTCTTTTTGTTCATCACGATCCACTTTGACTTGCTGCAATTCACTACTTGAATGAGACGTCTAGAAAATGAAGCAACATGAGGGTCTAAATATCTAAAATGGTAATACTGAAATAACACAATGGTAGAAAAAGTCATTAAAAATTTTATCATAACCAAAAATGATTTATAATATATAAAATGCATTGGAACTACAAATGACAAGACAGCTAAAAATAAGTACATGCTATGATAAACGAAAGATTTTTTTTTAAAGACACAATATGATAAACTATGAAATTTGTAATGAACTGTCATGAAAGTTAAACTTACACAAGCATATGTGCTTGGGAAAAAACATCACGAGTAAGTTGGTGGAATATTACCATATAAGGGAAGCCCGGTGCACAAAGCATTACCGCACAGTGAGGGTTCGGGGAAGTGTCCCACCACAAGGGTGAAATGTAGGCACACCTTACCCTGCATTTTTGCAAGAGTCTGCTTCCAGGACTTGAACCCGTGGCATCAAGGTCACACGGCAACACCTCCGTGGAATATTATCATATGCATAATAATAATAATAAAGTGTGTTTCCCTGAGAGGAAGTGTGTTTAAACATTGTTGAGTGGGATCTTTCATAAAGTGCATATGTCTAATAGTAAAGAGTTTATATTGGATCATAAAGTGCATATGTCTAATAATAAAGAGTTTATATTGAGCCACAATTGAGTTTATATTGAGCCTGCAGAAGAAATATGAGCTTTAAGGCAAAATATATATAGTAGAAAAGAAGTATAAAAGAGAAACCTCAAGTGCAACAACTTTTTTTGAACTGTTGTCCACATCCCTAATAAGTGCATGTCCACAATTGAGATTATATTGAGCCTGCAGAACAAATATGAGCTTTAAGGCAAATTCATTCCAATCAAAACTAGTCTCATGAGAAAAAAATGTCACAAATAATAATAAAGAACGCTATGTTATGCAATAAGTAGCTTACTACTAAGGAAATCAATATATTATATCACAAATAAAATAAAAAGAACACTATGTTATGCATTATATATTGAGAGGAACAGGCGGTTCGATGGCTCGATTGGGAGCAGAGCGTCTGCGAGAGATAAATTGAGCTAGCAGCGGTTATGACAAAGAGGCATGCTTGACTAGGAGAAAACCCTAAGGCGCGTATGAGGGGAATTAAATTGTGGCTTACGGTTACCAAAAGAGGGTATCAGTTTCTAATTGAATCGATGGAGGGAGAATAAAAGGTAAGCGTGTATTGGTAAATTAAATTATTCCTGCTTAATTTCAAATATGCCACTGCTTAATTATTCCTGCTTATTTTCAAATTAATTTACGGATGTTTAAGCATCATGCATGATAATATTAATTGTGATGACTATTTGTAAAGATATACTAAACTTCATATAAATAAGTATAATTATTCTTGATTTTTATTTTGTGATCAAAAGTAATTGAATTATATTATCATACATTTGTTTAATTAAATGTAATGAAACAAAGCTCAAACATATTTGACGATCCAAAGTGAAGGACTGCACGGGTAAGTTGAACGATCAAAGTATTAAGTAAAGCAACCATCATGTAAGGATAATAATAGGCGCAATTATTTATGATGTATCACAACATGTTAATATCTTAACAAATAAAGTTATTAAACGAATAAAAGAAAAAGAAAAAATTCAGTACCTTAATTTTTTCCGATATCACCCAAGCCAACATTTAACACATCACATAGAATTGCTCTCGAGTTTGGAGGATTGTTATCTTCATCATTATGAGGTCTGACTTCCATGGTGTGTGCCCCGCAAAACTGCAATAATGTGATAATAAATGGAGAAAATGAAGTAAACTTTGAAGTGGAAAAGGGGTATGGGGTATTTTAAATTTACTCACATAAAATGGTATATAAAATTTTCCAACATCAAAACCTTAAATCCTAATCTAAACATCGGTAGACATATCTCATTTGGATACAATGCCTGGTTGGTAACTACCATGCTATGTTCCTCTTTTTGCAAGAGGTTGTAAAATGTAAGCAATCCATGTAAACTTCTAATCAAAATTTAGTTAAGCAATAAATGAACATACTATGAGTTCTAAACAAAAATAAAAGCGGTAGCTGATAGAAATCTGATGCAGTGGTAGTCGACTCGGGAGGGGTTCGCTAATGCAAACCTAAATGTGATGAGATAATGTAGTGCAAGAGTGGTCCGCTCAAATTACAACAAGTAATTAATTATTATAAAGAAAATTAGCAGGGGCACGAGCTATCACAAATATTAATTAAAGAGAGAGCACCGATTCGCAAGCGAGCGAGGTGCAATTATTTAAGCGTGTGCAGAATAAGCCATGCGGGTACAATATTAATACAAAGCGAGATAAACATTCATTACAAGATAAGAGTGTCAAATGCTCAACAATAGAAAAATAAAACTCCAAGTACAACTTACATGTGCATGCGGTGGAGGTACGATTGCTGATCACGCACACCTAAGGGTATTGCGGCTGAACGACGGTGTGGAAGAGCACCGGAAGGCGAAAGGTGATTGCCGCGGGTAACGAAAAGGGGTGGGAGGGTTGTTGTAAGTAGAGGGGAGGGCTCAGGAGGGGGAAGGCTTCAGGAAGGTGGAGGGGCGGCGGATCTGGGCTGCATGAAGGGCGGCCGGAAGTTGGGGTTGGCTGGAAGGGGGGAGGGGGAGGCATGTGGGGCTGGATGGGGGCTGGATGTGGGCTGCTGGGTTGCTGCACGAGGAAAGGAGGGGAGAATGGTGGTGGCTGCACGCGGGAGAAGAGGATGGGGAGACTGGCGGTGGCTGCACGAGGGGGAAGGGGAGGGGGATGATGGCGGTGGCTGCACGAAGGGGAAGAGGAGGGGGATGATGGCGGTGGCTGCTTGAAGGGGAAGAGGAGGGGGATGCCGGCGGTGGTTGCACGAAGGGGAAGAGGAGGGGGATGATGGCGGTGGCTGCTCGAAGGGGAAGAGGAAGGGGATGCTGGCGGTGGCTGCTCGAAGGGAGAGGAGGGGGAGGCTGTAGCGTACGTTACATAGCAAGCAACAAGGGGAATGGGCCAAAAGCAATACACAGCTGGCTCCATCGAAAAGGTCACCATATTAATTGCAACAGCCAAATATCTATAATTAGTATAAATAAAACCTTACTCTTGTAATAACCGGAAGATTATGGATAGAAGTTAATTACCTTTTAGCCTTGTAATCTTCCTCCTCTCTCTCTCTCTCTCCTCTGTGCACCTCTTCTCCGACAGCCACCTTGTAACAGCCCCTAGCCTGTTACAAATGGTGCTCTCATTGAACCTTCCCCTCCCCACCGCCCAACATTAAAGAATCATGACAGGTCCCAATACTCGAGCTCAACACAAGATCGCCTCCCTACAAGAACTGCAAGATAGCATATGGCAAGAGTTTGATCGCAGGCACTTGTTGGTCCAGTCTCAGAATGATGCCCTCCGGGTGGAGATCAACATCATCCAAAACACCTATAATGAATTCCAGGTTGCATTGACTGCCGTCAAGCAGACCTCCCACCATCATTTCGAAACCCTTTCGCAGAAATTGGATCTGCTAGTATAGCGATAGTCATATCCCGATCAAGAATCAAGCATGTTCGGCCAACCCTGGTTCCCTACTCAACCTACAGTATCAACTGCGGTACATCCATCATCGCAGGGCATCCAAGGGGCGCCAACAGAACTTCTTGGCCCACCTCCGGGCACAACGACCACAACGGCACAACCACGCAGAAATCAACTCCCTCCACCGTCTAATGGAATGTTGCCCAACCAAGAAGCAAGCACATCCACTCAACCACATATAAATGTTCAGTCACAGCTTCAACCGGGACATCCACCAAACGCAATCGACTTCAACCCACCTCCGGTAACATTTTTTCAGAATACGGGTCCAAATTTTCTGGCCCAAGATCCATTACGTCAATATTATTCTATTAATAATTAACGTTATCAGACACCACCCAATGCTATTAAGTTTCCAACATTTAGCTCTGGCGACCCGACACATTGGATAATAAAGGCAGAAAAAATTTTCACCTTCACAATTTAATGCCATACGATTTTGTTAATATTGCTTCTTTATATCTTGAAAGTCCAGCATCTATATGGTTTTTTTGGCCTGTCCAGAGACAACCCTGGATTAGACTGGATATCTTTTAAAAGTGCAATATTTCGGCGATTTGGGCCTTTATCATTTGATGAGCCTATTGGAAAAGTTGAAAGAATAACCAAAACAGGCTCCGTATCTGTTTAGCACGAGAATTTTGAACTTATCTCCACTCACACAAACAGATTATCAGGAGAAATCTTAATGCACTTGTTTATTTCTGGACTACAACCAAACCTTCGCCGAATTATAATGGCTCATCGACCACATTCCCTATATGAGGCATTCTCTTTGGCACAACTTCTAGAAGAACCACATTACGACAACAAAACGACAAAGGTTCAGACTTTTAAAACATTTAATAATACGGTAAAAGGAAATGGACCTACCCAATCAAGAACCTCGTATCCAAGACTTTCCCCATCAGAATTAAAATTTAGACGTGAAAAGGGATTATGCTATACATGTAACGATTCTTACACACCCAGACATATATGTAAAGGAAAAGCAATCCTACTAGTTTTAGAGGACGACTTGGACGAAGACATTGACCAGCCAACTGAACCAGAACCACTTAGCATGGAACAAATGTGCATTTGGAATACCAACTGTTGACTTTCTAGGACATATCATCTCCGCTCAAGGCTTTCTACCAAACCCAGAGAAAATAAAAGCTATTCAATCGTGGTCTACACATACAACACTAAAACAATTGCATTCATTCTTAGGACTGGCTGAATATTATCGTCGTTTTATAAATAATTATGCCACACTGACATCACCACTAACAGACCTTCTAGCCAAAGATAAGTTCAAATGGACAGAAGAAACAACCAAAACATTTCAAATCGTTAAAAATAAATTAGCGACCACACCAATCCTAGCATTACCGGACTTTATCCAGCCTTTTATTATTGAGGGCAGATGCGTCGGGAGTAGGAATTGGGGCAGTCCTAACCCAAAACCGTCACCCAATAGCATATTTTAGCAAAAAATTGAGCTTACAAGAACAGGCTAAATCGACATATTCCCGCAAACTTCTATCTTTCACTACAGCAATAGGTAAATGGAGACAATACCTAATCGGGAATCCTTTTATTATTAGAACTGACCACCAAACTTTACATAATCTAACAACTCAGGTGATTACTACTCTTGATCAGCAAAATTTTTTATCAAAAATGTTAGGTTATAATTTTACAATCCAATACAAAACAAGGGCACAAAATATTGCTGCCGATGCTTTGTCTAGACAAGATCAGGAAGACGCAACATTATTAACGTTATCGTAAATATCTTATCCTTTTTTTCAAGATTTAGAAACAATAGAGGTCCTATAGCCATCTGATAAACTAGCATCCTCATAATAGAAACATTGCAAAACAATCCAGGTTCGTTACCAGATTGGATATTTATAGGACCAAAATTATTTTATAAAAACAGATTATATATACCGAACACAACAATCAGAGATGCATTAATAGAAGAATTCCATGCAACTCGCAGTGGGGGTCACTCCGGAGTTACTCCCACTGTTAAGCAATTATCACAGCAGTATTATTGGCCAACTTTGATAATAAAAATGTGTGATTTATGCAAAAAGGCAAAACCGAGCAACTCCCTCCCATACGGATTATTACAACCATTGCCTATACCAACCAATTCTTATATGAGTATCTTAGTTATTGTTGATCGGTTAACTAAAGGCGCGCATTTTGCAGCTTTGCCTCCTAAATACACCGGACAGATAGTCGCAAAAGTTTTCTGAAATTGTTTCATATCGAGATTCCATCTTTTTAAGTGAATTTTGGACTGAGTTATTTAGTCAAAACGGCACTGAATTAGAATTCAGTGGTTAAAGCCCACTTTCAATTAAAATACTATGGCCCTTCCGAGGTTCTGAAAAAATTGGTGAAACAGCGTATAAACTGAAGCCACCGGAATACTCAAAAATTCATACTGTATCCCATATCTCAATGCTTAAACCTTATTATGCTCAAACTTCAGAAATTTTTCACACTTTACCCCGTGAAAATACTAACAATGATCCAGCACATGAGGTTGAGAAAAATTTTAGAAGAACGAGTGATATTGGTAAACAACACCCCCCAACAACAGTTATTAATCCAGTGGAAGGGGCTTAAACCAGAAGACAGATCATGGGAACCAGTGGATTCCTTCACGCCTCAGATATTACGAAAATTTAATATAATAACCAAACTAACTTCAGATTTTGTGCAGGAAAATAAACAAAATACGCATCTGGTAAATGGGACCTCACCCGCGTCCCTTCCAGCATCTTCAACGGGACACGGAAGAGTATTTGGAATCATAGGCAAGCCAGTTCCGGAGGAACAAAACAAAACAAAACCAGGGACGCAGAACGACGGAAGAGGCGGCGAACCAAAAGCAGAGGATCAAACCAACTCAAAACCAGGGGATCAGCAAGAAGGAAAGTAGATCGGAGGACAGAACACACAAACTCAACATCCGAGCAAAGAGAAATTTGTTAAAAGCTCGCAGAATATACCTGCCATACAAAACGGCGACGATCTCGGCAGACCCCTCCCCGGATGGAAGAACAAGCGACGTCGTTCAACAGGTTCCCAGCCACGCCCTCAAGCTCCCCCCCTGGTGCTGCCAGCGTCTTCTCCAGATCTCGGGCGGCTCAGTAAAGCTTGGAAGAGTGGAGCGGCAAGTTAGGGTTTTAGGGGGCTGGAAATGTATTTTATAAGAGGGATGGGATGCAGCGTACGCTACACAGCACGGCAAGTTAGGGTTTTAGGGGGCTGGAAATGTATTTTATAAGAAGGATGGGATGTAGCGTACGCTACATAGCAGGCAACAGGGGAAATGGCCAAAGGCAATATACAGATGGCTCCATTGGAATTTGGTGCGAATTCAACACCTAATATTAGGTGCGTTGAACGGCCAAGATATTCAACATCTTTTAAAATGAAAATCAACGATTGTGATACGGTCGTATCATATGATCGTGCATACAATTGTGATACGGTCGTGCATACAGTTGTGATACGGTTGCATTTCCAAAGTTAATACGACCGTATCACAACCGTTGATCAAGGATGTTGAATATCTTGGCCGTTGAATGCACCTAATATTAGGTGCGTTCAACGCAACAAAAAAAAATCCCCATTGGAAAGGCCACCATATTAATGTCAAATATCTGTAATTAGTATAAATAAAATTTTACTCTTGTAATAAGCGGAGATTATGAATAGAAGTTAATTGCCTTTTAAACTTGTGATCTTCCTCCTCCTCTCTCTCTCTCTCTCTCTCTCTCTCTCTCTTCTGTGCACCTCTTCTCCGGCAGCCATCTTGTAACAGACCCTAGCCTGTTACAAAGACGCGGGCAATCTGCACCAGGAGGCATCGTATCTGCTAGAGGTTCGTCGATCTGCACCAGGCGAGCGGACTAGGGCATCTAAGGAGGACGGGAAGGCAGCATGCGTCTTTCGGGAATGGGAATGTGGGTACGCAATTTCTTATACGCGTTTCTGAACCCAATAAATGCAAGTAGCTAGTATGCTGCAGTAGGCTCCTCTGTTTTCCGTTATATACCTCTTCTTTTAATAATAATAATAATTAAAAAATAGGTTGCATCATGGAATTAAATCACTTTTCCCCGGACGTGCTCTGCAATTGCGAGCAGATACGTGAGTCCGTGACATGGCATTGTTTTGTGGAAGTTTTCTTAGGGTCCGTTTGGGCGCCTTCGGCGCTCCGGCGAGTTACGAACAAAGGTGGGGAAGCTGGGTTTGTTTTCCCGTCTTGCGGCGGCGGTTGCTCCTGCACGGGTAGCCCGCCGCCGCCTCAAACAGAGCCTTAATTTACTCAACAAAAACCACGGATTAAATCCACCGTTTAAATTTACATTTTCTTTCCATCTAAAATAAATCTCTCCCTTGACGATCTGAATTAATATTGCTTGACGATCTGAATTAATATTGTTTGAATGAATATGGGAACAAAATGAGAAAGTGACATAGTGTGCTGGTATACCGGTGAACATAATTATTATTATTATAGGCGATTGATATAGGCACATTTAATTTGGCTATTCGTAGCTCTTTGATATACGCAACCTCTAAATCATTATTTGTACACCATGTTGTTATTCATAGCTAAAAAAAAAATCACATTCAGATTTCTAAATTTCAACTGCGCATTCATGCACTACACCGGGATAGGAAGAAAATATATGACATTAGAAGCTTAACTGATCCATTCTATCATGTTGTTTCATCTTTCTGGTACTGCTAATTAATTAATCAAGATTATTAATCGTGAACAAAAAACTCTATAATCACAAAAATACTAGAAGATTTAAAACTCTCCCCATGTCTTGTTGGGAAGATGAACCCTAAAACAAAAGAAAGAAAGAAATAGAGATGAAAAAACGATTAGGGGCATCAATAGCATCTGTGGAAGTCCCTCCGGCGAGATACTTCCGGTGTTGGCGGCGTAATGGAGAGTCGGCGAAGCCCCACCTTCGAGGTTGCACGCTCAGGGGAGGAGCGAGCAAGGCAGCGGCTAACTGGGCGGAATAGGGGTAGAGGCAGGGGCGGAGGGACTAGGGGGGCTAGGGGGGGCTCAGCCCCCCCTAGTTTTCGATCAATTCCATTCCCATGTCCATTCCAGAGTCCGTCGCAGACAGTGTTCGCGAATTGCGGGAGCGGGAGCGGGCGATTTGCGGGAGCGGGAGCGGGCGATTTGGGGCTTCTTCGCGCGTCGCAGCTAGGGTTCGCGACCAGCAGGTGCTTCTCCTGGCTGGTGCTCCTCCTGGTTCGCGACCAGCTAGGGTTCGCGAGCGATTTGGGGCTTCTTCGCGCGTCGCAGCTAGGGTTCCAGCTAGGGTTCGCATAACAAAAAAATCCATTCAATTATTGCGAGACTCGGGTTGGGAAGATATAAAGATGAAGACTGTTTCTTTCTGCAATGAGCATGAGATTCATGTACCACTGTTTAATGAAACATGGGTTGCTCGAGGTCGAACAAGACGCAATCCTGCCGGATATGTACCGCGTACGGTGGAAAATCATTATCGAATTGATCTGTTCAATGTTGTGGTTGATTTGACATTGTCAGAATTAAATCATCGATTTTCAAATACTGCATGTGAACTTCTAAGCCTTACCTCTTATCTTGATCCAACTGACAACTTCAACTCGTATAAGGTCCATCAAGACAAGATTCTCAAGTTGGCAGCCATGTATACAACTGATTTCAAGAATATTGACTACATAGCGTTAAAGACAGAGTTGGTAGAGTTTGTCATGATGGTAGAAGATGAGGAAAATGTTGTCCTCTTTGAACCTGTGAAGTCTAGCTTGAAGGAGCTCAGTCGAGTACTTTATAAGAACAGGCTGTTGAGTGTGTTCCCCCAACTATCTAAGCTGATTCGACTAATCTTAACGCTCCCAGTTTCTACTGCAACCACCGAACGAGCTTTTTCAGCAATGAAAATCATCAAAACTCGTTTGCGCACAACTATGGGTGATGAATGGTTGGTTAATCTTATGATCATTTATATTGAAAAGGGCATTGCAAAATCTCTGGATATTGATGATATTGTAAAAACATTTGTTGAGTTTTCTGTTATTAAATTTGGAGTGAGTGTCGCTACGATGTATTTATATTATCGAAAATTCCACTGAATGCAGCGACGTATTAAGCTCCTACGATCGTCTTAACCAAACACTACCGATCTCTAATTGGAGTTTATGTAGAAATTTATTTTTCTAATCAATCAACAACACATAAATAAACTATAGTCTAAGCAAGCGGTATATTTACTGAAGTGCGGAAATATAGTTTATACCATTCTTAGAATCTTGCTCGTGTTTCATGATAGCGGATATTCGCAACAGTTGTGATGTGTTGTTCTTTATGAATTCCGCGGCGTCCGAAGATCCTTTCAACATACAAGAGTGCTCAAGTTTTGAACTCTACAATGACAGGTGTTTAGCACAAGCGATATGTATTTAAATAAAATATAATTGCTGAATGGGTTCAGATCTTGGATCGGTTGGGCAAAACCATATGTTAGAAACAAGCGTGATGAGTATCCACATCAAGAGATATAAATCAGATTCAATGAATTAATATATAGATTTATCTCTCTATTCCAAGTTCCAACCATGAAGGAAAACATATATATATATATATATATATATATACCTGAACTTGCCGATACAGACCTGTAGCCTGTAATACGGATGCTCGATCCAGGGGCAGAAAACAGATCGGCAAAAAACTTGATGGCCGGCAAGGTTGGAGCACTGTTGCCGGTGATGGATCTCTTCCAGACCGCAAAAACTGTCGCCGGCGATGAAGAATCGATCTCCAAATCCAAAAGGAGAGATGACGTGCGGCTGCTCGCTCTCCACTGGACTGATGGTGACAAGTGACAGTTTCGCTCGAGGAGAAAGATGCAGCGTTTCGAGCCTGGAGATGGAGATCCGACCAGCAACCACCCTTCACGATGGAGGAGATGAAAAAGAAATAGGGCCGGCTGCAGTTACGATGGTGAGAAAAAAGGGAATGCCAGACCTCTTTCAGCCCTAGTTCACGATCGAGAGGAATGAAAATCACATGGCTATTAATAGGTAAAGCCTACATATGGAGTTATATATTGAGAAATTAATTATCATTAATTTCTCAAACCCAAAAATAACTCCTCAAATTAATTGAATTTCATAACCATCAAAATTTGTGCCTAGGATGAGACCGAGTCCGCGCCCTGAATTACGAGACAATCTGACCCACCTATCACAGGCTTCGACCGTTCGCGCGACTAAATTAACACGCGCTCGCAGGAGTCCGATTAGACTAAAATATTCGCGTACGACTCCACCAGGACGTCTTGATGAAATAAAGTCCACCAAACGGGAAATATCTAACATTTTCATCCCGTCGTCTTCCTATCCCATGATGAATAAAACTTTTCTTATATCTGTGATTATGCATGATCATAAATTCATAATGATCTCATTCATCTGCAATGATATGGAGCAAGTATAAAATTTGCATTAAAGTCTTTAAATAAATATCTCTGGCAAAAAAAAATTCTTCGGGGGCGCTGCCCACGAACCCCCGATCAGGGGGCGCTGCCCCCCGAACCCCCCAAATCCACCATTGCTCAGCCCCCCCATGTTACAATTCCTAGATCCGCCCCTGGGTAGAGGCGCTGGTATCGGGAAAAAGTGTGTGGGGGGGGGGGGGGGGGGGGGGGGGGGGGGGGGGGGGGGGGCTGAGATTATGAAGAGGTAGGATTTCTGGTTTCTATTTTTAAAATTTAAAATATGCTCTGTGCATAGCCAGTTTGGATGTGCATATATCAAGAGCAATGTTAAATGCAGGCCGGTTTTGGCTATATGCAGACCGTGGATATATGCAGGCCAAAAAATTATTCATGCAGGCCAAATTTTATATTTACATACTATATTCAAAAATTAAATTAATATTTTCCTAAATAAATCACCAAGCAAAATAGCATTCATAAAATAAGTAAGTAAAATATCATGCGTGCGAGGAGAGAGAGAGATCGCCGCCATCGCCGCCATCGCCGACGTTGCCGCCATCGCCGACGTCGCCGACGACACCGCCATCGCCGCCATCGCCGCCATCGCCGACGACGTCGCGATCGCCGTGGACGTCACGGACGCCGCCATCGCCGCCATCGCCGACGACGTCGCCATCGCCGCCATCGCCGACGACGTCGCCGACATCGCCGCCAGCGCCGACGACGTCGCCGACATCGCCGACGACGTCGCCGCCATCGCCGACATCGCCGACGAAGTCGCGATCGTCGCCATCGCCGCCGTCGCCATCGCTTTAGGCCAATTGTAATATAAAAACACATCGGACTCGGACAAACGAGTAAACTCCTTGGGGACACGGTTGCATGAAAGGAAAAAATACATAAGATTAAACTAATCGAATCATTTTTCCTGAAGTTTTAAAAGAAAAAATGATATATTTTTTTAAAACTGTGGCCTGCATATAGCTAAAATTGGCCTGCGTTTAACATCGCTCTTTTTAAAACATTGTGGCCTGCATATAGCCAAAACTGACCTACGTTTAACATCGCTCTATATCAATCACCTTATTATAACATATTATCATGCACAAGTCCACGTGTGTTAATAATAATTGTTTTTATTGCATGAAACAATCAAATATATTCATCACTACGGGTCGATTGAGGCTCCGTTTGGCGATGCATTTTTGCTCCAGTGAGTGGATAAAAAAGCCACCGTCATAGAATGTATGTTTAGCATAACAACGGTTGTGACCGCCGCTAAGAAAGTAAAACTAATTTTGAACATAAAAGTGGATGAATTTCTTTGGCGTTACGAACGATGATTCGTAACCACCGCATTCAGGACCGCCACCTCCACGCCAAATGGAGCCTGAATCTCTTTCAAAATGACCATCTCCATTTATTTCTATGAATTTGATGTCATTTTGTAAATTATTCATTTTGCCCCTCCAATCCTAATATTTTACCAAGCAACTCCCCCAACGTCATTTTTATCCTTAAAAAATATTTGCATTCCCGAATACAAAATATGATAGAAATTTAAATATAAAAATGATATAGAGTAAATTTTGGCAAAATAATTAATAAACCCTCTAATTTTAATTCTTAGTCTAAACATTTGAGAAGTCAAAAAATATATAAATAAGCTAAAAGAGGCAGAAATCTCCGTACAGATGTTATTTTCATTGTCCGCGATGAATTTTCATTTCATAGAATTCATCTACGATCAAATTTTTGTTAATCTTTCTCTAATAATTAATTCCCGCTTACTGCATAAAATCATGCAATTTGCAAGAAATTCATCTATTATCTTGTTGAGTCTTGAAGGGTCAGAACGAATCAAATCAATTTATCAATAAGATAATAAGTCTTGATTTTTTCGTTTTCACCCATTTTTCACAAAATTTTGAAATTGTATGCTATCTCAATTTTATGCTATTTTAATCTAAAAAAAAATCTTGTAATCCTTAAAATATCAATTTACAAAAGAGAATTTTATTATGTTTCATAAAATTACAAGGTTTAACAAGTGATAAAAATGAAATTCCAGACTAAAATAACTTATGAGTAATTTTATTTTATTTTTTAATAGAAATTATTATCATTCTTGAAAAAATTGATGGGGTTCTCCAAAAATAGTTGGGTCAAATCAGAGAATTTTTGTTGCGGTCTTGACCGGCTCGCCAATATAATTCAAACAGATCCGTTCTCGCGCAATTTCGAGTATGTTTGGTCTTTCCAATGGACGTCAGAAATGCACGTGCGCGCATACACACGAGCCACTCTCCCCCCAATCACGGGGAAGAGGGTAATCGCACCCCCCATTATGGGGTGCCGGTAACCACACACCCCAACATGAGGGTGCAGGTAACCGCCTCCCACGAATAGGGAGGCAGCCGCCCCGCAGCCCCCACGCAACTGAAGCCTGCGCGACACATGTCATGCGACCTCCGTCGTACGATCGGAGCCGCACGGGCGCGCAACCCCCACGCGGTAGGAACCGCACGAGCCATTCATGCAGCGTGCCCTGCTTGGGCCATTCATGTCTCGCCCGACGCTCACCTACACGCTGCCGACCTCGCCAATCACTCACCTTCACTCCACCGGACTCGTCGTGCTCATTTCCCACTACCGCTCATCGCCCGCGACCGCGCTCATCGCTCGGCCCCGCCCGTCGTCGCCTCCCGACCATAGGGGTGCAAATTGTAAAATTCCACATCATGGGGATGCGAATAGTAAAATCTCTCATTATGGGGGGTGTGAATAGTAAAATACCCCACCATGGGGTGCGAATAGTATAATTTCCCACCATGAGGTGCGAATAGTAAAATCCCCCATCATGGGGGTACGAATAGTCAAATCCCCCATCATGGGGGTGCAGATAGTCAAATCCCCCATCATAGGGGTGCGCATAGTAAAATCGTTCATAATGGTGTGCATAGTAAAATTCCCCACCATGGGGTGCGAATTGTAAAATCCCCCATCATAGAGGTGCAGATAGAAAATTTCCCCACCATGTGGTGCGAATAGTAAAAGCCTCATCATGGGGGTGCAGATAGTAAAATCCTCCACCATGTGGGTGCGAATAGTAAAATCCTCTACCATGGGGTGTGAATGGTAAAATTCCCCCACATGGGTGTGAATAGTAAAAGTCTCTATCATGAGGGTGCAAATAGTAAAATCTCTCATTATGGGGTGCAAATAGTAAATTTTCTCATCATGAGGGTGCAGATAGTCAAATCCTCATTATGGGGGTGCGTGTAGTAAAATCCTTCATTATGGGGGTGTGCATAGTAAAATCCCTCATCATGAGGTGCAGATAGTAAAACTAATGCAGGACAAGAATCCACCTGTCTGCCACCATAGAATCCACCTGGCGGCCCAACCTGGAATTCACCATATGGGATTTCATCAAGGTTGCAACACAATACACCCTAAACCCCTTTCCATGGAGGGCAGATCACTCTGCTACGTGGCGGGTTGTTGAGGTAGGCACATTCGAGGGAACCTCTCCATGCCTCGAACCCTTAACCTCCTTGATAAGAGGTGTTCATCCACACTCTCATCACCAACAAAGTTGCAGTCTACCTCAACAACCTGTCACGTGACAGAGTGGTCTGCCCTCCGTGGAGAGGGGTTGTGGTGCATTGGAAGATATATTTCCACGCTCAAGGATCTCCTTCGGAGTTCGAAGATCTCTTGAAGATTGCTCGAAGACCTCCTCCTTTATAGTTCGAAGATCTTTTGATGTTTGCTAGAAGATCTCCTTCGGCCTTTGAAGATTTCTTCGGAGCCTCAACGATCTCCTTAGCTCCTTAAAGGTCCCCTCGAAGACAGCTCGAAGATCTCACCCAGCTCCGTCCGAGCCCAGAGCCCGGTTTCCGTATTCATCATTCCAGATTGCTTTCGAGCACGCTCATCACCACTCCACTCCAAGCGATCTCCGCAGTCCAGAAGAGTCATTGTAATGAGCGGCGACCTGTCACCCTCGAGAGATAACTTTTGTAACCCTCTAGAGAATAGTAAAACTTGATCGACACCTATCCAGCCCCATGATTTTTTTCCTTTTTCGGGGTTTTTCCATGTAAAAAAGTTTATTTGTTAGTTGTTGGTCTTCTTTTGTGACTGTTTACGCAGTCTTCTTACTTGTATTCATCTAAAATGTCTGCATGGATCAACTTCAAATATAGATCATTGGGTTACAAATTCACCTTATAGAGGTCTCCCTAATCTAATCTTGTTGAAGCTCGGAGCATTATATTCCTTAAAGGCTCCCGCCAGTAACTAAAAAACATCCTCCCAAGAATGGAGAAATAAGGTTCATCCTTTTCAAGGTTGTTGTCCCAAAATTCGAAATTCTAAGTGGGGGAGAAATGTAAAAATAAAAATCTCATCAAGGAGAAATCGTCGGATCCTACTTATTTACCCCACGAATTGCAATCGTCAGCGTAATACAACCAAGACCACGTGTAGCGGGGAGATTTCGCGTCGTGCAGTGGGGGCTCGAACAATCTCGTGCAATGGACTTTAGGCTGTTGGATCTCTGTCGGCATCTAACACACCCCTGCATGAAGGGAAGTTCGAGTGATTGTTCAGCTCTGTCGCGCATCGATGGGGATATCGTTACAGTTTTGATGACATCTCTGAGGAAAGCAATGTTACTGCTATTTCGCACACACCTGCCCAATTGGTCATCTTATCCTGTAACCTTTGAATACTCTTTGGCATCTCAAAAGAGGTGGTTTTTGAAATGGGGTGGTCAGGAACATTTCACCGCCGCCTGTGTCCTGTAACACCTATGAGCGGTAAAATACGTGGGTGATCAGTATCGATCACGCCTGGCAAAGGAAAAAGAATTATGGTAACTGGGCGGTGTAGCTCCTTGTGCATTCATTTTAGTGTAGGGTGTCCTTTTTGGACCCTAAACACTATTTTGAGTGCCCCCATCATTTGGCTCACCCAAATGAGTTGATTTTTTGGAACATGCATGGGTTATACCAAAACACATCCCCTGCCCAAATTTGGGAATTTTTAGAAAACATTTTCTTAAACTTTTTGTAATCATTTAATATTGTATGCCTAGTTTAATTAAGTGACTAAATGCCCTCAAAACGACTCCAAATTTGTGTGGCATGCTTAATAGGTCATTAGTTGATCATGGTTAAAATTTGAGTGCAATTGGACCACTACATGTTGGGTTATTCCACTTGCATGTCTTTGCATAATATGGAAAATGGTGTGCATATAACACCCAAGTTGAACTTAGGGAATCTTGGAATTCTATAACTCCAAATAGACTGAAATTTGGGTCATGCATGAGTCACACCCTAAAGTACCCTCCGACAAGAATTGAGAATTTTTGGAGAGAATTTTTACAAGATTTTGTACAACATTTCATTTTACTTGTATAGCCTAGATCTAGAGTTAAAATGATCCAAATCCACTCAAATCTTCTTGGGATGGTAGATCAGGCCAAATATAGTCTATGGCAAAAGTTTAAGGCCATTTGGACCACAGCATGTTGGGCTAACTCACTTGCATGTTTGGGTCAAGGTTAAGCTGCGAGGTGCATATATATAGCCATAAAGGGAGTTTGGTATGAGAAAAAACTAGATTCCCTTGGTACATGACTATGGAAATTTGCACATGCATGTAATATGAAATATTACATCATCTCTGAGAGTTTGGGGAGTTTTTTGAAATTATTTTTCTAAGGTTTTACATTTAATTTAAATTGTCTCTTTTATGTATCAATGAAATGTTTAGGGTCAAATCACCTAGGAAAATCCCAAACCTTGGCATATGTTCATCTAGGGCATTTCACAACTCTGGAAGTATTTGAGGATTTGTTTATGGGGTCCTTATAACGTTCATCCCTATTAATGAGTAATATGACAATTTTGTGTAAAATTCAAGTAAAAATCGACGGGTCATCCCGTCGATCGACGGGACATCCCGTCGATCGTCGGGACTAGCCGTTAAAGTAAAAATCGACGGGTAATCCCGTCGATCGACGGGACATCCCGTCGATCGTCGGGACTGGCCATCAAAGTGGGAATCGACGGGGCAACCCGTCGATCGACGGGACCTCCCGTCGATCGACGAGAACCCCTATCGTCTTTCTCCCTTTCTCCTTGAGCAACTTTCTTGAACTTAAATTATGCAGCTAGAATCTGGACATGATCTTGTGATAACATTTTACACCACTGGTACTAATTTTTCTGGAATTTATGATTACATATATTTGGTACTTCATTCACAATGTAAGATGGGGAGTTATGATTTAGAATATTTACATCTAGAGTAATTGTCACTGTAATGTTCTAAGAATCTAGACATAACTTTGTGATAATATTTTACACCTCTGGTAATTTTCCTGGAATTTATGATTACATATATGTTGACGCCAGGAAAATCCTGACCTCAAAATTCGGACCGATGCAGCCGGAGGCTACTCGCCCAGCAGTCCAACGAGATGACCTGGCTGGCGACTGCGACGAAGCTAGAAGAGCAACGAACCGGACCCCAGGTGTTGCGGCAGGGAGGTCCCACCACGTACCCAGAAGCTCAAGAGAGTCTTCCCCTCCAAAACCAAAGTGGCCGAGCTTGGTACAGGGAAGACACCGACTTGGCTGAAAGCAAGGGTGACGGGCTCGAGAGTTCAGGAATCGGGGTCCAAAAGCTCAAGTCCAGGTGCCAATCCAAGTACCCCTGGAGTTCTATTTATAGGAAAACCAAAGGGTAGGGGGGGCTTTTTATAGCCCAGCCCCCAACCCGGCGACTATGGGTTACTCGGCGAGTACTATGCCATAGTCGCCCATCTGGCGAGTATTGGGTGCTGCTCGCACACGCCGGGCCAATACTTGCCCAGGGCTTCTGCTGCTTCCTGCGCGTGCCGAGCCATTCTGGTTGATACTCGCCTACCTGGCGAGTATGACCTGCATACTCGCCAGGGTCTCTTCTGTTCCTGCCTTGGACTGCTGGTCTCTGTGTTGGCCCTTTGACGAAGAGCGATCCACGTGGCTGTCGATTCCCGTCTTAGGTTTAGGTTACATTTTTAGCGGGAAATCTGCAGGGTATTTTGGTCTGGTTTTCCTGATTTACTAGGCTATAAAAGCAAGCTAATGCGTCAGTATTTCTCCCTGCTAAGCTTCCATCTACACTAGACGTGCAAATAAGGCCTGTCGGGCCCAGGCCCTAGGGGTCCGGGCTTTTTTGCTACCAGGCCCAGGCCGGGCCCAACTCAAATCGGGCCCAGGCCCTTACAAAATCAGGGGGCCTGCTGAGCCCACAAAACTGGGCCCAAGCAGGCCCCAATGTTAATGGCTAGCTGCCATTTGGCAGCTAGTTAGCTTCCAAATGGCAGCAGGAGCGCTGCCATTTTAAATGGCAGCAGGAGCTGTCATTTAAAATGGCAGCAAGATGCTGCCATTTTAAATGGCAGCTGGCAGCTCCTGCTGCCAATATGTTGGGGCCTTGCCCCAACATTAAATGTTGGGGCATGGCCCCAACAAATTAAAAACAGGCCTTGGGCCTGGCAGGGCCTAGGCCTGGCCCGGGCCGGGCTCTGGCCAAATAAGGGGGCCTGGTGAGCCCCCTTAGGCCTGACCTGGGCCTGGCCCGGGGCCTAACCAGACCCGGGCCTAACCGGGCTCAGACCCGGGCAGGGCAACTAGGCTCAGGCTTTTTTTGCACGCCTAATCTACACCATGAATTTCCTCCGTCTCACCCACATGCTGAAGCTCGCAATCCTTTATTCCGTGGCCTTTTCAATTGTGGTGGCCCTTGACAAGCTATTCCCGTCCGAGTGGCCTCCGGCACTCAAGCACATGCTTTCTCACTTTTTATCTTTCCGGCTTCTCACTTTTTGTCTTTCCGGCTTCTCACTTTTTGTCTTTCAGGTTTCTCACTTTTCAGGAACGGCCAGTCGCCTTTTTCACCTCCAACGGAACTGCCCGAACTACCCGAGCCGCCCAAACTGCCCGAAGGGCAAGGTGGTCATTTACGAAAAATGGCGATCCGTGTGCCCCAAATCGGAAAATATGATTCGTCCGCCAAGCATTTATGGAAACTGCCAACGGCAAAATTACCGGACCGCCCCCGGTTAAAGCTATTAAAGGAGCCCCAGGGCTTCTTTTGAAGGGACCTTGACTTCTGGACCCGGGAGAGCTCCTTGCAGACTTTTGCGGAATTCTCCTTCGGTGCTTGAAGATCTCCTTCGTGGACTTGAAGATCTTCATCATCCCGAAAGGCGACTAGCCTTCTCACTTTCGTTCTCCAGCATTCCGGGAAGGAAAAGGCGACCAGCCTTCTCACTTTCGTTCTCCAGCATTCCCGGAAGGAAAAGGCGACCAATCTTCTCACTTTCGTTCTCCAGTATTCCCGAAAGGAAAAGGCGACCAGCTTTCTCACTTTCGTTCTCCAGCATTCTCAGAAGGAAAAGGCGACTAGCCTTCTCACTTTTGTTCTCAGAAGGAAAAGGCGACTAACCTTCTCACTTTGGTTCTCAGAAGGGAAAAAGACTTAGTTTTTCTGAGAGGTGGCCTGTCACCCTCGGAGTTCTCTCTCTCTCTCCATCATTGTAACGAGCAGCGGCCTGTCGCGCTCGAGTTCTAGCGTCCAAATTGTAACCCCCCAGGAGATAATGAAGTTTGGTCGGCACAGCTCCGGCCACGTGGTTTTTTATCCTTTCCGGGTTTTCCACGTCAAAAAGTCTCAGCGTACTCGACAAATCTCTAATTGACTGTTTGCGCGCTTAGTTCGCTCACGAGCTAAGGTGGTTCAAGTGACCGGTCTACCAAGAGCCCTAAGCGTTCCGCAACACTACTAATTAATATCACACGCCAGCTCGATCGAGCAACATTCCCAGGAGAAAACGAAAATAAAATAACGACCGTCGGTTCTATTTATAATGCCCAATCACTCTCCACGCACAACACCAGGAGAATCGCCCATTTTTCTTCTGCTGTGCTTCGATTTTGATTCATATATATCTCGTTATCTCATTTGCTTCTTCTTCTTCTTTACAAGCGGGCTGTAGCGCTGGCGGATCGAGACAGGGGAAGAGAGAGAGAGAGAGAGAGAGAGAGAGAGAGAGAGAGAGAGAGAGAGATGGGCCTTCGCCTACTGTGGCCCTGCAGGTGGGATTGATGCCGAGCCAGCAGCGAAGGACGGCGATCGAGGTTTTGATTTTATGCAATATATCTCAGAATAATTAATATACAAAAACACATAATAATTAATAAGTGCATAAAATTATTAATACATAAATACACATAATAATTAAATTAAGTGTGTGAAGTTATTATAATTAAGCGTGTAAAGTTATTATAATTAAGTGTGTAAATTTGATCTTATGTATGAATTTCTCAGGAAAACTAATATATAAAACACATAATAAATTAAAGTATGCATATGTATATGAGCATCTATCTCGGTGCGTGCGTGTGTCTATATATATACACACACGAGTGACAGTACTGCACTGGAACTCCTGTGCGGACTGCGGGGTGACGGCATTCGGCTGGGGGAGACGAAGTTACCTCCTACGGTCATTAACTTGATAGCGTCGCTCTTGAGTTGATATTTGTACTGGGGGTCTACCTCGCGGTCGATAGATTGTTGGGGGCAAGCTATTGGCTTTTGACATCATACTCGGAGTATTTTTGGAATAGGATTTTAAAATACCTCAGCAATGCTGGAATAATAATCTAAGAATATCGGATACACCAGTTTAAAAATCAACGAGAAGTGGAAGTCCTTAATTATATAATATATAATATATATATAATAATAATTAAATAAATGAAGATTAATTCAGATATATGAGTCGCCTAGATGACTCGCCATTTTCAGGCGAGATGATCACAGGGGGCGAGGCCGAGGTGACCTCGTTGTGAGGTGCAAGTAGAGCTCGCGGGGTCTCCTCCATCCCCCTCCTGAACTCCGCGAGGTCAGCTCAAGTGATGAACTCTCCTGAACCTCGCGAGGTGTCCTCCTCCTCCTCCCTCTCATTAATTGGGATTCGTCATGGTCTTCCACTAGAGATTCTTCCTTCGATCATGGTCCACGCTCACCGCATCACAAGTATTGAAATCAAGAAATTCGTTTCTTAAAGTTCGGACCTGGGGGTAACCAAAGGCTACTGGTCCAGCGGTTAACTTGGACGAAAGCACAACAAGACAAACCTAGAGAACGGAAGATGAGTACTGGATCGCGTATAAATAGGGACTGTGCATGTGCTGGAGCGAAGGGCTCCCGCCAAACACCCGAAAGTTTATAGGAATTTCACCTCCAAAGCCATTGTTGAGGTTGACACAAGAGAAGGTACGCACTAAAGATACGAGCAAGCTCGGGGGAACTTCCGATCCAGATATTATGCCTAATTCGGTCCAGATATAGTTTGGTCCTTTGAACCTCATATGCCACCTATGAAAAGACTAAATTGTTGGTGCAAGTAATGTACCTAAGTTGACGTTGCGGAACTTCCGATCCCGCCGTCTACTTCCGCTAGCACGATTTTTCGTGCGTGATTGATCTAAAATACGGTTAGTATTTAATATGATCGTATTATACAAATACGACCGTATATTTTCACAAATCATCTCCGTCATTGAAATCACGATCATACAACTCTATTTTCTCCCGTGCGGTGATCATACGCTATTATCAACCTCTAAGATCTTAGATCCGACCAAAAGCTACATCATGAGCACCATTGTCACGATAGTAATGAAACCCTGCTCCATAGTGATGTCGAGCTCCATGACATTTCCACGGTTGGAAGTAAGGATGACTTGCATCCGGTAGAACGGATCCGCGCCGGTGGTCAAGTGGAACCAATAAAGAGAAAGCTGCTTGCTAACCAGAAGGGTAAAGAGCAATATCACAGTGCAGATGACCCTTTCTCTGTACGGGATCATGCGATTCTCGGCCTCCGGCAAGATCGACAGAAATCGCCTCACCCGATGTAGCACCCTAAGCCCTCCCGCCATGTTTTTGTTGATGGAGAACACGTAAATGAATGGAACGAAAGAAATGTGCCACCGACCCAACCAAATCGAATGGGGGAGAAGAATAAAATAGACGGTAGATCGAGATAAATAGGAACTGAGCGAGAATCGGTATATCTTAATTCTATCTTATTTCTGTATCTTTCTTGTTGCTGGTCGCTCGATGCTCTGGTAGACCGGTCGAATTGAACCACCTTAGCCCGGGAGAGAACCGAGCGCGCAAACAGTCAATGAAAGAATTTAGTAAGTGACACGAAGACTTTTAACGTGGAAAACCCGGAAAGGGTGAAAAACCATGCGGCCGGAGCTGTGCCGGCCAAATTCCACTATCCACTGTTACGTTATATACAATTGGAAACTAAGAAGTCGAGTGCGACAGGTCGCGGCTCGTTACAATGGCGGGAGAGAGAGAGAAAGAGAGCTCCGAGGATGACATACCACCTATCGGAGAGCTAAGTATTTCTTCTTTTGAGAACGAAAGCGAGATTACCGAGTTGCTTTTCTGGACCTGGAGGATTCTCAAATCGCTTAGGAAATTATCTTCCGGAGCGAAGGAAATCTTTAAGGCTCGAAGGAGATCTTCGAAGATTCGAAGAAGATCTTCGAAGGCCGAAGGAGATCTTCTAGCGTCGAAGGAGAATTCCAAGGAAATCTTCGAAGGAGCTCTATGGTGCGTAGAAGGCAAGGTGTCTTGAAATGAAGGCTCAAAGCTCCATTTATAGCCTCTGACAGGGGTAGCCCGATAATTTCGCAGTTGTAACCACCGTAACCACCTGACGGACGAATCATGTTTGTCGATTTGGAGCACACGGACAAGTCGGACAGGTTGGGCGGTTCGGGAATCTTCGTTGACGGCGATGAAGGCAACGAACAAGACATGCAACCTGAGAAATTAAGAAAAGTTAACTGCCACACGCGTCGGGAACGTGAGAACTGTTGGAACCCGGATACCGATCCAACTATGTTTGATACTTGGGGGTGACCAGAGGCTACTCGTTTAGTGATCGACCCACGTGAGACAAGGTGATAAGGAACTAGATAGCATATAAAACCACTCCAATCTGCCTATAAACAAGACCCGCGTGCTGCAGCGAGGAGGTCCCGCCACATACCCGGAAACTTCCCCTCCTAAAGCCAATGCAGAGCTTGTCACAAGAGAGGCAGGCAAGGTACTCGCCCACCATAGGGGGGGGGGGGTGAAGGTGCCTTCTACTTGTGCCTTGGGGTCCTATTTATAGGCAAATCCAAATGGACTGCGAATAGCTGCTCACAGCCTTCTGAAATGGGTTGCAGATAGCGGCTCCCGCCTTTTGACGGGGTAAAAATCTGTACTCGCCCCAGGTCACTGAGGTCTTCTGCACTCGCCCAGGTGGGGGAGGTTTTATGTACTCGCCCAGGTGGGGGAGGTCTTCCGTACTCGCCCAGGTGGGGGAGGTCTTCTGCACTCGCCCAGGTGGGGAGGTCTTCTGTACTCGCCCAGGTGGGCGATGTCTTCTGTACTCGCCCAAGTGGGGGAGATCTTCTGTACTCGCCCAGGTGCGGGAGATCTTCTGTACTCGCCCAGGTGGGCGAGGTCTTCTGTACTCGCCCAGGTGGAGGAGGTCTTCTGTACTCGCCCTGGTGGGGGAGTCTTCATGCATTTATGATCTCGACGAATTACGGGTTATACAAGAACGTTCTAAGCACGCAACGAACACGAGAGCGTTCTGAGCGTGCAACGAACACGAGAGCGTTCGGAGAGCGCAACGAACACGAAAGTGTTCGGAGCGAACGGAGAGCGTTCTGAGCGCGCAACGAATACGAGAGTGTTTTGAGCGAACGGAGAGATAAGACGAGCGCCGTGGGAGAGTTATCGTTATGAAAATGTGGATGCGCCCTCTGAAGATCGCATCACTTGGCATCGGTAGGCATGCAGCCGTCGTGAACTTCCGCTCGGGAGAGGACGCCTTTCTTGCGAGAAGGAATAGTGGAGGCTGGTCCGGTTTTTCACAGGGAATGAGAAGTGGTCCTCTGTAAATTCCTGGCTACCGTAGAGGTCATAACAAAGGACAGAACTCGGCTTTTTCTCTTTTTAATTCCTTCCAATTTAATTCATTTCATAAATTCCATTCATTCCAATTCTAAATTCCTAATTGAATTATCTTAACGAGGAATTATTTGGATATTTTTTAATTTGAATTATTCCCCCAATTAATTGTATGCGTCCTTAAATATATTAAGCTTGTCTTTTACATCCTAGCTACTCTAATTATCGGATCATTTATTCAGGGTCCCACCGGGTGGTCAAGCCGATGAGCCGGAATTCAAAATAGCATCAGTGCGCGAAGAAAATGATGGGAAAATAAAATAACAAATAATAAACTATAACTGTCGTGTGATGATATCACACGTCCTTGGATGCGGCGACGGTTGCATCAGAGTGGCTTTGCGCACATGGATGCGGTGTTTTGTGGAAATTTTTGTGTCCGGAGCCCGTACATGTCCGAGTTTTGAGATGTCAATTATGAAATCTGAGTTGTCATTTTCGACATCTCAGGTGTCATTTCCGACATCTGAGATGTCCATGAAGGTGACTCCAATGTTTTAGTAAATGACTCCAATGTTTTAGTAACGTCATTCACATGATTATAATTGATATACCCAGCTTCAGTAGTGCACTTGTAGAAAAATTGAATTGGACTAAAACCATCTAACTCATTCTTGGACAGTTATAAATTGCTCTCATAATGTCTACAAAATATAAAATTACACTTTAATAATTACAACAAATTCAAACTAATTAGAAGAAAAAAAAAAACTTCCATTGAATAAATTCAACATGAGTTACCAAAACATAATTTCTATATACAAACAAATTCCAAGAATAAATTCAAGCAGCGAGTGATAGCTACATGCATACAACCTGAAACAATAAAAGCATATTGATTGTCTTAATTCCCTATTGATTCAATTTTATAATGAACAAGATTATATTTTTAATCTTGCTCGCCGGAGATATGATGGCGGAATTCTTCGTCAGCGTCGTTTGGGCTCTCAAAAAAAACCCTGCAAGGAACACGATAAAATGATAAGGAGCGCTTGCAGAATTAATAAACCCCTCCTCATGGGAAACCCGCAGAGGAAAGTTCGCTTGAAGTGAAAAAATATATTGCAAAATATTTTAGACTTAAAAACGGCATAGTATCCGGTCCTAATCAAAACTGGGATCTCGAAGATGAGGCGGGAAATATCATGCAAATACGCAGGGAATCTCCCATAATTTTTGCAGGAAATAATGTCGTGATACGCAACAAATAAAATTTGCCGAGATGGGCTGTATCAACCAAGTGAGAACGCCTACGAGCCAGACAAGCGACGAATCTAAACCGAGCACGCTCTGCTCGGGGGGTCGCAAGCACGCGCACGCGCACAAACAGCCTACCGGTTAAGCCTCAACCTCTTAAACAAGAAGAGGTCATGCTTTCATCAAATCATGGCAGCCATATCTTCTAAAACAAAATTTAAAAGTTGTATTAAAACATAAATATGAAGCACACATGAAAGTCTTACGATTTCATTTCTTTATTTTTAAAACATTTCAGGCTTTAAATAGGCTGTCATCCCTACGGTTACAAACTTGCGGTTATAAAAAATTAAATTACAGCCACAAAAAAAAAGTTAATAAAACCAAGTTTAAATAAGCACCGTCCATTGTTTACGTATTTGGCCCATGTAGTTTTCTTTATTTGTTAGTCCCACATTGTGTATTGGGAGTTTGTTTGTAGTTTATCTCCCAATAAATAGGGTGTAATTGTGTTGAGAAAAATATAGAAATAAGATAGAGTTAAGATATACGATTCTCGCTCAGTTCCTATTTATCTCGATCTACCATCTATTTTCTTCTTCCCCCCCCCCCCCCCCCCCCCCCCCCCCCCCCCCCCCCCCCCCCTTCGATTTGGTTGGATCGGTGGTGCATTTCTTTCATTACATTCATTTATGTGTTCGCCATCAACAAAAACATGACGGGAGGGTTAATTAGGGTGCTACATCGGGTGAGGCGATTTTTGTCGATCTTGCCGGAGACCGAGAATCGCATGATCCCGTTCAGAGAAAGGGTCATCTGCACTGTGATATTGCTCTTTATCCTTCTGGTTAGCAAGCAGCTATTTATCTATTACTTCCACTCGACCACGAGCATGAATATCGTGACAATGGTGATCATAATGCAACTTTTGGTCAGATCGAAGATCTTCGAGGTTGATAATTATAGCGCAAGAAAGGACCACGCTCAATTGAAAGTGCCCGTTGCTTCTAGTAGCTCACCCTCAACTCATTAATTTGGTGCATGGATGTCTGTTGACTTGAACTATTCGCTCCTAATTTAATTTTGTGTGTGCGGTGTGTTGATGATTCAAGGGATGTGTTTTGTTTTTAATCATTTATTAATAAAAATGGGATTTGTGCTCTTTTTGGCATCCTTGTCTTGCTCACTTTCAGGCTTTGCCAAAGAACAATTCCCAGAATAGGTTGTTGATGAAATGTGCTATATTGTTTTACTCTATTCTGCCATGTTGTAAATGCAATGCTTGATTAAAAAGCACAGATTGTACCTGTAGATTTAACAATCCAAATAATGAATTTTCATAAAATTATTTCCCTTTTTAGCAATTCCACAAATCTTGGTTTTATTTACATTTCCATTTCCCTTTTTAGCAATTCCACAAATCTTGGTTTTATTTACATTTCCACGCGATGATGCAATAAATATGCTGCCCTCATTCACTTTTTTCTTCTGAGACACATTTTTTTGCCTGTATTGCACATAGTTCCACAGAATATTCAATGTCTTTGATTGATTTAGGTTACACAAACCGTGTTTAGGAATTCAGATCAAACATGGCATCTGAAACTAAAAGGCTGCGTTACGTTTTTAGTCATGTGCGAGTCTTCGAATTGTGTTTTAAGAGTCGTGGGTCTAGTCCTACAAGAAATAATTTGGAATTAAATCTATGTGTTTGATTAATTGATGTATGACATATCACTATCAAAATAAAGTGCCAACTCTAGATTTATGTATATAACAAAAATAACCCGCATATATAGTGGTGTGCATATAACAAGAATAAATAACAAGAGTTTTAAGTGAAAATGTATTTTCTTTTTCCATAACAAATGCACAAAGATAATATAACAATACATGCAAAGCCAATTTTTTGTTGTTGTTGTGGATTCAATGTAATCAAATCATGATATATTAAGCAACAATGGAAGAACAATAGTAAAACAAAAATTGATGTTATAAATATATATAAGATAAACAATAGTAAGGAAAACAATAAACATGCTTATTTAATTAATTATCTATTAGCCGTTACAACACAAAACCACTTGACTCAATTACATCACTGCATCCTTCAGTTAGTCGGTACTCCCATTTATGTTTTACGACCTCGAATTTGATAGTGTAGATGTTTCGAGCGAGGAATGTAATGTCCACTGAACTATATGAACTTGGCTCATGAGCGAGAAGATCATTTCCTCCATCACCGAACCTTAGGGATATATAGCAATTTTGGGTATTCTTGAGTAGAGAAAATTAGATTTGAAGAAAAAATGGTGCATATAACAACTTTAAGCGTGCTTCTTGGTGTGCATATAACAATTTTTAGCCTAAAATTAATTAGTATATGCATACATTGGTGTGCATATAAAACAAAACTCATCAATTACAACAAAAACAACATCAGCAAAATCATTATACTCAGAGCAATATAAGAATCTTCTTTTCAACCAAAATAAACAAAAAAACAAATAATAAACAATCTCGATTTATAAACAATCTCGATTTGTTAAATTACAGGCCAAATACCATACAACTGTGTATATTATTGGCCAAAATCTATTTTCTTCCCCGGTGTCCATTGTTTATATATTTATTTTGCGTTGTCGCAGACCGAGACTCACGGAGAGGGGTCGCAAGGACCCACTCAAAATGATCCGTGGCCACGCCGAGCACGACTACGCTCGTGTGTCCGCGGGTCGCCGGAAAAATCGGGCATTTGCGAGAAGGTTTCTACAATTGAAAACCTAAGATCTATACGGAGGGAGGAGTCGAAGAATAATGCACCGTGTGTCCATGCATGCTACCCAATAGCCACGTATGCAACATTTGTCCGTCGTTCCCGGCCTTGGACAGATCTCGCCGATCCGAATGTCGTTTGACGTTCGCCGAAGCAGTCGACCTTGGATCTCACCGGAAAGTTCGCTGTTTTTGGAGTTTTCACCGCCGGAAACGAAGGAGGCCGGTGGTTAATGAGATGGCTGTGAGAGGGAGAAAATGGGAGTGAGAGAGAGAGAGAAATGGAGGTGTGAGTTCTGGATTTAAAAAAAAAAACAGAGAGGTAAAGAGAGAGATCTGGAGGGAAAATGTAGAGAGAGAGATGGAGAAATGGGAGTGGCTGGAGGAGGAGGCTCACGGGAGGGGGAGTTGCTCGGATCTTCAAGGTCAGCCGGAAAACTTGAAGAGGGAGAGGAGGTGCTGGTTTCAACCGAAAATGAGCAAATATGTCTTTACTCCTAAGAATTAGTCATAGTATAAAACTGAATTCCATGGAATTGAACCAATTTCAATTCCGCGGGAATTCCTTATATCTGAACACTAGAATTCAAATTCTGCTGCCCCAATTCCAATTTGAGGGATCCAAACGGGCCCTGAAAGCATTCAATAAAAAATGTTTTGTTAATTTTTTTAATTACTTTTGCTCATGTGAAGTCTGTGCATGAAAATGATTCCAAAATCCGGCGATCTTGCTGGACGTACGTCGGCCATGTTGGAAGCGAAATGTATGGACACGCGACCTCACTGTCACCCAACACTGCACTTGGCGAGCACCTCTCCGGCGAGTACTCCCCACGGCGAGCTGTACACTCCGAGCTGCACACTCCGGCGAGTCGCACCGGCGAGTGGCCCCTGCTCGGCGAGATGGTGGGCTGCTCCTGTAGGCGAGATGCGGGCTGGCGAGCTGTAGGCGAGATGCGATGGCGAGCCTTCCACGCGAGATCCTCCTGCGGGAGGTGTATCGGCGAGTGGGCTGGCGAGAGGAAATGGCGACCTGACTATTCATGCGGGAATAATAAATTTTTTTTTCTCTCTCAATAAACTCTCCCTCTCTCTCTCTATGTTTCTGCCGGAACTTTAATTCCAATACTTCCTACCTTTTTTTTTCAACTTACAAATACAAACATAACTCTCCTATATATATATATATATAGGAGTTGACAACCAACCATACGCTGCCACCTGGCTACTGCAATAAATGCACTCTCTCTCATCAAAAACAGTAATAATAATAAAAATACAACTAAAACAAAACTACCCGGTCAACAAAGTCAAAGTCCAACAAACTCCCCCTCAAACTTGGCAGCACATGCCGAGTTTGCCTTTGAGCTTTACGAACGTCTCCACCTTCAATGTCTTGGTGAAGATATCAGCGACATGCTCTCCGGTGGGGCAATACACAACCTCAACCGTCTTCTGCTCCACCTGCTCCCTAAGGAAATGATACCGGGTCTCGATATGCTTGCTCCTCCCACGCAGCACCGGGTTCTTCGCAAGCTGGATGGCAAACATGTTATCCATTAACACTGTCGTTGGGCCATCCTGCACATGATGTAACTCTTCCAGAAGATTTCTCAGCCAGATAGCTTGGCAAGCACATGCCGCAGCTGCAATGTACTCTGCCTCACATGATGATAAGGCTATCGTAGCCTGCATCTTTGAACTCCACGAAAACGCCGTCGTTCCCATATGAAACACATATCCGGAAGTGCTCTTCCGGTCATTCACATCCCCTCTGAAGTCACTTTCCGAGTAGCCAACCAGCTTCAATTCTCACGCAGATGAATACTTCAAGCCATGGTCCCTTGTCCCGTTCACATATCTCAGGATCCTCTTCGCCGTTGTGAAGTGGTCCTGCTTGGGCTCTTCCATGTACCTGCTCACGACCCCAACCACATACATGATGTCAGGTCTGGTGAAAGTCAAATACCTTAGACTCCCAACCAGACTCTTGAACATCGTTGGGTCCACACCTTCTTCCTCCGAGTCCTTCCTTATCTTCGTTCCGGGATCAGCGGGAGTGGAGATAGCCTTGCTACCCTCCATCCTGAACTTCTTCAAAATTTCTTCCGCATACTTCTTCTGAGATATGAAGATGCCGTCTTCTCTCTGCTGCACCTCAACACCCAAGAAGTAGTTGAGTTCTCCCAAGTCCGTCATCTCGAACTCTCTCTTCATCATCCTCTTGAACTCCTCAAACATAGCCGGGTTGTTCCCGGTGAATATCATGTCGTCCACGTACAGGCATAAGATCATGATATCACCGTTCTTCTCCATCTTCATATACAAAGCGTACTCAAACGGGCACTTTATGTAACCATGCTTCTGGAGGAATGTATCTATCCTTCCATTCCAGTCCCTCGCTCCTTGCTTCAGCTCGTACAAAGCTTTATCCAGCTTGCACACCTTCCTCTCCTGGCCTTTCACCACATACCCCGGAGGCTGCTCGATGCACACATCCTCCTCCAGGTAGCCATTGAGGTATGTTGCCACAACATCCATCTGCATGATCGTCCATCCATAGTGAGCTGCCAGTGCGATGATCAACTTGATGGTGTCAATCCTCGCCACTGGGTCATAGACCTCGTCGTAGTCCACTCCTTGGACTTGCCTGGAAGATCTCTTTTCTCAAAACCCGTTCGGGTACATGAAAACTCGAACCTCTCACGCATCGCACGGTTGAGGTGGGTCTTCGCCCAGAATCGTTGCCTTGCGGTGTCACCAACACTCGGGTTGGCTAACCCCGCTCAGCACCGACTCTGCCGGCTATACGATCATAAGTAAAAATATGTCAAAAGTAAGTACAGAGGTGAGGTAAAGGCATGTCCACATGTCACAACATCATATAGATATATAATGAAAACAGAAATGTCCAAAAAGAGATAGTACAAGCAAAAGGGGCTTAAGCCGATACATAACCAAAATGAGTACTCTCTCTCTCTACAACATGCGGAAACAACAAACTCTCAAAGCTGAAAGCTAACTGTCTAGTCATCAACCTGTGGTGTCGTGGTAGTGCGCTGCATCAGCTGCTCAGGTCCTGCCATCTCGTCCAGCTGCGCGCGGGACAACTCCGTCTCCTCGGACTCCTGTTACGGCCACATCCGACCGTTAGTCATAAAGACTAAGTCGTTTTGTCCTCGCCTCCCTCCACGAATCCTAGGTACCGAGCGGGAGGAAGAAGCGGAGGACAACAAGGGGTAAACAAGGAAAGAGGTGACATGACACTATTCTAGCAAGTAAAGGTAAAGCGGTAAAACTAGCTAGCAGTATAGTGCAAATAAATGACAGTAAAGTAGAGCATGAAGTAAACAGTAATAAAAATATGCGGTGCAGTAAGTAAAACTAATCTACCATCACAGATTCGTACCTTAACTTATATGAACGCCCATACGACATATAAGTTAAGATGTCCAGGTAACCCATCATATAAAAGAGCTCATACTAATTTATATGATGGGGGTATGCTAATGTGTATGTTATGCTATGTTATGCTTATGATGATTTAGTGTGTTTATGCAATGTGACTCACCCACACGACTCTATGCGCACAGACCTTTATAGTTCCCACTTTGTTAGAAAGGAAGCCAACCTTTCGGGTACCGACCGTCGTGGCTCACAGTGGCAATGGATCGGGCACTCCACATCCTAGGCGGGTATGCTCACTACCAAGCCTAGACCTCACGTACGCCTCAACGCTAAGAACACAACAGCGGAGCTCCTGCGTACTCTTGCTGGAATCCACCAGACTTTAAGGCCGGGGTGGGTTATTAGGGATTGTCCTCCAGACCGCGGTACTCAAACTTACCGGCCCTCTAAACCTCACCCTCACCTGAGTCAACGTACTATCGTCGGTGACACGACTAGCCTAGTACCGAAGATTCGCCACTAACCTTAATAAGGTGTGTTCCAATTTCCATAATTTTCCATATTAATTTGGTATTTATTATTAATTAAAGAAGTTAAGGCCTTAAGTCAAATTACACATGATCTATCCTCAAAATGCTTCTACTTGCTACCTTAAAATTATCAGTAAGGTAATATTCCATAACAAGGCGGTTTACTGAGTTTCATGACCCTAGGATGTCATGTGGCCTACTAAATCCTCATAGTTGTATAATTACCAAAATGCCACTATAATTAGGAAAAATAATATTTCACATCTGAAAATTCTATAAAAATTACCAAGAGTTCAAATGGGGGTCTAGAGTCCTCTGCCAAATATTTATATCATTACCATATGATTTGACTAATTAAAATGATTTAACATCCAAGTGTAGTAAATTCCAATTTCTACATGATGTACATGAAATACAAATCCACAGGCTTCCAAATAATTATCATGGGCATATATAAACAAAACATGATAGATAACCTAGTTTCATAATTTTGCCCAATGATTTGACATTTTTCATAATTAAATTCCTCTAAGCTAGTAAGCACTTAAAAATTCCTCCACAAGAAATAACACTTCAATAAATCCTACTAAAATTACCATAGCCTATTTTCATCCCAATTCAGCCACTGTTAAAATATCATAACCATACAAGGTCATCTGACCATGCATTTTATTTATTTAAGGAAATAGTGGCAATTTCATTTAATAAGGGAAAAATACAGAAATGACTCTAAATATTCCCAATAAATTATCTAAGCCATTGCATGCTCCTAAAAACATGTCTACCAAGTTCTGAGCCAATTCAAGCAAATTTGGTCCTATGTCCTTCACAAACACTAAATTGCAACCCTAAACCCTTAGGGTTTTAGGACACACCACCCTAATGGCTCCAAATGCTCCATTAGGGGGTGTCACATGCATTTATATATCATTACCTACATAATCATCATGATGGGAGGAGGCCAACCCACTCAACTCCTCAAAATAGCCTAAACCCTAATTTGACCCTTAAGGGCCCTCATTAGGGTTTCCCATTTTCCAAATCAAATCAACTCCAAATGGAGTGAAAATTTAGGCAGGCACTACTCATGTACTAAAGAGCATGTCACCAAAATTTGGAGTCATTTGGACTTCATATGCTCCAAAAATCAACATTATTTAAATATCTTAATTACCACAAAAACTATAGGTAAAAGTGTCCATCAAGTGCTTATATTTGGAAAGAGAGTGCCCCTAGGGTATACCTACCCATGGTTAAAATCTTAGCTTCAAAGCTTGAGAGATCTAGGCTAGATAATTATTTTAGTGGGCTGTCCTAGTGTAGGAACAGTCCTAGTAAAACAGCTCCCCAGGGAGCTGTGGGTCACCAAATGACCTAAACTTAAGCCCTAATGAAAGCTAAGGCCAAGGCCTTCAACTTTCATGTTGGGCACTTTTGCTAATTCAGTCATTAAGTGCCCCTAATTAATTTTAGAAGTGACTGGATAATAAAGGGCAGAAATTCCAAGAGAATGCATTAAATTAATTAAAGAAAATAAGCGTGCACACATCTTGACGCAAATCTCACGGCCCAGGGATCATCTTCCTCCTCCATCCAACGGCTGAGATCGAGCCGTGCTGGGCGAGATTGCGACCGGGATTGCCAGCGATCCAGCCACCACCACCGCCGGCCAACACCACCGACACCTTCGTGGTGGTCGGGGCTACCATTTACCTGCGACTGGCGGCCGGAGGCGGCGGTTCCCGGTGATCCCAAGTTTCCCATTTCGAGCGGAAAAACATGGTTTTAAGGAATGGATTCGGGCTCAATTGAGTCCGATCCTTCTTCGTTTTGTTATAGAAAGCTAGCATTGGGGGAGAGGAGGAGAAACGAACCGTGATTGGGGCGTGGCGGCGGCTCCGGCGGCGGTTCACCATGGTTAAGCTTTGCTCCGGCGAGCCTTCTCTCGAACTCGATTCTCCAGCTATGGCCTTGCTCCAGGTGTCGTTCCCGACTGCTCTCTCCCTTCTGAAGTTGATGGTGTGGCTGGAATGAGGTGGGGAGGCTTCTATAGCTGGTTTTGAAATCAAGCCTCCTAGGATTGCTCCTTGCTGCCACCCTCCTGCACCCCTGCCCTTGCTGGGCCTTCTGGTCTCCTCCTGCTGCTTAGTAATCAAGGGTGGAGTGCCCAACATTGATTGGAGATGGAGTGTTAGAGGGGGATTTGCTTTAACCTTTAACTTTTGCCTTTTTAATTACTTTTTGTCCCCCCTCTCATTTGGTTAATTAAACCCATGGTTTGGGCTCAGTCCAAGGCTGATAAGGGAATGTCCTAAGTCCATGAATAATGATTAATTGATGGGTGTTGGGTTCCACTCAATTTAGGCTTAGAATTCACCTTAAAGAGCTATGTTGACCATGGTTGACTTTGGTCAACAAGGTGAGTGGGTTGACCCCACATAGGGGGCATGGGTCCCTAGACATCACCCAACATTGGTTGGTCCATGGTGGGGCCCCAATTGGTTTAATTTAATTAAAGGGTGTAGATTTGACCAAAATTAGGTAAAGTTTGACTTTGGTCAACTTCATGCAATTTGGTCCCACCCAAGTGCAATTTCCATCCTATTGGTCTCCCTTAGTGGTTAGGGCAACATATGTGAGGTCAATTTGGACAATTGAGGATCAATTGACCTAATTGAGGGGCTTAGGGCTAGGTTTGTTTTTGAGCTTTGGTGTGCACATAGCCATTTCTACCCTAGCCTAAGGCCCTTGTGGCCACTCATCTCACCACTATGCCCTAACATTTCCAAAGGGTCTAGTAGGATTGGGGATGTTACAAATCATAATAAACAAAAAAAAATATTTCGTCCCCGAAATTTAAGATCGGGTCTACGGGTTCTACGCAATATAAGGTAAAAAGAAATTTGCAAGGAGGTTTAGGTTGTACCTGAAGTGAAGAGTTTCGGGTAGCGTTGTTGCATGAGGTCCATGGTCTCCCATGTGTGCTCCTCTCGTCTGTGGTTGGACCACAACACCTTCACCAACGGTACACTCTTCCTCCGCAGGACTCGGACCTCCGTATCGTCGATCCGGATGGGCTCTAGTAGGACTGACCGATCGGGCGCCACCGGGCCTGATGTAGATGAAACATGCTGCTCAGGACGAAGCAGGGCTCTCCGAAGCGAAGAGACGTGGAAGACGTCATGCAGGTTCTCCAACTCTGGCGGTAGCTCCAGCCTGTACGCCAAAGGACCGATCCGCTCCAGGATCAAATAAGGCCCCACGTACCGAGGACTAAGCTTCTTGTGCCCCCGCACTCGAGAAACCCCGTGCATAGGCCGAATCTTCAAGAACACTCGCTCTCCCACCTGGAACTCCACTATATGATGTCTCACATCATAGTACTTCGCCTGTCTGCTCTGGGCCTCCAGCATCCGCTCCCTGATCAGCCTCACCTGCGCATCCGTCTCCTCAATATAATCTGAACCTAACGACCTCGGGTCCTCGTTCTGGATCTAGGAAAGTGGTGTGCGACACTTCCTCCCATACAATGCGGCATAAGGTGCCATTCTAATGCTTGCCTGGTGACTGTTGTTATAAGAAAACTCTATCAAGGGCAACAGTCTCTCCCAGGGCTTGCCGGTATCTAAAATGCACAAACGTAGAAGGTCCTCCATAGTCCGGTTGGTGCCCTCAGTCTGACCGTCAGTCTGCGGATGAAACGTCGTGCTGAATGTCAACCGGGATCCCAAGTAAGCCTGAACCGCCTCCACTCCCTCGAAGTGAAGCGTCCGTCTCTATCTGAAACTATCGTCGTGGGCACCCCGTGATATCTGACCACCTGCTCCACAAACACCCTTACAAGGTCACCGACCGGCCCCTCCTTCCGTACCGGAATAAACCGAGCTACCTTCGTCAGGCTGTCCACTATCACCCATATCGAGTCATTCCCAGAGCGGGAGCGAGGTAGACCATGCACGAATTCCATCGATATGCCTCAAACTTCCACTCAGGTGCTGGTAATGGCTGTAACATTCCTCCCGGGCTCTTGCACTTCACCTTCACGCGCTGGCAGCCCTCGCAGTGCATCACATACTGGACAATATCCCTCTTCATCCCCGGCCAAAACACAACCTTCCGAAGGTCTGCTGCCATCTTCGTGATCTCTGGATGCACTGAATACTGGGAGCAGTGAGCCTCCCTAAGCACCTCCTCTCTAATACCTCCTCCAGCTGGGATGTAGACTCGGTCTCGATGGTGAATAAGATCCTCCATCAAAGAATAGTCTCCTGCCACGCCGTCCACCAACGATCTGAATACTGGCTCCAAGGTAGGGTCCTATAACTGTGCCTCCCGAATGCGGTCCCGAATATCACAGACAATATTCAAGGACGCTAGATACTCCATATACGTCTCGGGGTCGGCCCTGGATACAACTGTAATGTGCATGTCCTCCAATGCCTGAGTCAGCTCCATAGCCATCACCCGGCTCTCTGCTCCTGGTGTACCTCCTCTCCTCCTCAAAGCATCCGCTACGGTGTTGGCCTTGCCTGGATGGTAATGCAATGTGTAACTGTAGTCGCACAAGAACTCTAACCACCTCCGCTGACTTAGGTTCAAGTCCTTCTGCGTATCAATATACTTGAGGTTCTTGTGGTCTGAGAAGATCTCACAATGAACCCCATATAGGTAGTGCCTCCAGGTCTTCAAGGCGAAGATGACCGCTTCGAGCTCGAGTTCATGCACTGGGTAGTTCCTCTCATGTACCTTCAACTGACGGGAAGCGTACGCAACCACGTGACCATGCTGCATCAACACTGCTTCCAACCCCTGAAATGATGCGTCTGTGTAAACCTGAAATCCTTCCTTCCCAGATGGAAGGGCAAGGATGGGGGAAGAGGTGAGTCGGCCCTTCAGCTTCAAGTAGGCCGCCTCACACTGCGGAGACCAGACGAATGGGGCATCCTTCTTGGTCAAAGAAGTGAGCGGGAGGGCAATCTTGGAGAACCCTTCCACAAACTTCTGGTAATAGCCCGCCAATCCTAGAAAGCTCCGCACATCTGAAGCTGACTGCAGTCGAGGCCACTCCTGAACAACCCGCACCTTGGCCAGATCCACTGCCAGTCCTTCTCCACTGATGACGTGTCCCAGAAAAGCCACCTCCCGTAGCCAAAACTGACACTTGGAGAACTTCGCATACATCTGGTGCTCTCTCAGCTTCCTCAATATTAGGGCCAGATGCCCAGCATGCTCCTCCTCCGTCCTAGAATATACTAAGATGTCATCGATGAACACGATAACGAAGATGTCGAGAAAGGCCTCGAACACCATGTTCATCATGCTCATGAATGCTGAGGGGGCATTAGTGAGCCCAAAGGGCATCACTGTGAACTCATGCAGTCCATACTTGGAACTGAAAGCTGTCTTCGGTATGTTCTCCTCTCGAATCCGCAGCTGATAGTATCCTGATCTCAAGTCGAGCTTGGACAACCAGTGAGCTCCCTGCAACTGATCGAAGAGCTCGTCAATCCTCGGTAACGGATAGGTGTTCCGTACCGTCAACCTATTGAGCTCCCGATAATCTATACATACTCTGAGCGTTCCATCCTTCTTCTTCACAAATAATATCGGCGCTCCCCAAGGCGAAGAGCTCGGCCTGACGAAACCCGCATCTACCAGCTCCTTCAACTGCACCCTAAACTCTGCCAGTTCCTTGGGTGCCATGCGGTACGGTGCCCGAGACACGGACCTCGCTCCTGGCACCAGTTGAATCTGAAAATCTACCTCTCGATGCAGTGGCAGTCCGGGCAACTTCTCCGGGAATACGTCGGAGAAGTCCCGTACTATGGGAATGTCTGATAAGGAGGCCTCCACCTCCGCCATCTCGAAGCATACAAGATATACCTCGTCGCCCTGCTCGTGGGCCTTGACTACCTGAACAGATGATAAAGAAGAGCGGGAGATTGGTCCAATACCTTCGAACGTCGCGAAGGTGGTATCGTACCGCAACACCACTCTCTTTGCTTGGCAGTCTATCTGGGCGTGGTTCCAAGCGAGCCACGTCATGCCCAAGATAAGGTCGAAGTCGGCGAGCTTTAGCACCGAAGCTGGAGCATCGAGTGTTAGGCCGTCGATGGTCACCTTCAAGGTGCACTTGGTCGTCGCCTCGATCTCTGATCCACTAGGGAGGCGCACCCTCCTGGTGGGTCCCGTGTAATAATGGATTTGGTCCAAGCCCTTAACAAAGTCTTCGGAAACAAAGTTATGTGATGCACCAGTATCGAATAGGGTGTGGGCGGGCTTGCCACACACCACTATAATGTCTGGGGAAGGTGGATTGTTTGTTCAATTTCTAATCTAGAAGGTTGAAAATGCAGGTAAATTTAAGCAGTAATAAATTAAAGTACTGAAAGCATTAAATTACCTGCTATAACTTCCTCCGGGTTCCTAGGCTGTGCAAGATCCAAGGCGTAAACCTGCTCCTGCTGCCTACCTCTGCCGTGATACCCCCTGCCTCGACCCTGTCCTCGGCCTCGGCCCCGCTGAGCTGGAGGGGCTGCCGGAGGTGCTGGTGGTGGTGGAGGAGGTGGTGGGGTAATCGACGAGGGCAATGGGCCCTGATGTGACCTGGCTGGTTGCACTCGAAGCACACTGCTGGAGCGCGTCCCCGGTTGTCAAATCTCTGGGGCCCCCAGGTACGTAGGGGCTGTGGGGCTAGTAAGGGCTGGGGCTGCTGTACTGGTGCAATCTGAGGACGAGGACGTCCCTCACCCCTCCGGCGCCTCATAAGTCTGCCCCGATGCGAGACTCTGCTGCTCTCCCCCTGGTACATGGCCTCAGCTGGCCTCTTCCTTCCGCCCTGCGCTCTGATCTGATCTGCCTCCAGCTTCTTCGCCGTCTCGATAATCTGAGTTAGGCTGCCCTCAGAAACAAACAAGAGTGCCTGCCTCAACGGGTCTCGAAGCCCCTTGTAGAATCTCTTCGCAAGAGTGCGATCATCTACGACATGAGACCTCGCAAATTTGGCTAAATGGGAGAACTCCCTCTGGTACTCAATCACTAAGCGTGTCCCCTGAGTGAGGTGCAGAAACCTCTCTTCCAGCTCATCTCTGTCCTTGCTGGATATGAAGTGCTCCAGGAAGGTGGCACTAAACTCGTCCCAAGAAATATCTGAGTACTCCCTATCTCTGTAAGTGGTCTCCAGCAGCGACTTCCACCACCTCTTGGCATGTGCATCAAGAGCTGACACTGCCAAAAATACTGCCTTGCCGACCGGGCAACCGATGTCGGCCAGCATCTCCTGAATGGTGTCCAACCACTCCTCAGTCTTCAATGCATCCTCTATCCCTCGGTAGGACGGTGGGGAAAGACTTCTAAAGGTGCTCAACCAGTTCGCTCCCGGGTTTGGCAGTGGTGCCGGGATGGACTGGGCCCTGAAGGTATCTAAAATGGCTGCTAACGTCTGTCCCAACTCCGACTGCTGAAAAGTAGTGGTAGTCGGAGGGGGAGGGATACTGACCTGAGGCTCCCTGCTCACTGGGGCCTACAAAAGATAGGCATTTAGTTAAAATTTTTGGTCTTACTTATTGATTATTGGACTGCTTTATGTGATTCCATACATGGGCACACCATAGCTTCCGCTGCCTAGTTTATCCGCAAACTAAGCTCGAGCGGGGTGACCCAGTATGTTGTGGACTGTTCTCTTATGATCGTTCGTTCAGTGATACCATTTGTAAGATCTCTTTTCTCAAAACCCGTTTGAGTACATGAAAACTCGAACCTCTCCCGCATCGCACGGTTGAGGTGGATCTTCGCCCAGAATCGCTGCCTTGCGGTGTCACCAACACTCGGGTAGGCTAACCCCGCTTAGCACCGACTCTGCCGGCTATACGATCATAAGTAAAAATATGACAAAAGTAAGTACAGAGGTAAAGGCATGTCCACATGTCACAACATCATATAGATATATAATGAAAACAAAAATGTCCAAATAGAGACAGTACAAGCAAAAGGGGCTTAAGCCCGATACATAACCAAAATGAGTACTCTCTCTCTCTCTACAACATGCGGAAACTACAAACTCTCAAGGCTGAAAGCTAATTATCTAGTCAACAACCTGTGGCGTTGTGGTAGTGCGCTGCATTTGCTGCTCATGTCCTGCCATCTCGTCCAGCTGCGCGCGGGACAACTCTGTCTCCTCGGACTCCTGTTACGGCCATATCCGACCGTTAGTCATAAAGACTAAGTCGTTTTGTCCTCGCCTCCCTCCACGACTCCTAGGTACCGAGCGGGAGGAAGAAGCGGAGGACAACAAGGGGTAAACAAGGAAAGAGGTGACATGACACTATTCTAGCAAGTAAAGGTAAAGCGGTAAAACTAGCTAGCAGTATAGTGCAAATAAATGACAGTAAAGTAGAGCATGAAGTAAACAGTAATAAAAATATGCGGTGTAGTAAGTAAAACTAATCTACCATCATAGATTCGTACCTTAACTTATATGAACGCCCATACGACATATAAGTTAAGATGTCCAGGTAACCCATCATATAAAAGAGCCCATACTAATTTATATGATGAGGGTATGCTAATGCGTATGTTATGCTATGCCATGCTTATGATGATTTAGTGTGTTTATGCAATGTGACTCACCCACACGACTCTATGCGCACAGACCTTTATAGTTCCCAATTTGTTAGAATGGAAGCCAACCTTTCGGGTACCGACCGTCGTGGCTCATGGTGGCAGTGGATCAGGCACTCCACATTCTAGGCGGGTATGCTCACTACCAAGCCTAGACCTCACGTACGCCTCAACGCTAAGAACATAACAGCGGAGCTCCTGCGTACTCTTGCTGGAATCCACCAGACTTTAAGGTCGAGGTGGGTTATTAGGGATAGTCCTCCAGACCGCGGTACTCAAACTTACCGGCCCTCTAAACATCACCCTCACCTGAGTCAACGTACTATCGTCGGTGACACGACTAGCCTAGTACCGAAGACTCGCCACTAACCTTAATAAGGTGTGTTCCAATTTCCATAATTTTCCATATTAATTTGGTATTTATTATTAATTAAAGAAGTTAAGGCCTTAAGTCAAATTACACATGATCTATCCTCAAAAAGCTTCTACATGCTACCTTAAAATTATCAGTAAGGTAATATTCCATAACAAGGTGGTTTACTGAGTTTCATGATCCTAGGATGTCATGTGGCCTACTAAATCCTCATAGTTGTATAATTACCAAAATGCCACTATAATTAGGAAAAATAATATTTCACATCTGAAAATTCTATAAAAATTACGAAGTGTTCAAATGGGGGTCTAGAGTCGTCTGCCAAATATTTATATCATTACCATATGATTTGACTAATTAAAATGATTTAACATCCAAGTGTAGTAAATACCAATTTCTACATGTTGTACATGAAATACAAATCCACATGCTTCCAAATAATTATCATGGGCATATATAAACAAAACATGACAGATAACCAAGTTTCATAATTTTGCCCAATGATTTGACATTTTTCATAATTAAATTCCTCTAAGCTAGTAAGCACTTAAAAATTCCTCCACAAGAAATAACACTTCAATAAATCCTACTAAAATTACCATAGCCTATTTTCATCCCAATTCACCCACTGTTAAAATATCATAACCATACAAGGTCATCTGACCATGCATTTTATTATTTGAGGAAATAGTGGCAATTTCATTTAATAAGGGAAAAATACACAAATGACTCTAAATATTCCCAATAAATTATCTAAGCCATTGCATGCTCCTAAAAACATGTCTACCAAGTTCTGAGCCAATTCAAACAAATTTGGTCTTATGTCCTTCACAAACCCTAAATTGCAACCCTAAGGGTTTACCCTTAGGGTTTTAGGACACACCACCCTAATGTCTCCAAATGCTCCATTAAGGGGTGTCACATGCATTTATATATCATTGCCTACATAATCATCATGATGGGAGGAGGCCAACCCACTCAACTCCTCAAAATAGCCTAAACCCTAATTTGACCCTTAAGGGCCCTCATTAGGGTTTCCCATTTTCCAAATCAAATCAACTCCAAATGGAGTAAAAATTTAGGCAGGCACTATTCATGTACTAAAGAGCATGCCAACAAAATTTAAAGTCATTTGGACTTCATATGCTCCAAAAATCAACATTATTTAAATATCTTAATTACCACAAAAACTATAGGTAAAATTTCCCATCAAGTGCTGATCTTTGTACTGAGAGTGCCCCTAGGGTATACCTACCCATGGTTAAAATCTCAGCTTCAAATCTTGAGAGATCTAGGCTAGATAATTATTTTAGTGGGCTGTCCTAGTGTAGGACCAGTCCTAGTAAAACAGCTCCTCAGGGAGTTGTGGGTCACCAAATGACCTGAACTCAAGCCCTAATGAAAGCTAAGGTCAAGGCCTTCAACTTTCATGTTGGAAACTTTTGCTAATTTAGTCATTAAGTGCCCCTAATTAATTTTAGAAGTGACTGGATAATAAAGCGCAGAAATTCCAAGAGAATTGATTAAATTAATTAAAGAAAATACGCGCGCACGCATCTTGACGCAGATCTCACGGCCCGGGGATCGTCTTCCCCTCCAGCCAACGGCTGAGATCGAGCTGTGCTGGGCGAGATTGCGACCGGGATTGCCGGCGATCCGGCCAACACCACTGACACCTTCGTGGTGGTCGGGGCTACCATTTACCGGCGACTGGCGGCCGGAGGCGGCGGTTCCCGGCGATCCCAAGCTTCCCGTTTCGAGCGGAAAAACGTCGTTTTAAGGAATGGATTCGGGCTCAATTGAGCCCGATCCTTCTTCGTTTTGTTATAGAAAGCTAGCATTGGGGGAGAGGAGGAGAAACGAACCGTGATTGGGGCGTGGCGGCGGCTCCGGCGGCGGTTCACCATGGTTAAGATTTGCTCCGGCGAGCCTTCTCCCGAACTCGATTCTCCGGCTATGGCCTTGCTCCAGGTGTCGTTCCCGACTGCTCTCTCCCTTCTGAAGCTGATGGTGTGGCTGGAATGAGGTGGGGAGGCTTCTATAGCTGGTTTTGAAATCAAGCCTCCTCGGATTGCTCCTTGTTGCCACCCTCCTGCACCCCTGCCCTTGCTGGGCCTTCTGGTCTCCTGCTGCTGCTTAGTAATCAAGGGTGGAGTGCCCAACATTGATTGGAGATGGAGTGTTAGAGGGGGATTTGCTTTAACCTTTAACTTTTGCCTTTTTAATTACTTTTTGTCCCCCCTCTCATTTGGTTAATCAAACCCATAGTTTGGGATCAGTCAAAGGCTGATAAGGGCATGTCCTAAGTCCATGAATAATGATTAATTGATGGGTGTTGGGTTCCACTCAATTTAGGCTTAGAATTCACCTTAAAGAGCTATGTTGACCATGGTTGACTTTGGTCAACAAGGTGAGTGGGTTGACCCCACATGGGGGTCATGGGTCCCTAGACATCACCCAACATTGGTTGGTCCATGGTGTGGCCCCAATTGGTTTAATTTAATCAAAGCGTGTAGATTTGACCAAAATTAGGTAAAGTTTGACTTTGGTCAACTTTATGCAATTGGGTCTCACCCAAGTGCAATTTCCATTCTATTGGTCTCCCTTAGTGGTTAGGGCAACATATGTGAGGTCAATTTGGACAATTGAGGATCAATTGACCTAATTGAGGGGCTTAGGGCTAGGTTGGTTTTTGAGCTTTGGTGTGCACTTAGCCATTTCTACCCTAGCCTAAGGCCCTTGTGGCCACTCCTCTCACCACTATGCCCTAACATTTCCAAAGGGTCTAGTAGGATTGGGGATGTTACATTGCCTATAGTCCTTCACGACTAGCCTAGCCTTGTGCTTCTCCACAGCTCCATCCTTGTTCTTCTTTACTTTATAGACCCACTTCACCCCGAGGAGTTTGTGGCCTGCGGGTGGGTCGACCAGCCTCCAAGTGTCATTCTTCTTTATGGAAGCTATCTCAGCATCTATCGTTGTCCTCCAAGATTTCTCCTGGGCAGCTTCGTCATATCAGTATGGTTCACAATCTGCTAAGAGGCAATATAGAGAAAAATTAGTATGCATCGGTGCCGTCTCCTCATAGAGCTCCCCCAACCCCTTCATCTTAGGTTGTGGACTCTCAGAGTCACTCAGGCCGCCGCTTCTTCCACCAGAACTGCTTCCGTTTGTGCTAGTCCCTCTTGAGTAGGTAGTGGAAGATCCCCCTGAATTTCCACTCGGTGGTGATGGTGGCTCAGCTCCACCATCCTCAGCTCCTGCTTTGTGACCACCTTCCTCATCTTCAAAGAACATCCACTTCATGCTCCTTGTCTCCTCATCCCAGCTCCAGCAGCTGTCTTCTTCAAACACCACATCCCTTGAGATTATGGTCTTCTCCGTCACCGGGTTATACAGTTTGTAGGTCTTGCTCTCCGGAGCGTAGCCCACAAAAATGCACTTCTCGCTCCTATCATCGAGCTTCTTCCTTCTCTGGTCCGGGACGTGGGCATGAGCTACACACCCGAAAACCCTCAAGTGCTTCACACTTGGCTTCCAGCCACTCCAAGCCTCGAACGGGGTCATGAACTTCACACTCTTCGTGGGGCATCTATTCAGTAGATACACCGCACACTGCACTGCCTCCGCCCAGAACATCTTCGTCAACCCTTTGCCCTTCACCATACTCCTCGCCATGTCCATAATGGTGAGATTCTTCCTCTCCGCGACTCCGTTTTGCTGTGGTTAGTACGCCGCCGTCAGCTGGTGTAAAATCTCATTCTCCTTGCAAAAAACATCAAACAGCCTCGAGGTGTACTCCCCACCTCGATCTGTACTCAGCACCTTCAGTGGCTGACCACTCTCCTTCTCCGCCATTACCTTGAATTCCTTGAACCTGTCAAGGGCCTCAGACTTCTCTCTCAGGAAGTATACCCAACACTTCCGACTGAAGTCAGCAGTGAAGGTGATATAGTATTTTCTTCCGCCTACTGAGGTGGTCTCAAACGGACCTGCAATGTCCGAGTGAACCAGTTCAAGTTGTCTCCTTGCTCTCCGAGACTTCCCTCCTTCAAACGTCTGCCTCTTCTGCTTCACCTTCGTGCATGCTTCACACAACTTCTGTGGAGGGGAGATCATTGGCAGATCCTCCACCATCCTGGAGTGGGATAGTAGTTTCAATCCTGTGAAGCCCAAGTGACCCATCCGATGGTGCCACAACCAAGCTTCCTCGTCTTCCTTAGTCCTCGGGAGACATGCCGTCTCCTGAGTATCCATCTTCAATGTAAAGAGACGGTTCGCCGTCATCTTCACCTTCACCGCCTCCTTCCCTTGACATTTCTTCATTGCCAGAGACCCGTCCTTCAACTGGACGTAGTAGCATCTCTCCACCAACTGCCCAAGGCTCAAAATGTTAGTCTTCAAGCCTGGTACATAGAACACGTCGTTCAGATGCACCTTCTCTCCATTCAGCATTACAACCACCAGGCCCTTTCCTTCCAACGAGATCTTTGACGCATCCCCGAAGCTAACCTCACCCCCACTGGGTTCCAGGTTAGTGAACATCTCCCTATCTCCGCACATGTGGTTGCTCGCCCCTGTGTCTAGGTACCACACTTCATTTCTTCCTTCTTCCGCTCCTCGGTAGGATAGGAACATCATCGGGTCTCCAGCGCCAGTATTGTTCCCGTTGTTCCTAGCCTCGGCATAATGGTTTGCCTCTTCTCTCTTCCTCGGAGCCCAACAGTCATAACTCATGTGCCCATATTTGTTACAGTTGTAACATTGGATTTGAGACATATCTTCTCGGCCTCTTCCTCGGCCTCTTCCTCTTCCTCTTCCTTCTTGCCAACCTCCTTGAGGTCGCTCCGCCTCTCTCTGGAACTTTTGGTTCCTTCCTTGATCTCTACCTCCTCTTCTACCTCTGCCTCTGCCTTGGTGACCTCGGCCACGCTGACCGCCTCCTCTTCCGGAGCTCTCTCCAAAATCACTACAACAAAACGAGGCTACGACGGCGTTTTTTTGGACTTTAACAAAACGAGGCTGCGGCGGCGTTTTTTTGGACTTTCCGCGGCGTTTTTGAAGCGCAGCGATAGTTTTCGCGGCGCTTTACAAAACGCCGCTAAATCGCCGCGAATGCGATCGCCGCCAATACAAGCAGGTATTAGCAGCGTTATTTCACAAAACGTCGCCAATATTAGCAGGTTTTCGCAGCGTTTTTTTAAAAAAACGCCGCCAATAGCTGCATTTTTTTTTTAAAATACCGTGGCTTTAGCGGCATTTTTTTATAAAAAAAACGCCGCTAAAGCTGCAGCATTTTTAAAAAATCAAAAAAATTATAAAACTCTTATGTACAGTGGTAGCACATGTCAGTCACTCGTACATATAAAAAATGAAAATTTCTTTCTCATCTCTCTCATTATTTCTCATGCAGGCAAAGAAACACAATATATAGTATGCAGTTTAATTTGTATCCATGGCAAATATTAAATCAGCAAAGTATATTTCACATTAACATCACAAAATTAGAATCTTCATGTCCAAATATACACAAATTTGTAGCACTAACCATTGCATAATTCAATTTGATTGACTTGAATATAAACTCAATTAATTTGCATTTCTATGATTATTCGATCAGATGATGGACAACTAAATTAATTTGCATCACAAAAAATACAAACTCACTTCATTTTATCATCCAAAAAGTCCATCTTGGTCGCGATGACATGCATCAAAGCCTCCGGATCAATCAATATTTTGACGCCCTTGTCCTCGATGATTTCGTCAAACATGCCTTATCGCTCGGAGCAAACAAACACTCTTAATTCTCTGTTTGTTAGGCATCGATGATGGGGGATTATAGGTAACATCCTGCTTGCTCTATCGCTGCATTCCAACCTTCCAAGGTCTATCACAAGCAATAATATATTGGCACATGCACAACAAAGCTCGTACTTTTATTAACAAATTCATTTGCAGTTACAGTTTGCTAGTTATATACAATGAGATCGATACTGGTGGGAGCTATAATTTCAAAGAATTGTGTAATATACTTATATACACAATAAATTTGAATATTTCAGGTGGCATGCATAGCGTAGGTGAATCTCCTACCAAATATTTTACTCCCAAAAGGGATAAAATAAAATAAAATTAAATAAAAATAACAACTTCATCACCAAATGCAAAAAATAAAAATGGTATTAGGATATAATTTAAGTAAAAGAGGGCAAAATTATGAAGACTTTACTTTTGAAGTTGCAGATGCTTGCCACCGCTGAATTTCCTGCAAACGGCTCATCTCGAGATCAAGGACTTGGTAAGTTTCAAGATACATGTCACCTTGGTTATGCTTCATTGAATCGGGAAGCTGAAAAACATTTCATACCTCTCTCAGTATTAAACCATACAAATAAGAGTGTAAACTGGTTATGTTTCATGGAATCAGGAAGTGGAAAAAGAATTCCATACCTCTTAGTATCAGGAAGCATTTTGTTTGCAGATCAAAAACAAAATATTGAATCTTTGATCTATTGGGAAAAAAATTAAAAATATATGGGAGAATAATCAAATTAATCAAAATATAAACATTTCAAATTTTTCAATAAGCAATATGTTATCTACTAGTATCCTGAAATTATTCAAAATATAGAGAAAAATTTAAGATCAATGGCAAATCTAGGCCGTTTGTTTTTCATCAAATTAAAGCCCTAAAACTTTGCAAAAGAAAGTTTTCAAGACCTAGGGGTAAACTAGTTTAGTTCCAAGAAATACAGCCCCAGCAATTTGTAGATTTCACAATCCATCATAGATTATCAAGAATCTACGAATTAAAATAGTAGAATTTGGGTGACGGTCAAAACAACAAAAAATGGTAAAAAGGGGATTATTAAAAACCCAAACCTAGCTCTAATCCGAGCCAAATTAAAGAGAGAGATGCAGAGAGTGAGAGAGAGAGAGAGAGAGAGAGATTCGACCTTTGAAGGGAGAGGAGGGGGCATATCTCAGGTTAGCTTCTGCCTCTTCCTACGTCGCTTATCTATAGCACTGTGAACATCTTCTTCTCTAATGCTAGCAACCCAAGGATGCGCACGCTCTTCAAATGAAGCTCACATATATGCTTCTCTAATGCTAGTAACTGTTCTTCTTCTTCCCTAATGCCGCCGATCATTAGTCCACTCCAGTTCTTAAGGATTAATTAACGTAACAATTGGTGCTCTCATTGAGTCCTCCGTTTCCAGCCATGGAGGTTCAGCCATCGTCCTCTCCACTCGATCCACCCTTCTCGACGAATCGCCCGGTTACCTGGCAAGATTTGGACAACCGCCACCGCCATTACATCGCACAAACAACGGCGATTCAAGCCACAATCCAAGCCCACCACCACCAGTTCTCTCAAGATCTCCAAAGGATTTCGGCTGCCGTTCAACTCAATCAGCAAAATCATGACAACACCACGGCCGCCAACCGTGACTTCTATCAAGAATTCAAGGAATTTCGATCGGAAATGCAAGGCATCGCCCGGATGTTCACCGCCGGCAAAGGCAGTCCACCCAATCCGATACCAGCAACATCGGCTGATCTTGGACAGCCATCATCTTCTTCCCATCCGGTACCCATATTCCCTAGCTGTCCTGGGAGACGACCAGTCCAAGACCTTGGCTCCGGCGTTCCCAATCAACACAGATTTCGTTTATTCAGGAATATCACAGCCCTGTCCTCCCATCAACCCCGCCGTTCTTCCCTCTCAGCCACCGCAATTCTACTTTCCCCATTATCAACTCTCACAAGTACAGCCACAAACATACCCCAACCTCAATTTTCATTTTCCCCCTTTTTTGGCCCAAACCAACACCACCCCACGGCCCATATCTGGATTCCACCACCAACAACCTCATCATGAGCTCGCCAAACCACCGAAGGCTCGCATGGACTTCCCTCATTTTTCCTCCGGAGACCCAACCAATTGGCTATACAAGGCCGAATTATATTTCCGCTGCCACCAGACCAACCCATTGGATTATCTATTTATGGCTTCCATGCACTTTGAGATACCGGCGGCAACATGGTTTCAAGGATTGCTGCGGGAAGGTATGTGTCCGGATTGGGCAACTTTCAAATATGCAATCCACGATCGTTTTGGAGCCACCGACTACGAAGATCCATTAGGTAAGTTCAATAAACTAATGCAAACTGGCTCTGTAGCTTCTTATCAAGAATCTTTCGAATCCCTATCTTGCCAAATAGAAGGATTATCACCCGATATTTTACCTCGTAACTTTATTTCAGGACTAAAATCATACATCAAGCGATCAATCACCGCACAACCACCCACTTCTTTATATCACACTTTTCGGTTAGCTAGACTATTTGAAGATCAATTTATGGAAGAACATAAAATACACAAACCATGTGAGTCAAAACAATCACAACACACAAATACGTTTAAATCAACTCGTTCGGATAAATCTAGTATTAAAAGGTTATCCCCCGCCGAAATTCAAACACGTCGAGACAAGGGACAATGTTTTACATGCGAAGAAAAGTATACTCGAGACCATAAATGTAAAAACAAATCTACCATATACTTTTACGAGGGCGACATTGATGACCAATTTGATACACCGGACGTTTTAGACGAATCCATTAATAATACAATAATTGAATCCGAAATAAGTGTAAACGCTTTAACAGGAAATTATTCACCAAAATCACTACGAGTAGAGGGGTCTATTGGGTCCTCCTTAGTGCATGTATTTCTTGATAATGGCAGCACACACAATTTCATTACAAAACGAGCTGCACATTATCACAAATTACCGATTTCAAAATGTACACCCTTTAAAATACATGTTGGAAACGGCAACACAATGCTATGTAACTAAGTATGTCTAAATGTTTTATTGTCAATCCAAGATATATCTTTCAAAATAAACTTGTTCATCACTGACTTACACGGCATAGAAATAATATTAGGATTTCAATGGTTTGAAACATTAGGCCCGGTTACAATTGATTATAAAACTTTACAAATTTCATTCAATTACAATCAAACAAACTGTATTATTAAAGCCCTACGCACCCTCAATTCGGAACAAATTTCACCAGCACAATTAAATAAACGTATAGCCCAAGACTCTATCGGAACACTTCTCATGTGCTTACAAGCTGATCCACCATCCCAATCATCCACGGACGACTTTAGCATACCTCAATCCAATGGAGAGTTGACGGACCTACTTAATCACTTTTCTTCCTTATTTACAGTCCCGTTTACTCTTCCCCCGCCCGCTTAATTGATCATAAAATCCCACTAATTGATGAAACAAAAATAGCAAAAGTAAAACCATATAGGTACCCTTATGTTCACAAAAACGAAATTGAACGCCTAATAGATGAAATGCTAGGAAATGGACTCATACGGCCGAGTACCTCGTCTTTCAGTTCACCAGTCCTCTTAATAAAGAAAAAAGACGGTTCTTGGAGATTTTGTGTTGATTACCGAGTACTCAACTCCATCACTATTAAAGATAGTTTTCTCATGCCGACAATTGACGAACTATTAGATGAGTTATACTGAGCTTCGATTTTCTCCAAATTAGACCTCCTCTCAGGATACCATCAAATTCGTATGCACGCGACAGATATTCACAAAACCGCTTTTCGAACACATCAGGGTTTGTATGAATTTCTGGTTATGTCATTCGGCTTAACCAATGCGCCCGCTTCATTTCAAGCATTAATGAACTCTATATTTCAACCTTATTTATGCCGTTTTGTGGTCATATTTTTCGATGATATACTTATTTATAGTTCTACTTGAGCCACTAATCTACAGCACCTCAAGATTGTTTTTGAAGTTTTATCTGCTAATTCGTTATATTTAAAATGTTCCAAATGTAACTTTGCCGTACAGGAGATCGAATGTTTAGGACATTCTATCTCCACCAAAGGCGTTCTACCCAATCCCGACAAATTGAAAGTAATAAAAAACTGGCCGGAACCGAAAACACTTAAACAATTGCGTTCCTTTTTGGGTCTTGCCGGCTATTACCGCCGTTTTATTCAACATTACGCTAACATTTTCGCGCCGTTAACAGACCTATTGGTTAAGGATAAATTTACTTGGAATTCGAAAACATCTGACGCTTTTCAGAACCTTAAAGATGTCCTAATGACACCACCTGTCCTGTCATTACCTAATTTCGATTTACCATTCGTCTTAGAATGCGACGCTTCCGGCTTCGGAATAGGAGCAGTTTTATCGCAAAATAATCACCCGATATCGTATTTTAGTCAAAAGTTAACTCCAAGAGAACAAGCCAAATCAACATACTCACAGGAATTATTAGCCGTCACCACCGCCATTAGCAAATGGAGACAATGTTTAATCGGGACATCATTCACTATATTAACGGACCATAAAACATTACATAATCGGTCCTCCCAAGTCTTAACCATGCCAGAACAACAAAAACTTTTAGCAAAAATGCTTGGGTTTAATTATATTATTAAGTATAAACCTGGGCGAGACAATAGATCGAGCAGCGGATGCATTATCCAGACAGCCACTACAAAACGATAATAAGTCTTTATACGCACTTCATTTGCTGTTCATTCCAGGAGGCCCATTACGCCCAATACTACTTAGGGAGGCCCGCGATCCTAAAATCTGCGGACATTCCGGAATCACCGCCACATTTAAACATTTATCATTATATTTCTGGTGGCCGGGCTTACATAAATCCGTCCAGAAATACATCCAACAGTGTGATCTCTGCCAAAAAGCTAAAGGCAGAAATTCTCACCCATTCGGACTATTACAACCATTACCGATCCCCACCCAAATTTGGGCGGACATATCAATTGATTTCATAACCCGTCTACCGTCATCAAAGTCCTTTACGACAATTTTAGTGATGGTAGATCGTCTGCCCAAAGGGGCACATTTTGCCCCTTTGCCCCCACACTACACGGCCACACTAGTCGCACAAGTATTTTGGGATTATTGTGGGAAATTGCACGGCCTGCCCGAGTCCATTGTCTCGGACAGGGATTCTATATTTTTAAGCGAGTTTTGGTTAAATTATTTTAAGACAAACGGCACAAAGTTGCGGTTCAGTTCAGCCTACCATCCACAATCGGATGGACAAACCGAACGAGTCAATCGTTGTATAAACCAATATTTACTTTTGTTTGCTTTTCAACATCCACGTCATTGGGCCGAACTCCTAAGTTGGGCCGGATATCACTACAACACATCGTTCCACCATTCAGCCGGCATGACACCGTTTGAGGCAGTCTTTGGCCGAACCCCACCATGTTTTGTACCACTACCCATAGGAGGTTCACTTCCATCACCATCTCTACCCAACCCACATCACAGATCACTATTAATAATGCGATTAAGATAAAAACAGAACGGAAAAACAATTTCAGGTTGGCGATTTGGTACTCCTGCGTCTTCATCCTTACCGGCAACGATCCCTGCATAAACACAAATGTAAGAGATTTAGTCTACTATTCTATGGACCATATAAGGTAATAGAGCGAATAGGAATGGTTGCATATCGCCTGGATCTTCCCCCGACATGTAAAATCCACCCTATCTTTCATGTCTCGCTTTTAAAATCATATTTTCATAACTCCACAGCCATTCCGCATATTCCCCTACCAATTATTCCGTTTCAACCAAAACATAAACCAATAGATATCCTGGATTTGAGAACTATTTCAATCGAGAATAAAACTGTTGATCAAGCTTTAATTCACTGGGAAGGATACCTACCAGAGGAAGCTACATGGGAGGATCTCTCCACCTTTGATCCACAGACCTTAGAAAGACTGCAGGAAGACTGCTCCTGCCTGCAGACATCGCAAGCTCATACATAGGAACAGCAGGCTACATCTGCGGCAACATCCCCGTCGGTACAAAACAGGGAGAATTCTACCTCAAACAAATTTGCTGTCATCCCCCCTCTTTGTCCCGGTCAATTCCCTAACAATAATTTTTTATCAGATGGAACCGCAGGAAAACAGGCATAGGGCGAAAACATCGGGCAGGACTCACTCCCAAGTCTTTCGCCACCAGCCGCACACAGGGACTAACCCCCACCTCAATTTTCTAATGTCATCGATTCGATTTCAACAACAGTGGTTAACCCTAACATTTTTGCAGGAACTAGACATCCAGTGGGCTCACAAATACGAAGGGCAAACTCACCCGGGGACGCTGCTAGCCCCACAGTCAGCACTTCGAAAGAACAGCCTCCGAAAGAAGCGAACAAATCGACAACATCTCTCTTCAGTCCCAGGAGCAAAAATACGCCAACGCAGAACAAGCACAAGACAACAGACAAAGATCAGAAAGACAAAGCACCAACCTCGAAGAGCTACCCTGCTGACGAAGATAACCCCAAGTCCGCAGCAAGGCGGTCAAAACGGCTCCGGAACCATCTCCTCCACTCACTCCGGCGCCTGCATCTTCCCTCGCCACAACGTCGACCCCGATCCGCTCGCAGCCGCTCCAAAAGATCTCCTTACACAGATCGTGAAGGTTCAACTCATAATGAAGACGCCGACCTCAACCCTCGAAAAAGACGCCCCGGGCAGCTGAAAGGTCAGGACGGGCAGGAAATGTAGCGTCCACACGCTACAGTGAAACCAAGGGATTAAGACGGCTTAACAGCTGGCGACTTGTGCCATGCGTTAAGCTAAAACACAAGTATTGTATTAAGCTAATGACCGTTACTCCAATGGTCATTAAGGAACCCAAACTATATATTAAACGGATCAGCTGTATTATAGGCACGCATATATGATTAATAAAGTTCTTTTCGTTATTTGCTTTACCAAATCCCATGTAACTGTTCTTCTTCATAATTCCCTAATGCCGCCGATCGTTAGTCCACTCCAGTTCTTAAGGATTAATTAACGTAACAATCGACCTTGACGGGCAGTCCGCGATAGGGTTTCGCTTCGCCTCCTGGAGTGGGTGTCGAGCACTGACAGTGTGATGGAGTGGATCAAAAGAGGAACGAGGGAAGCCAAGGAACAGACGGTGATTTTGCCGAAGGAACCCTAGCTTGCAGTTACAGAAAGTTTGGAATATATATATCAATCCTTTGACGGCGTTTTCCGTCACAAAAGCGTCGCCAATGTCTTACATTCTCATTCGCGGCGTTTCTTCCTTAAAAAGCGCCGCCAAATAAGAAATTTAAGGCGGCGTTTTTAAAAGTGTCGCTAACAAAATGCCGCTGTAACCCTATTTTGTTGTAGTGAATTTGTCTGAGTCTGGAGTGCTTTTCCCAAGCCACTCGCCTCTTCATCATCTTGCAGCATCTTATACTCATGGGCTTGCAAAGAGCCTACAATCTCGTCAACGGTCATCTCGGTGAGGTCCTTCGACTCTTCAATCGCTACCACCACATTACGAAACTTCTTGGACATAGATCTCAACAACTTCTCCATAAGGCTCACATCATCGATCATCTCCCCATTGCGCTTCATCTCATTTGTGAGCATCCGCGGACGGGTCACATAGTCACCAACCTTCTCGGTGCTCTGCATCTTCATTACTTCATATTCCGCACGGAGGGATTGAAGCTTCACCTTCCTTGCCTTATCAACCCCTTGCATGGAGCATTGCAACACCTCCCATGCCTCCTTAGAAGTTTTCGTGTCTGAGATCTTCTCAAAAAGTCGCTTCGTCGACCCCTTGATACAACAAGAACAATGCTTTCTTGTCAGCCTTCCTTGCTTCTCTAAGTGTCGTCTTCTGGGCGTTAGTCAACGGCGCCTCTTGTTCAGTAGTTTGCTCAGTATAGCTATTATTCACTATATCCCACAACTCTTTCGACGCTAGTAGCACATTCATCTGAATGCTCCAGTTACTGTAGTTCGTCTTCGTCAACTTGGGAACCTGCCAGGCATGACACTACCCATCTCCATCACGATGAAATCTTCACCGCTTCAACACTTCGGAGTTTCTTCCAAGGTTCGTAACCTAGCTTTGATACCAGTTGTTGGAAGCAAAATGTATGGGCACGCGACCTCACTGTCACCCAACACTGCACTTGGCGAGCACCTCTCCGGCGAGTACTCCCCACGGCGAGATGTACACTCCGAGCTGCACACTCCGGCGAGTGGCCCCTGCTCGGCGAGATGGCGGGCTGCTCCTGTAGGCGAGATGCGGGCTGCTCCTGTAGGCGAGATGTGGGCTGGCGACCTGTAGGCGAGATGCAATGACGAGCCTTCCACGCGAGATCCTCCTGCGGGAGGTGTATCGGCGAGTGGGCTGGCGAGAGGAAATGGCGACGGAATAAAAAAAAAATTCTCTCTCAATAAACTCTCCCTCTCTCTCTATGTTTCTGCCAGAACTTTAATTCCAAAACTTCCTACCTTTTCCTTTTTTTTCAACTTACAAATACAAACATAACTCTCCTATATATATAGGAGTTGACAACCAACCATACGCTGCCACCTGGCTACTGCAATAAATGCACTCTCTCTCCTCAAAAACAGTAATAATAATAAAAATACAACTAAAACAAAACTACCCGGTCAACAAAGTCAAAGTCCAACATGCTACTTCATTCCTCACAGCCACCCAGTTACAATACTCAGCTCCATCACAGTTCCTCGGTTGGAAGCAAAGATGACTCATATCCAGTAGAACAGATCTGCGCCGGTGGTCGAATGCATCCCATAAAGAGGAAGATGGCTATGAGAAACAGAGGCGTCGTTGGGACTCGAATGCCGACGTTAGAAGAAGATGGCGACGGCTGTCAGGGTGAGAAGCAGAGGGAGGTTGTTACGCCCCCGGACGAGGCCAGGTTATTTGATCGGCAATACAAGCGGCGGCAGAGGAAAGACGGAGGCGGCAACGGGGCTGAACCAACTGGTTCAGCCCCCTCTTTATAGAATCGGCCCAAGGGGGCCTGAACCCACCCGGTTCAGCCCCCATTGGGGCCGGCCGGCCCTTGGGTTGGCTGGCCCTGGGTCCGGGTATAAATATACCTGGACCCCCTCTTTTGATGGCATGCAAGATATTTTCAAGGTATTCTCCTTCTTCTAAACCCTAGCCTCCTTCTTCTCTAGTTCCTTTCCCCTCTCTCTAGTAGCTTCATAACAGAGGCGGTCTTCGTTGAGGAGTTTCCGGCATCGTTAGGAGATTTCGGCGTTCGACGGGGAGAAAAAACTAGCGAAAAAGAAAAACTAGGGAGGGATTAGAGTGACAACACGTAAAGTGTTTTAGGATCCAAAAAAATACATATTTAAGCCTCGTTTTGGCGGGGATTAAATCCCGCGGGAGCCATTCGTGTCGTGGCAAACGTGACCGCAATTTCTGCGATGCGAATGAAAATCGCCGGATTTTTGCGGTTTTTATAGGGCGGGGCTGATCCCCGTGGCCCTGCCAAACAGCGCGCAGTCCATAGCCTGGGGGTGTCGCCTGCGCGACCGCGGAGGCTCAGCCCCGCCAAACGAGGCCTGTGTTTTTAGTAATTTTGTGTGTGCACATTTAGTCAATATTTGTTTGCACCCAACATTGCTCAAAAATTATCATACCTCATCATGGGAAGCTTCAACGACTCGATAAAAAGGATCGTCGAAAAAGCTCGCAGAGAAAGATTCAGCGAAACAAGGAAGAGAATTTCCAAAGAAGTTCTGCATAGGAAGCTTTAAATAATGGCTTAGTGAATACTCCCGCAACTTGAAGGGGAAAGCTTTGAAGATAGCATTGGAAGATAATTGTCGAAGAAGCTCCACATGCATTGGAAGCTCGTCACATAAGTATAACCCGTAATTCGTCGAGATCACAAAAGTCTAACAAATGCATCTTAGGAGACCTCGTATCGGCAGACCTCGCTAGAGTTGGCTATTCATAGACCTCTCCAGGACACTAAAAAAAGTACCCGGCAGGCTCTTGGAGAGAAGAAATAACACTCGACGGCTTCTTAAAAACCTCATCGTGGACGGCTATTCGCAGACCTTGTCCAAGACGGCTATTCACAAACCTCTCCAGGAGACTAAAAAAAGTACTCGACAGACTCCAAGATAGCAAAAAAACACTCAATGGCTTCTTAGAAACCTTTTAAAAACTCATCGTGAACGGCTATTCGCATGCCTCGTTGGAGACGGCTATTCGCAAACCTCTCCATGAGACTAAAAAAAGTACTCAACTGGCTCTAGGCGAGCAAAAATAATACTCGGCAACTTCTCAAAAACCTCCTATAAATCTCGTAGGGGTGGCTATTCACAGACCATTCCCCCCCCCCCCCCCCCCCCCCCCCTTCTCTTGTTTGTTTATAAATAGAACCTCATGGGTACAAGAAATGACACGTTACCCCCCCCCCCCCCCCCCCCCCCCAAACTTTTAACTCTTCAAACTCGTGTTTTTCTCGTACCCAGCTCATCCTTTGGTTTTGGAGGAAAAATTCTTCTAGACTTCCAGGTACGTGGTGGTAACACCTCGTTGCAACACTCTGGTCATGTTTATAGACCATTCAGTTTTCTTTCTCCTACAATTGTGGTCGAATCTGTGATGCCGGACCGTAGGATCATCAACCTTAGGCTGCCTATTTGATCCAAATATTTGTGAACCATTTTCTTGGTTCCAACAACAAAGGAATAGAGAGGAGGTAGGATTCAAAGCTGAGCATAAGAAGCTCATCACAAAGGAAGAAAGGAGGAGGTGGAGATTTTGACTTTTGACTATAACAGAAGTGATATTTATTTGATTTTAGTATTTTAAAAATTTGTGTTGTGACCATCTTCCCTTAAAACGATATCTTAATTGACTTCTACAAACCGCTGAATATACTTTTTGTACAACGACTCATCCACGAGTTGAAATAGACTACTCGCATTGAAAAACACACACATATGTTGGAAAATGAGTTCTTAATGATAAACATTTGTTGCTTTGTTCTTCAAAATAATTGAACGGATTTGTTTTTTGTTATGTACTACGTTATGCACATCCCTTTCATAATACATTTATAATAACTGTGTTTGATATCGGCTTACATTGCCATTCCAACACCTTTCATCGTCGTCATCCTCAGCGTTGTTGGCCTTATCCAATTCATTTCAATAACATCTTCTATCAGGATTGTAAAGCATTTACAAAAGTAACCTATAATTTTTTTTAGTGAGTGCTTGATTAAAAATGACATTTAATTGCTAATATATACAACCAACTTGTAGTTTGTAAAAATTATCTTTTTGTTTTTCATCCATCATGAAGAGAAAATTCATTAGAGCAACCAACTTAACACACGCACACAGTGAAATTTAAGTGTGGTCTACATCACGGAATATTTATTGTTTTCCTCTTTTTGACCAAACCATCTTCTTTGTGAACATTCACTTCGCATCTTCTTCTAATGTCTTCCAATTTCACCCACTCAATGCAAGAATGGGGTTAGGAATAGGTTCTAAGTGGTTGAAGAACAATTGAGTACAATGAGCACTTTTGAGCTTTTTTTCTTAATCCTAATGTTTTACATGTTTATCTATCGATGTGATTCAAGTAATTGAAGTTTAGGCTATTCAAATGAGTTGCGCAGTATTCATGTTGAATTACATAATCTATACCATATTTATTTGTAAAAGTATATTGCAATGTGAGCAAAAACACACTAAGAGCTAGAAAATTAAGCATTGCAAAAAGAAAATTGAGAAACACAAATTTATTGATTTAATGAGTACTTGTGTCCACAAGAGATTGCAGCTTCCACTATAATCATAGTTAAGTATAAATACGAGTTTTGCTCTTGAATATCCTCTCAAGCCACTTGTTGACGCCAGGAAAATCATGACCTCAAGATTCGGACAAATGCAACCGGAGACTACTTGCCAAGCGGCTCGAAGAGATGGCTTGACGGGCAACTATGAGGAAGTTAGAAGAGCAACAAACTGGACCCCAGGTGCTGCGGCAGGGAGGTCCCACCACGTACCCAGAAGCTCCGAAGAGACTTCCCCTCCAAGACCAAAAATGGCCGAGCAGGGTACAAGGAAGGCACCGACTTGACTAGTACCGGGAGTAGCGGCCAAGTGCGACAGGTTCCAGAATACAAGAGCAGGATTTCAAGAGCTCAAGTTCCAGGTCTCAATCCAAGTACCCCTGGGGTCCTATTTATAGGAAAACCAAGGGGTAGGGGGGGGGGGGGGGGGGGGGTTATAGCCTAGCCCCTGCCCGGCGACTAGCGACATTGAGGCGATCTCCCCGGGCAAATGGCCGAGTATCACCTATGGTCGCCCACCTTTTGGCGAGTATCCGGGCTACTCGCACGAGTGCACCCCTACTCGCCTAGGCTTTCTTCTGCTCCTACGCTTGACGAACTCTTCCACTATGCCTGCTGGCCAACTTTATCTTGGTATCTCGAACTGTGGACTTCTGTGTTGACTCTGTGACTTTGACTTCTGTCTACGTGGCCTTGGGTGGGCCCACTCTCGGAGAATGAGGGTTGTACACAATCCCCGCTCTTTGCGAGTAACGTAGTTGCTCGGAAAGAATCATCTAACCCTTATTCGACGAGCTGTCTTTCTGGCGAGTATTGATTGATAGTTGGCATCCCGCTGGTTGACGCTCTGGCTCTATATATAGAGGGGGAGGGGTCTCTGAGGGTACGAATCTTCTGATCTCGCTCAAGATGTCGCGCAGTATTGCCGAGGAAGCTACCGCTGATTTGGCCGAGCTCGCTAGTCTGCTGCCACCGTTGCGGAAGCCTGCTCGCGACGCTGAGCTTGAGGACTTCCTCGCTTCCAGGAAGAGGAAGCGTCTTGAGAAGAAGAAGAAGAAGAAGAAAGAGAGAAAAGATGTCGCCGCTCCGAAGAAGGTCGCCGATCCTATAGTCGGCGACACTCAGCAAATGCCTGACGACTTGGGTCTCGGTCATTTGGATGACTCGCCTGCTCTTGACCTTCCCTCGTCGAATCTAGCTCCCGAGGCGAGTACTTCTGGAATTTCGGTTCAAGGTCAAACTGAAGTCCCTCCTGCGCAAAGTGAGAGCTACCTACTCGCCACTTTTTAAGGCTTAGTCACCCAAGTGCTGGTTAGTTTCTGACGTTTTCTACACTATCTCGCAGATCCGCTACTTGTCGATGCTCGGGAAGAGCCTTTGAGTGTCATTCCTCTGTGATCGTCGCCTATGATCTCGCCTAGGACTGGGGGAGGAACTCGTCGGGGTGGATCGGTGCAGATCCTTCACTGCTCTTCGGTGGATAAGAGGTCGATGAGCGAGCAGAGGGCTCCTTCAGCGAGTAACCTTCCTCTGCCGCCACCGCCTTTGCAGCAACCAGAGGTGGCGAGTAGCCCGCGCGCAACTGCCCGCGCACGAACTTCCTCCACCTCCTCCTTTTCCACTGAAAGAAGCTGTTGTCTACCTAAATCACCTAAAGGGGGGGGGGGGGGGTGAATAGGTGATCTCTACTGCGATTGCGGAATAAAAATTAAGTGCACACACAACAAGAAAAATCACAGCACAGAGACACAAGATTTATAGAGGTTCCCCAAGGTGGGTACTCCTCTCTCCCTCTTCGCCTATCTAGCACTTCGGGCTAGCGTCGGCAACTTCACCAAAACTCAGATTTATCAACAAATCCTACACTCGGAGACAACGACTCCTACAAACTCGGAGAACAACTCCTACAACTCGGAGTAAACAACTCCTACAAAACAACTCGGAGAAAAATCTCCTACAGGAATCAAATAGAGTTTGAAATAAAATACTTCTATTAAATCTCGACAGAGATTAACTTCAGATCTTGGAAAAACTGAGTCTTCTTCTTCCTTGAGAACGAAAGCTTGGATCTTCAAAGATTCGGAAGAAAGGAAACTCGGCAAACCTGATCTGAATAGGCCTTTTGATTTTCTTGAAAAGATCTTTAAAAATATAGAGCAGCAAATAAATCAAAAACCTTCTTATCTGAGAAATTTCTAACAGCACTGAAGAACGAGTCTTGAGGGCGCAGAAGTTAGATCTCAGAAAAACTTGTTCAGCGAGCAAGGAGGAAGACGGCTGGGTTCTTCTCTTTCTATCGGGTTGAAGAATAATTATTGTTTGCCCTAAAATAAAAGACTATTTAAAAGAAGAGCTCTAACGGCTAGGGCGACAGACAAGGAATGATCGACACGTGTGCTGCACATGGCGGCCAACCCCAATTTTCAAAACGAAACATAATTTTTTGAAATCCGTCTGTCCGTCATTCGTCGAGACTTCACGTGAACACTCGACGAATTGACTTAGTCATTAAAAAGACTGAGCAAAAGCTTGAAAACATCTCTGTTTTCATTCGTCGGAATTCGTCGGGAGTTCTCGAGAACTTTCGACGAATTGACTTAGCCGCACAGATTCCTTCACAAAGCTGCCTTTTTGACTTCTGTCAGCATTCGTCGACATTCGTCGGGAGTTCACGAGAACATCCGACGAATGGACTTGGCCGCAGAACTTTCTTTTTCAAACTGGAAAATTGGCTTCTGTCAGGATTCGTCGACATTCGTCGGGAGTTCACGAGAACAGCCGACGAATGGACTTGGCAGCAGAATTTTCTTCTTCAAAATGGAAAATTGGCTTCTGTCAGGATTCGTCGGGAGTCATCGGTGTGAAATTTTTCGGACCTTGTGAGAGTAAGCAGGAATAACAACTAGAGATGCAAGCCAAACAACCAGAGACAATCTTAGGCAAACAAACGATCTTTATTGATAGCAACACTTCAATTACAGGGCAAGACATGCTCGACGAGACATGATTTCGTCAGCACAAAACTTCAAAGAGAAAGAACAGAAACTGAAGATAACTGAGACCGCACGGTCTCTTGCCGAACTCAGCAGCTCGCCAGACCGCTGCTGCCAGACCGCAACCGCTCCCGATCTCGAAACTCCACCAAACCGCTGCACCAGACCGCTCCTTTGCCGATCTCCTGATTCCCGAACTCCAGCACCACAACTCCAAGCCGCAAACCGCCCGAACACTTTCAGAGGAAGAGGTGATCGCTGCTGCCTGCACTATCCGCAGAAGCTGCACAAAGAAGAATACAATCAGAGACCGCTCGGTCAGAAACACAGACCGCAGGAACTAGGCAAACTCGGCTTACACTTGGTGTGTTCATTTTTGTTGCAACAGTGGCTCCCTATTTATAGGCGTGAGACCTGATCCAGTCACCACCCCATGAGATAGAGTCACCACCCATCAGATCGCGCGACCTTACCGGTCAACCCGCGCAATCACTGCAACCCTCCTGCTTCATTTTGGTGAGCGCCGACTTCACTCCAGACCGCGGGAGATCGCTACTCCCTTGGTCTGAACACGACTCCACACGGAGATCGCCAGACCGCCTAGAAGTCACCCACCACCTGTGTTCGCCTGAGACCGCAAACACAGCCAGCTCGCCCTCCTGGTCTCCTCCTGAGACCGCGAACTGAGACCGCGCGACTAAGAATGACTTAGTCCGCGAACTCCTTCAGAACCCTCTGGAAAACCACCAGACCGGATTCAAGAGCCAACCCGTGCAGTCACGCCAGACCGGCACGTCCATGAAGAGAACAACTTGTCACGCGGTCAGAGACAGACCGCGCGACCCTGAGGATGATCAGCCGTCATGCGGTCACAGCCAGACCGCACGGCCTCCACCTTCAGCAGCCCTTGGACCAGACCAGCGGTCAACCCCGGAAGCCGCAGCTGACCAATAGAACGGGTCGCCATTGCCAGACCGCCAGACCGTGCGGTCACGTCAGACCGCCCGGTCTCTTCCCAGACCGCCCATGTCCAAAAGCCTCCTCCACTTCCACTTCAATAATTTCAACACTCCCCCTTGAAGTGGGAAGTGGAAACTAGCCCAAGTAGCTCCCTTAGCCGTGTGAACGGCCCCTTTGCCAGCGCCTTTGTGAAGATGTCTGCGACATTGTCCGCACTCCGCACATGCTCGACCGAAAGAGATCCCTCCAGCACCTTCTCCCGTATGAAGTGATGCTCGATCTCAATATGCTTGGTCCTCGCGTGACAAACTGGATTGGTTACCAGTTTGAGAGCACTCTCGTTGTCACCGCGTAGCAGAGTCGGCTCCCGAACCTCCTTGTGGACGTCTCCTACCAACCTCCTAAGCCAGATGGCTTCCTGAGCTGCCAAGGCCGAAGCCTTGTATTCCGCTTCCGTGGTAGAGACCGATACGGAATCCTGCTTCTTGCTGCACCATGATATAGCCGTAGGGCCCGCCATGAAGACGAATCCAGATGTCGACTTCCGATCATCCGAATCTCCCCCGTAATCAGCATCCATGTATCCATGCACCTCGAAGCCCGCATCCCTCCTGTATAGGAGACCCATGTCCCAGGTCGCCTTGACATACTTCAGAATGTTCTTGGCCGCTAGCAGATGAGGTACCCGTGGCTCCGCCATAAACCGACTCACCCTGCCCACTGCATATGCAATGTCTGGCCTCGTGATCGTCAGATAGATTAAGCTCCCAACCAGAGCTCGGAACACCAACGGATCTTGCATGATCCTCCCCTCATCCTTCCGAAGCTTCATAGCCTTCTCCAGAGGTGTGGAAGTGCACTTCCCTTCCTTCATGCCGAACCGCTCCACGATCCGCTCCGCATATCCGGCTTGGGTCACCAGCACTCCACCTTCCTTCCTCTGCACCTCAAGTCCAAGGAAATGGTGAAGCTCACCTAAGTCCTTCATCTCGAACCTGATAGACAGCTCGGCCCGAAGCTGCGCTACCTCCTCCTTTGAGTTCCCCGTCACGATCATATCGTCGACGTATAACAGCACGATGACCTGAAGCTCCCCGCTCTTCTTGACGAACAAGCTCGAGTCTGAGTCTGAAGCAACAAATCCACAGAATAGGAGATATTCTGCGATCTTCCCGTACCACGCCCTCGGCGCTTGCTTCAACCCATACAGGGCCTTCTTCAGCTTGCAGACATGCTCCGGAAAATCTTCAGACACAAAACTTGGTGGCTGGACCATGAAGATGTCCTTGTCAATCTCGCCGTACAAGAAAGCGTTCTTGACGTCGAGCTGCCAAATCTCCCATCCACTGAACGCCGCCAAGGCAATGATGAACCGAACTGAAGTCATTTTTGCCACCGGACTGAATGTCTCATCATAGTCTTCACCGTATTGCTGCGAGAACCCCCGAGCTACAAGACGAGCTTTGTATCGCTCGATACTGCCGTCAGCTTTCTTCTTCAGCTTGTAGAGCCACTTGCATGTCACAGGAGCGACGCCCTTAGGCTTGGGCACAAGATACCAGGTCTCATTCTTCTCGAGAGCTGCCATCTCTTCTTGCATCGCAACATCCCACTCCTTCACGCCTTTGGCCTTCTCAAAGCTCGACGGCTCCCTCTCATCCAAGGGACCAGCAAAGAAACATGAGACAAAGCTCACTGCGTTTCCTCCTGTATAGCGATCAGGGGCGATGATCGCTCGCTTGGACCTCCTCAGCTCCTTCCCCTCAACCGCATTGTCTTCAGCTGCTTCTTCCCTAGCTCCCCTTCCAGACGTGCTAGGAGCATCGCTCCCCCTGCTCCCTGAACCAGAAGCCCCCGTCTCGGAACTAGAAGGAGATGGACCACCTGGTGACACAGGTAGCTCCACCTGAAGATTCTCCACAGCTTTCTCTGGCATCTCCACCCTGCTCTCTGGTGACTCCACATCAGAAGACCCCTTATAAGATGTCACCTCATCGAACACGACGTCGCGAGATACAACAAATCTCCGCGTCTCCGGGTCCATGCACTTCCACCCTTTCTTCCGCTCATCGTATCCCACGAAGACTAGCTTCCTTGCTTTCGCATCTAGCTTCGTCCGAAGAGCATCTGGAACATGCACGTAGCAGGTGGAGCCAAACACCCTAAGGTGTGCCACGCTTGGCTTCTCCTTGAACATCAACTCATGCGGAGTTAACATGTTGATGGGGCTCAGAGGCATCCTGTTGATGACGTAGGCAGCACAAGACATTCCCTCCGCCCAGAAGGACTTTGGGATACTCTTGGCATGCAGCCAACACTTGCAGGTCTCCGTCAGATGACGGATCTTCCATTCTGCAACTCCGTTCTGTTGTGGAGTATGAGCACAAGTGAGCTCTCTCCGGATGCCCGCCTTCCTGCAAAAAGTAGAGAACTCACTGGAGGTGAACTCCCCTCCGTTGTCAGTCCTCAGCTTCTTCACCCGCAGTCCCAGCCGACCTTCCACGAGCTCCTTGAACTCCACAAACTTGGCAAACGCCTCCGCCTTCTCCTTCAGGAAATAAACCCAGACATATCTGGTGTAATCATCGATCAACACCAGCATATATCTGCTGCCTCCGAGGCTTGGGGTAGCAGTAGGTCCCATCAAGTCACCGTGGATGCACTCCAACGGCACACAACTCCTTGTCTGCGACTTGTCAAACGGTAGTCGATGAGACTTGCCGAACTGACATCCCGCGCAAACATGACCTTCTCCGTAGGAAGATAGACTTGGCAGGCCCTTGACCAGACCTCTCACCGCCATAGCTTTCAGCTTGTCCATCCCTACGTGCCCCAACCTCTCATGCCATATAACGGCACCATCATTCGTCTTCATCTTGTCAACGTAGGAACTTGTCGACAAAACGAACAAGTCCTTCGCCCTTCTCCCGACATGGACGACCTCGGCCTTCACGGCCTCTACATTTCGTAGAAATTTCACTTCTGTCGGGCCGAACAGAACGTGATACCCAGCGTCAACAGCGTTGGTTACGGAGAAGAGGTTTTTCTTCATTCCGGGCACATGATAGACACTCTTCAAAGTAAGTGGCCCTCTATCACTGCCCAAAGAAACAACCCCCACCTTCTCGACTGCATGCACAGTATTATCTGCAGTAATGATAGCATTGTTACCTGTGTACGGCTCTGCTGAAGAAAGCTTCGACTCATCCCCGGTGAGGTGATGACCACACCCCGAGTCCACGATCCAGTCCTCCTGATAATTGATAGTAGCCGAGGCTCCAATAGAAGCCGAGAAGGCTCCTCCCTATCCTCCATCAAAGTGCCTGGCCGGTGCTTCCTCCTTCTCAGCAGCATGCCCTGGCTGAGTATTCAGCCTGCAATCCTTCTTAAAGTGCCCAACCTTTCCGCACTTGAAGCATTTGAGACCTTCCTTCTTCTTCTTCCCGTCAGCCTTGGGAGCATACCCCCTTTCCTGCTGCCCAGAAGTTGAAGGCCCATGACCTTCCGTGGTCTTCTTCTTCTTCTCCCACTTCTTCTTCTCCCACTTCTTCTTCCCTGAGAAGAGAACCTCGCCATCTCCCCCAGTCACTGACACCCCCGCCATCTGCCTTGCCAGACTTTCCTGCGAAGCTAGCAGATTCTCCAGCTCTAGCAGAGACGGCTGATTTGCCCATCCCTGTACCGACGTCACAAAGGCCACATATTCCTTCCGCAAGCCGCGGATGATGTGCCTCTTCAGCTTCGCCTCAGAAATTGGCTCATCAGGATCCAGTGCTGATATCTCAGCGCAGAGATTCTTCATCTTCAAAAAGAATTTCGAGATAGAAAGATCACCTTGAGCTGACCTCGCCAACTCATTCTCTAAGAACTGTAGCCTTGCTATATTCTTTTTGTTAAACAGCCCATCCAGGGCTCTCCAGATCTCAGCAGCTGATCCACACCCCAAAATGTGATCAAGGAGATCAGGTGAAATGGCACGCTTCAAGGTGAACTCGGCCTTGGCGTTGGTCTTCCTCCATGCCCTTACGGCCGGTCCATTATCACCTCCTACTACTGCCTTCACCTCTTCTGTTTCATCTCCTCCTACCACCTCCCAGAGGTCCTCACCCAGAAGATAGCTCTGCATACACGACTTCCACTTCTTGAAGTTAGTCGATGTAAGCATCTCAATACCAAGACCTCTTGCAAAACCACCTTCCATTGCCCTTCCTCTGGTTCCTTCTTCACAAAGGCGATGGCTACTCTAAGTTATTCACTGCTCTTTCAACTCCAACCTCCCTCTGATACCATGTGAAATTTTTCGGACCTTGTGAGAGTAAGCAGGAATAACAACTAGAGATGCAAGCCAAACAACCAGAGACAATCTTAGGCAAACAAACGATCTTTATTGATAGCAACACTTCAATTACAGGGCAAGACATGCTCGACGAGACATGATTTCGTCAGCACAAAACTTCAAAGAGAAAGAACAGAAACTGAAGATAACTGAGACCGCACGGTCTCTTGCCGAACTCAGCAGCTCGCCAGACCGCTGCTGCCAGACCGCAACCGCTCCCGATCTCGAAACTCCACCAAACCGCTGCACCAGACCGCTCCTTTGCCGATCTCCTGATTCCCGAACTCCAGCACCACAACTCCAAGCCGCAAACCGCCCGAACACTTTCAGAGGAAGAGGTGATCGCTGCTGCCTGCACTATCCGCAGAAGCTGCACAAAGAAGAATACAATCAGAGACCGCTCGGTCAGAAACACAGACCGCAGGAACTAGGCAAACTCGGCTTACACTTGGTGTGTTCATTTTTGTTGCAACAGTGGCTCCCTATTTATAGGCGTGAGACCTGATCCAGTCACCACCCCATGAGATAGAGTCACCACCCATCAGATCGCGCGACCTTACCGGTCAACCCGCGCAATCACTGCAACCCTCCTGCTTCATTTTGGTGAGCGCCGACTTCACTCCAGACCGCGGGAGATCGCTACTCCCTTGGTCTGAACACGACTCCACACGGAGATCGCCAGACCGCCTAGAAGTCACCCACCACCTGTGTTCGCCTGAGACCGCAAACACAGCCAGCTCGCCCTCTTGGTCTCCTCCTGAGACCGCGAACTGAGACCGCGTGACTAAGAATGACTTAGTCCGCGAACTCCTTCAGAACCCTCTGGAAAGCCACCAGACCGGATTCAAGAGCCAACCCGTGCGGTCACGCCAGACCGGCACGTCCATGAAGAGAACAACTTGTCACGCGGTCAGAGACAGACCGCGCGACCCTGAGGATGATCAGCCGTCATGCGGTCACAGCCAGACCACACGACCTCCACCTTCAGCAGCCCTTGGACCAGACCAGCGGTCAACCCCGGAAGCCGCAGCTGACCAATAGAACGGGTCGCCATTGCCAGACCGCCAGACCGTGCGGTCACGTCAGACCGCCCGGTCTCTTCCCAGACCGCCCATGTACAAAAGCCTCCTCCACTTCCACTTCAATAATTTCAACAATCGGGACTTCACGTGACATCTCGACGAATTGACTTAGCAAAAATTCCTTTTCTTCTGAAAACCTGCTCCACTCCTCAACCTTGAAAGCCTTCAGTTGTGAGAATATGAAGTGCACCCCAAAAGAGAGATTACACATGAATCAACACTTTGTTCTACACAATGAGGGATTACATTGTCTAGAACTGTGTTTGGTGATCCATTGCAACCTGACTTTGGTGTGCACTTAGCATTATGACCTGTCACAATACATCTAAAGAGAGTTCATCAAATACATACTCAATTCAATTTAGTTCACTAGGGGGCACCTTCAAATCCAGGTGATTGTGGATACAATACCCAACAATCTCCCCCTATTTGAAGATGTCATAACCCTATGCACTAAGTTGAATTGCACAGAAAGTATAATTGAATAAAAATAGCACAACCAGGCAGTAATAATTTAAAGAGAGAATCAATGTTTTATCCAAACACAAAAAAAAATATATATAAGCAAAGAAAAACAGCATGATTCCAGAACAGCTCAGCTCATGCTTGGTCCTTGCCTTTCATCTTTCCAAAAATTCTGTCCACTGCCTCAGCTCTCTTTCTCTGTTCAGATTCCATTCTCTCAAACAATGCCTTTGGCTTGGGCCAATATCTATCAGGAGCAGTTTCTTTAGATCCACCTGTCTTGAAATGAATTCTCCTTTCAGTTGTCCTTTTCTTGAACTTATCCCATTCCTCCTGACTGTAATGTTTACTGACACTTTCATTTTGCCTACTGACTAAGTTGAAAGCTGTAAGAATGATATCCTTTGAAGAGGGACTCTAGCTTTCTTGGAAATTTCTTGGAGGAGGCATATCATAGAATTCTCTGATCTTCTTGTGAGGATTAGACCTTTTTGCAGAAGGTTTATCACCAAAGATCTTCCTTTTCAAAGATTTTTCAGAAGATTCAGGAGCTTTGGAGCTTTCAAGCACTGGATCATCCCAGAATTTTTGATAGGAGGAAACTGGGATGTCTGATATAGCAAAATCAGGATCCTCAACAGGAAAATGAGAAGAGTTTGGAGCACTTGGACCTAAGAAGGAACATCTGGCATCTTGTCCACCACAGTGAGTCCAAGCATGCCTGCAACTTCTTTGAACAGCCAGCTTGTAGATTCATGAGTGTACCAATTCACATCTACAATATTTTGTAATATGTTCTCCCTAAGCTCTTGCATCTTGGAAAATACATTTTCATCCAAGTCATTCACTCTACCAGCACTTTCTTCTATTTTAGATACAATACTCTCCTCCCCCTTTATGACATCTTCATATAGGAGGGTATAGAGTTTGTTCAGCTGCATCTCAACTTGATTATCTAGAAAAGTAATCCCTTGATCATGAGCAGTGTTGAGATTTGTTTGAGCAGTATTCAGATGAAGGACATCTTCAGCAACCTGATGCAGGTTCTTTAGAGCATGCCCAACCCCTTGATTGGTGTGGTCCAAAGCTTTTCCTGCTTTTGCCATCCAAGCTTCTTGATCATTCTTGAATTTGCCCATTTCATGTCTTATCTCAGCCATTTCCTGCCTCAAAGCACTATCAACTTTATCTATTTTCTGATAGATTGATTTGATGGACTGATTAAAATGCTCTGTTTGAGCTTGCAGCAAGGTTGAAATTGACTTGAGCAAGGAAGAGTGAGAGCTCTCTCCAGTTTCAAAATCATCAGGAGAGACTCTATCAGCTAAAAAACTAGTAGAATGTTCTTGCTTATCAAGCACAGTAGCTCTTGGAGATTGTCTCAAAGTACTCTCTGGAGGGGGCAAGAGCATCACAGGAGGGACTGCAGATTCACCCATAAATATGTCTTCCTGTTCTTTCTCCCCCTCAGTCAAAGAAATCTTCTTTGCTAGCTTCAACTGAGCACCAAGACTGCCCATCTCCATAGAATCTGATTTCTCAAAAGGAACAGATTCATGATCTGCCAAGTCTTCACTATGTTCTGAATTATAAGCAAACTCTGCAGGGGATCTTCTGGAGTCTTCTAACATGGCAGCTTCATCTTCAGCAGCAGATTTCCCTTGACCTTCTAGGTCTGGAACAGTATCAGGGACAGCAGGACTGACTGGATCAACATACACTGGATCAGTTTCACTGGGAGGAATTTCCTTTGAAGCAGCACTACTTTCAGCAATGTCTCTTGGGGTTGGAGGCTCCCCCTCAAGATGTTCACCTCTGCCTTGTTCAGGAGCTGTGCTGGGTTCACTACCCCTTGAGGGTTGTCCTTCTTCATGAGTCATATTCTCATTTTGCACAGGGTCCTCATCAGCACTAACAACAATCTTGACTCCACCCTTTGGAATGACCCTTTCCCATTTGGAGAAAATAGAGGAGTTGATTTTATTAGTGTGATGGATGGGTATACCTCTTCCAAGATTAAAAAAATCTAGATTACTACCATTCAGCAACAAACTAATAATTCTTCCAAAATTTGGGGCATGAAAGCTGTCTTTAATTTTCTCAAAAAGAACTTCATCAAAATTAAAATTCTTTCTACAAATAATAGCTGTGTGAATTTTAAAGGCATCTTCAGATAGGTAGTCATGGGAACCTACCTTGCACAATAAGACTTTTCCTAAAATATCACACAGAAGCTTACCTCCTTCATTCATGAATTTTCTTCTTATCTTTGAACCTTCATCAAGAATGCCACATAATCTTTTGGCCTGGAGAAAATCTTCAGCCAACACTTCTTCTGATTCGACTTAAGGCATCCTCAAAATCCTGTTAATGCCACTAGCTTTCAAAACGATTTTGCAAGACCTGATGCTGCTCTTTATCTTCTTGCCTTGACCAGAGATTTTTGCATTCCTGTAGAACTCAAGAACGTCTTGTTCGAGAATTTTAGCCGGCTCTTCCAAGACATAGCTAAGCCCGGCGACATCAAGCAGCAAGATAATATTTCTGAACTCATCTGAAGCAGTTTGAAAGCTACCTCGCACTAGCTCTCCACCTGAATGCAGACCTCCAGCGGCTTTGGGCGCCATCGAGCTTGACGGAATCGGGGAAGAGAAACAGTGTTTCACGGAAGAATCAAGGGAGACGGAGAGACAGGAAGGGTTTCACGGAAGAATGCGTGGAATCACGTGCTCTCTTTGTTTATATATATATATATAAAGTAAATTTAGGCGCGTACCTGATTTCACGGATGGCTCTTCGGATCCAATAAATTGTATTTAATAATGAGGGTTCACGAGAAACGTGTCCGAGAAGAGAGATATTTTGACATGTGAAATCCTGTGAAACTTCATGAAATTTTCTGTTTTTATCCTGTGAAATCCCGTGTAATTTCATGAAATTCCAATATTCTTGTCCTCATGATTCCTTGTTAAGCATTCCAAGTTCCATTTTGAAGAAATTGAACTTGGTCTCGTCCAGAGGCTTCGTAAAAATATCTACAATTTATTTGTCAGTATTAACATATAACAAATTAATATCCTTACTCTCAACATGTTCCCGGATGAAGTGGTAGCGAAGCTCGATGTGCTTCGTTCTGCTATGAGAGACTGGATTATTTGTTATGGCAATAGCACTTGAGGAGTCACAGAACATGGGGATTTCTGTGAGCTTTAAATTATAGTCCTCAAGCTGATTATTTATCCACAAAAGTTGTGCACAGCAACTGCCGGCAGAGATATACTCCAATTCAGCAGTTGATATTGCAACACCATTTTGCTTTTTGCTACTCCATGACACAAGCCTTTTTCCCAAGAATTGGCAAGTTCCTGAAGTACTCTTTCTATCATCTTTGCTACCTGCAAAATCAGCATCTGAAAAATCAATTAGTTCAAAATCATTGCTTCTCGGGTACCATAAGCCGAGATTTGGTGTACCCTTAAGGTATCTCAGAATCCTTTTTGCAGCGGCATAATGAGATTCCTTACAGTTCACCTGATACCTGGCACAAACGCATGTTGAAAATATTATATCGGGCCTACTAGAAGTAAGGTAGAGCAAGGACCCAATTATGCTTCTGTACTTGGTTTCATCAAAAGGTTTCCCTTTCTCATCCTTGTCCAGAGACATACTTGAGCCCATTGGAGTCCTCATAGAGGTTGCACTCTCCATTCCAAATTTCTTGAGGAGCTCTTTGGTGAATTTCGTCTGAGAGCTGAAAATTCCATCTTCAGATTGGTGCACCTGGAGTCCTAAGAAATATTTCAGCTCTCCCATGCTGCTCATTTCAAACTTACCTTGCATCAAGTTGGAAAACTTTTTGCAAAGTTTGTCATCTGTAGAACCAAATATAATATCATCGACATAGATTTGCACTAGCAAAATCTCGCCTTTTACTTCCCTAAGAAACAATGTCTTATCTATTGTTCCTCTTGTGAATTTGTTCTCAAGAAGGAACCTAGACAATGTCTCATACCAGGCTCGGGGTGCCTGTTTGAGACCATACAAAGCCTTATGTAAATAATATACATGATCAGGAAAGTTAGAATCTACAAAACCTGGAGGCTGAGCTACATATACTTCCTCTTTAAGGTCTCCGTTCAGGAAGGCTGACTTCACATCCATCTGGAAAACCTTAAAGCCCTTATATGCAGCATAAGCCAGAAATAATCTGATGGCTTCAAGTCTTGCTACTGGTGCAAAAGTCTGATCAAAATCAATTCCTTCTTCTTGCCTGTATCCTTGTGCAACCAGTCTTGCTTTGTTCTTTGTAATGATGCCCTTTTCATCAAGCTTGTTCCAGTTGACCCATTTGGTTCCAATTACATTTTGTCCTTTGGGTCTTGGTACTAACTCCCAAACTTTACATCTCTTGAATTGGTTGAGCTCCTCTTGCATAACAAGGATCCAGGATGGATCGGTGTTTGCTTCTTCAAACTTCTTCGGCTCAATCTGTGAAAGAAAACTTAAATGTAAAACTTCGTTAGTTGTACCTCTTCTCGTTAGAACTCTGCTTGAAGGATCTCCGATAATCTGATAAGCTGGATGATCTCTTGAAAATCTGACTCCCAAGTTATTTACATTTTCAGGAGCAACTTGAGGTTCAGCCACCTATGGAATATCTTCTTCTTCATGAACTTCTTGTTCATCTTCTGAGTGATCCGAGATCTCTTCTGCTAACTTTGGAGCATCATCTGTGGTTGTTACTCCATCTTGCATAGAGAGTTCCTTTAGCTTTTCACCTGCATCTTCAATGAACACGCTAGACGAGTTGCTATGCAGCAGGCTCGTCTCATCAAATACAACATGGACTGTTTCCTCTACCACCAGAGTTTTCTTATTGAAAATCCTATATGCCTTACTATGACTACTATATCCTACGAAAATACCTTCAAAACATTTTTCACTAAACTTGGTTGTAGGATGCTTCCCATTGTTAAGTACAAAGCATTTACTGCCAAAAATTCTAAAATATGAAATCTTTGGTTTTCTGCCCTTTAGAATCTCATATGTGGTCTTACGATAGTTCTTATTGATGAGTGCTCTGTTTTGCACATGGCAAGCTGTGTTGATAGCTTCTGCCCAGAAATATTCTGGAAGAGCAGAATCACTCAACATAGACCTGCCAGCTTCTATGAGGGTTCTATTCTTTCTCTCGGCTACTCCATTTTGCTGTGGAGTACGAGGAGACGAAAACTCATGGGAGATACCTTGACTTTCACAAAACTCTGTCATGGCCCCAGACTGAAATTCTGTTCCATGGTCACTTCTGATTTTGACCACTGAACAGTCAAGTTCATTCTGAATAAGCTTGACAAAATTAGTGAATATGCCGAAGGTTTCTGACTTAAGTTTTAGAAAGAATACTCATGCAAACCGGGAGTAATCATCAACAATAACCAAGGTGTAAGCTTTCCCACCTAAGCTTCTAACTGACATTGGACCAAATAAATCCATATGCAGCAGATGAAGACATCTGGTAGAATTATTGCCAATTATGCTCTTAAAGCTAGCCTTTGTTTGCTTACCCATTTGGCAAGCATGGCAAGGGCTTTCTTTAATGCATTTAACTTTGGGGGCATCCCTTACCAAGTTGTGAGAAAATAACATAGATATAGTTTTGAAATTAATATGTGCTAATCTCTTGTGCCATTGGTCACAGAGAGTTGCACTATCTTTGGCAACAAAACACACTGGGGTAGAAGACTGCAAGCATATAAAATCTAAACAGTAAATACCACTACTCCTAGAGCCTATTAAAATAGTTTCCGCAGACACGGACATCTTTATCAGGCATCTATCTCTAAAGAACTCAACGGTATAGCCTTTGTCACACAGTTGGCTTATGCTAATCAGATTGTATTTCAATCCTTTCACATGAGCTACGCGTGTGAAAACGACTGAGTCGTTGGTTATTGAACCATAACCAATAATAATACCTCGTTCAGATCCGCCAAACTTTACTTTAGGCCCGTTCTCAACTGGAACATAATCCTGAAGTAATCTTCTTCTCCCGGTCATATGCCGAGAGCAACCGCTGTCCAAATACCAGATGGGAATATCGTTGTCCTTTGGACATTCCTGCAAACATGATCAATACCCCTTAGGAACCCAAACATTTTTGGGCCCTTGGTTCCTTGTTAGTGGAACACCACTTGGAATATTAACTTTGCAAGTGGTCGGTCTTGCACTGTTAACTCGTGGAGTTCTTGGCACAGTATGATTGAACCAACAATCCATTGTATCTCCTCTTTGTGTTCTGCTGAGCCTTTTGAACGGGTGGCTTTGCAGGAGGAGCAACCTTGGAGGTAGAAGCCTCGTTGGTGCAACATACACAATTCTTAGGCACAATAGGCTTGACCTGCGGTGCTTTCTTAGCTTTTGATCCATGAACGAATGGTCCATGATGCTTAAATTGAACTTCTTCATAAGGAGCCTTGAGGGAGCTAGATCCAAAGTTTCTGGGTCTAGTCCACACTGAGTTCACCTTGGCAGGCTCAACATGAGTTGGTCTGCTGAAGTGACCATACATGCTCTCAAAATCATAGGTGTTCGTAGGAAAAATCACCTTCTTGAAATTTGGAGCACACTGTGGACCTTTACCCTTTGCTTTAGCAGCTCTTCTTTTGGCTGACTTACTTAGACTCTTTTCAGCAACATGGCCCAAGCCACTACTACCAGAACCAGCAGTGAAAGTGTCTATGATAGGCAGAACTGTCTTGGGCTTAGAGAAGTTCATAGTGATCTTCTTTTCAGCCTCAAGCTGTTTCGTCAAATCATTGATAATTTCACTCTTCTGAATGCCTGTTGAAGTGGCCTCGGAGAGAGCAATCTTCAAGGATAAGATTTCATCCCTGAGTAGGTTAGATTCTTCAATCTCCTTTCTCAGGTTTGATTCTTGATCCTTTAGGGATTGAATCTCCTTTGATTGAGTTTTAACAAGCTTTCGACACTTATTAAAACCCTTCAACATTTCCTCATACTTAGCAGTCAACTCAGAATCCTCTTCCGAATAGTAGCTTTCATTTGCATCAGATGCCGTTTCTGAACATGAAAGAGGTGTAGAAGATAATACCTGACCGGTGAAAGGAACAACATCTTTGTCATCATCTGACATGGCCATTAGTCCAAAGAATGCCTCTTCATCTGAGTTGGACTCATTTGAGTCACTATCACTCAGAGTCTTGGACTTCTTGGCAACAAAACTCTTCTCCTCTTTCTTCTTTCCTTTGAAGGACTTCTTTGCTTCTTTTCTTGAAGATTCCTTCTTCTTGTGTGGGCAATCAGCTATCATGTGCCCTGGCTTTTTATAACAATAACAAACGGGTTCAGTAAAATCATGTTTGTTCGGTTTAGAACCACACCTGTCGTTTCTGTCACGGTGTGATCTCCTGTGATCTCTTGAGGAAGATGAGCCTTTTCTCGTTTGTCTCCTCTTGTTAAGCAACTTTTTGAATTGCTTGGAGAGGAGGGAGAATTCTCCTTCAGATAGTTCTGATTCTTCAGAAGTGTTTTCAGCTTTATCCTCAGAAGATTCATCCCTCACAAGGGACAGGGCCCTACTTCTCCGGGAGCTTTCAGCCTTTAGAGCAATGGGCTTTTCCTTGCCAGTCTGTCTTCCTGATATTCAACTTCAGTTCATGGGAAAGCAACTTCCCATATAGAATCTGTGGCTCCGTAGTAGCCAACTTACCATACTCTCTGATAGCTATCACTTTGGGGTCCCATTCCTTAGAGAGGGATCTAAGGAATTTATCGTTTAGTTCACCCGTGGTGAATTCCCTTCCATAGTTTCTCAACCCGTTTACAATCTTGAAGAATTTCTCGTAGGTGTCAGAAATTGTGTCTTTGCCTTGTTGCCTGAAGGCTTCATATTCTTGGTTCAGCAAAGACTTCCTGTCATCTCGAACTTCTTCAGTACCTTCCATCAAAACCACAATAGAATCCCATATTTCTTTTGCAGACTTGCAGTGAATCAGATTTTGTAGCATAGAATCATCAACTGCACCTGCTATGATGTGCTTCGCTTTCTTATCCAGAGTGACAAGTGCAATTTCATCCTTTGTCATATCCATTAGTTTCTTTGGTACCTTTTTGGTGGGATCAATGGTAGAAGCAACTGTAGGAATGACGGGACCTTCCTTAACTATCTGGGAGATACAGGGATCATTTGCTTCCATGTAGAAGATAACTCTTTCCTTCCACATGGGGAAATTTTCCTTAGTGCAAACTGGGAGCTTGGAGGAAAATCTTTCCATGCCTCTGTCCATAGAGAGAGATCTTGTAACACCCCAAAGATCGTGGTTCAGCGAGGTAGGCGAAATGGTAGTGTTGCGCTCGGGATAGGCTCAAGATTCCAGATCAGGTCAATGCGCACGACCATTGTCCTCTTCGCGCACGACCAGTGATCGTGCGCCAACGATCGTGCGCAACCCGCAAAGAATCGGAGTTCTGTCTCGGCTTATGCGCACGACCATTGTCCTCTTCGCACACGACCAGTGATCGTGCGCCAGCGATCGTGCGTTAATTCAGAAGAGAATCGAGTTCTGTCTCGGACAGTGCGCACGACCATTTCCCTCTTCGCGCACGACCAGTGATCGTGCGCCAGCGATCGTGCGCCCTGTTTATTCTGTTCCGCGATTTTGAGCGGAGAAGAAGATCGGACCGTCCAAATCTTTTGGGATTTGATCCAACAGCTAGGTTTAGTTGCGGGAGACCTTTAGGGCTGATGAGAGGGGGTTAAACCTCATATTCTCTAAGTCATTCTCTCTCCAAACCCTAGAGAAAGAAGGAGGAGCCAAGGAAGAAGAAGGGAGATTCCGACATTGACGGAGCTCCGGAGCTCCGTTTCGCGAACCGTTTCCAGATCTGGAGAGTGCAGCCCGGTGCGGTCATTTCCCTCCGTCTAGAATCTCGGATCCATGGCGAAAAAGAACGCTCCTAGGGTAACGATTTCTTCTCCCGTTGTTTGGACTTGTCTTTTGTCCTCTCCTTCGTTTCTCTATGCTTGCATGAGGGATCCCTTTCACCAAATGGGTGAAGTGTAGGATTCCCTCAAGTTCTCCGGAACTCCGGGTCGATTGTGTCCGTCCCCGGCATATTGCATGTAGAAAATCCGGTAGTCGTGCGGATTTAGGCATTTTGTGTGAAGCCTATTCGTGGCCGTGAGCCCGAATCGGTGATGCTTGGATTGCGACATTGCATTTAGGTTAAGCCTAGAATGTGTGCCGGAGAATGACTCCGTGAAATCATCTATAGTAGTGCGGGATTTAAGTGTAGGCGTCTTGTGAAGATCCTAACGAAAGCCCCATGCTTTGAGATTGGATGAAGGCAAACCTTCACCGCGAAATTGATGCGGAGCGTATTATACCTCCCCTTTTTGAGTATTTGTGAAGCCTAGATCCTTGTGAAGGGATTGGGTGCGTAGCTTATATTTGTGTAGCACTTGAAGGTGTTAAACCCTTACGGGCCGAGGCGAAGCCGTACCCGCGTCGTGCGACAGATCGCGACGATTAGAGCACGGGCAAAGCTAAACCGAACCCGTTTCCATGCAGATCGGTAAGAGGTCCCTACCTCATGTAGCCGTGTGATCATGGGAGAGGTCGTGGAAGGTGGTTTACCTAGACCGACCAAAAGCTCTTTTTCCCACATAAGGCGATGGCCCTTACGGTGGAGTGTTTGTGGAATTGATGTTGTTAGCCTCATGCGGTTGTTTAGGCGGTTGCGGGGAACTTTCGGGTGAACCCAACCAACATCATGTACATACCTAGGTTCCCTCCTTTTTGATGCTCAACCTAGAAGATTGAATGTGCTTGAAACCTCACCTTGTGTAGTTGCACTTTCTTTATGTTAGTACTTGTGCTGGTATGGCCTGCTTGCAGGGTAGAATCTCCGCCACCCCGGGAAAGGGGTGGGGTCGTTATAATTTGGTCAGCTGTGCTGACCGTTACCTTGTTTGCCACCGCTTGGTGGAATGTTCTTATGCAGGTGCAGGTGAGCCTAGCGGGAAATAGCGGGCGATGGCCCCTTTTGCTGAGTTGGCCCTTGAAGGCCAGCCTCCTTTTTAGCTTTCTCATGTATTGCCGGCCTGCGTGCCGATGTATGTTTTGGAGTTTTCGGTACATTTGCTAAATGTAAGGCCTTAAGGCCATAACTCTCTTTCTTGGTTTCATTCCTATGATAGTGGACAATTCTAATGGAAATGTTAAATCTTTATGCTTCCGCTAGTGTTTAGTATACTCTGTTGTAGTTTCTTTCTGTTTATCACATTTTAACTCCTAGCTAGTGTGGTTAGTATGGCGTGGGGTCCCGGCCGGACCTACTGTTATATTATTCGTACTGGCAGGGTGTTACAATTTGGTATCGGACTTAAGGCGTCGATTCGTAGTTTAGCGAATTCGGGACGAATTCCTTTTAAGGGGTGGTGTGCACGGGATGTGCATTCACCTAAAACGACAAAAACTAATAAGAATGTCCACTTTGGAATGGGAAAACATACTTGTTTGCGGAACCTGAGCGTTCCATGATTGTTGCTTGCAATGTTTTCAGTCACTAAATTGTGTCTTACACGATTATAGGCGACTAGAAGTGGTGCGGGGCCGTCTCAACCCCGTAACACCGCTGAAAGTAGTGGGTCGGCTGAATTTTCAGCGACCACTCCTCCTGCTGAGATGATCAGGTTAATCGCAGAAGCTGTCTTTGCGATGATCAATGCTCAACCGCAAAGGCTTGCACAGCCTGCTACGCCTAATACAGATGCGGCCCCGGTGATCGAACCTGCAGTGGAACCTGCGGTGGAACCGAGGGTTGAGGCCCCTGTGCCAGTGGCTGCAGTGGAACCTGCGGCGGTGCAAAGGGTGGAGCGTCCGGTAGAGCGTGTAGTTGTTGCGCGAGCACGTGATCAACAGCTGCAACACTTTCTAAGCTTCCATCCTCCAACTTTCTCGGGAACCGGATCCCCAACGGAGGCGGAGGACTGGCTGTCAACGGTTAGGAAGATTCTAAGGGCGACAGCAACAGAAGAAGTTATGATGGTCACTTTAGCCACCTTCCTCCTTAACGGAGAGGCAGAGCGTTGGTGGGCTGAACAGGAAGTGCACAAGTTCGGAGGCAGGGAGATTACCGAGATCACGATAGCGGAGTTCTCAAAGTCTTTTCTTCAAAGGTATATTCCTTCTGCCCAACGCATTGCGTTGCAGAACCAGTTTCTGAAGTTAACTCAAGGCGACAGCTCAGTGGATGAGTACTTGCACGAGTTCACTAAACTGGGTCGTTATGCGGGGCCTATGATGGAAGACGAAGAGACAAAGACGAACAAGTTCTATGAAGGTCTTCGGGACGAGTTGAGGCTGCTCCTTGCAGGCCCAATGACGTTAGGTTTCCAGGTGATGGTCCAAACTGCCAGATCCCTAGAGTTGGACATGAAAAGGGTACAAGCAAAAGCTGTGGCAAAGAAACCTAAGTTTCATGTGCCGGTCTCTCAGTCTAAGTCAGAATTCAGAAAGAACAAAAGGAAGTTCAAACCGGCGGAGCAAACCCGCTCAAATGTTTCGGGAGCAACGACAGTGCGGAGCCCTATCACGTGTTTCACCTGCGGGAAGGTGGGACACAAGGCCGCAGTGTGTCGAAGTGGTCCCCCGAAGACAGAGAATCGAGCTTTGGACTATGCTCGAGCTGCGGAAAAGGGTAAAGCTGCGGAGTCTTCGGCTTCCCAGCACATTACTCCGACTCAGCCGAGAGTCTACTCGCTTGGCCAGCAAGAAGTCATACGACAAGCTGATGTTGTCACAGGTATGAATTAAAAATTAGCTTTTACATAGCTATTTGTGATTATACCGTTGTGCAACTATATGTTTCTTTTTTTGTGTGCAATTAGGCTTTGTCCTAATTCTCAACTATCCGGCGAGAGCTCTATTTGATACGGGTGCATCGCACTCTTTTCTGTCTGAGGACTTCGTGGTGCGAATCGAAGTGCCATCTACCTTCGTAGAGGATAGATTAGAAGTAGTGCTACCCAATGGGTCTCGCATGTCTGCGGATAGGAAGAGCCGTGTGAAGGTGCGGATCGGAAATCAAGATTTCGATTTGGAAGCATCGTTGTTGCCGTTAGCTGAATTCGATGTGATCTTCGGCATGGACTGGCTCTCGGAGCAGCGTGCATGCATAGATTGCAATTCTAAGGAGATCACTCTGGGAAGGAACGCCGATGGAGAAACCACGTTTGCCAGTATGCGAGGAGCGAGCAAGACGCTGATGTCTGCTCTCCAAGTGGTTAAGGCGGTGAGAAAAGGCGCCGAGTTGTTCTTCACCTTGTTGGAGGCTTCGGAGCCAAAGCCCAGGTTATGTGATGTCCCAGTTGTAGCGGAGTACGCCGACGTGTTTCCTAACGAACTCCCTGGGGATCCGCCTCAGCGAGAGATCGATTTCTGTATCGAGTTGGTGCCAGGTGCCAAACCTGTGGCCCGCTCACCGTACCGGATAGCGCCAAAGGAATTGGCAGAGCTGAAGGTGCAATTGCAAGAGCTGCTAGAGCAAGGCTACGTACGTCCAAGTTCTTCGCCTTGGAGTGCACCGGTCCTCTTTGTGAAAAAGAAGGACGGGAGCTTGCGTCTATGTATCGATTATCGAGAGCTAAACAAGTTGACCGAGAAGAACCGATATCCGATTCCAAGAATCGATGATCTCTTCGACCAGCTGGTTGGGTCGACGGTATACTCCAAACTGGACCTAAGGTCCGGCTATTACCAACTGCGGATAAGGGAATGTGACATTCCAAAAACAGCGTTCAGTACCCGCTTTGGGCACTATGAGTTCACGGTGATGTCGTTCGGTCTGTCCAATGCACCGTCGGTATTCATGGACTTAATGAATAGGACATTCCGTGAGTATTTGGATCAATTTGTGATCGTCTTCATCGACGACATTTTGGTATACTCTCAATCGGAAGAGGAGCATGTAGGGCATCTGCACGCAGTTCTGGACACCTTGAGGAAGAGTCAGCTATATGCCAAGTTCTCCAAGTGCGAGTTTTGGCTACAGTCAGTAGCATTCCTTGGTCACGTTGTTAGTGGAGATGGAATTGCGGTTGATCCGTCGAAGATAGAAGCGATCCGAGCCTGGCCTTTGTTGAAAAACGTAGCGGAAGTCCGAAGTTTCTTAGGACTTGCCGGCTATTATAGGCGCTTTGTGGAAAACTTCTCGAGAATTGCACTTCCTCTCACTAAATTGACTAGGAAAGATCATAAGTTCGTTTGGTCGCCCGAGTGCGCACGAGCTTTTGAAGAACTGAAGAGCCGTCTGACCACGGCGCCCATTCTATGCTCGCCATGTGGTACGGAAGGCTACGAAATTTACAGCGACGCCTCAGGGAGTGGTTTGGGTTGTGTCCTAGTGCAGTTCGGTAAGGTAATTGCCTACGGCTCCCGGCAGTTGAAGGTTCATGAGAGGAATTACCCGGTCCATGATTTGGAGCTAGCGGCCGTGGTATTTGCTCTTAAGCTTTGGAGGCATTATTTGTATGGCGTGAAGATCGACATCTTTACCGACCACAAGAGCCTCAAGTTCTTGCTAGATCAAAGGGAGTTGAATATGCAACAGAGGAGGTGGTTGGAGTTCCTTGGGGACTACACCTTCGACATCAAATATACTCCTGGAAAGGGAAATGTAGTTGCGGACGCGTTGAGTCGTCGGGCTCCCGCTCAAGCAAATTGGATTTTGATGCACGATGAGCGTCTAATCCATGAGCTGGAAGAAATGGAGATCATTTGCGTTGATCGAAGAGCGTCTACTTCAGCATGCTTGAACTGGACGGAGGTTCAATACCACCTTGCCGACCGAGTTCGACAGGCATTGGAGCTGGATGAGAGCATGAAACGCTACAAAGCGGAAACCGTTGACGGGTTGAACGCTGATTTCTCTTTCGAAGATGGCCTTATGTGGAAGAATGGCAGATTGTGCGTCCCAAACGTTGGTACTCTACGGGAGGAATTGATGTACGAGGCTCATCATACCAAGTACTCTATCCACCCGGGGAGCACGAAAATGTTCATGGACATGAAGAAACTTTTCTGGTGGTCGGGTATGAAGAAGGACATTGCCCTCTACGTGGCCAAGTGCAACACTTGCGCGTTGGTGAAGGTGGAATGTCAACGTCCCGGTGGATTTTTGAAGTCCTTGCCGATTCCGGAATGGAAGTTTGACGATATTTCGATGGATTTCGTGCACGGATTGCCGAGATCGCAACATGGAAACGACGCCATCTGGGTGATCGTGGACAGACTGACAAAAGTATCGCATTTTATTCCGAACCGGAAGGATGATTCTGTAGAAAAGCTAGCGAAGCTCTATGTCGATAGTATTGTGCGGCTGCACGGTGTCCCTCGTAGCATCGTCAGCGATCGTGACGGGCGTTTCACATCGAAAGATTGGAGGCTTATCCATGAACTGTTGGGCACTAAATTGAAATTCAGCACGGCCTTCCACCCGCAAATGGACGGACAGACCGAGAGGACCAACAGGACTATGGAGGATATGCTCTGAATGTGCGCTCTAGATTTTGGAAAGAAGTGGGAAGATCATCTCTATATGATCGAATTCGCCTACAATAATAGCTACCAAGCCAGTATAAAGATGGCTCCTTTCGAGGCCCTCTATGGTAAGAAGTGTCGTACGTCGTTGTCTTGGGCAGAAACGGGCGATACTAAGCTATTAAAGCGAAAAGATGTTGAGGAAGCAACTTCGACGATCCGAGCTATTCGGGAAAGGCTATTGATTGCCCAGGATAGGCAAGCAAAGTATTACAACGCCAAGCATAGGAACCTAGAGTTCGCCGTCGGTGACCGGGTTTACTTGAAGATCAAACCGTTCAAAGGGGTATCAAGGATCCGACGCTTGAAAAATCTCAGTCCAAGGTACTTAGGACCGTTTGAGATTGTGGAACGTGTTGGTGATGCGGCTTATCGGCTTGCACTATCTGCAGAGCTGAGTGGTCTGCACGACGTGTTTCACATTTCAGTTCTGAGGAAGGCAGTGCAAGAGCCTACTCATATCGTTGCGGTCGGCAAAGTGTCGGTGGATAGTGGGTTGTCGACGAAAGTCAGACCCTTACGCATCGAGGATACCGAGGTAAAGCAGTTGCGGAACAAGTCCATTCGGATGGTAAAGGTCCGGTGGAATAATTGCGGCCGAGAGGAGCTAACTTGGGAGAGAGAGCAAGCGATGCTTGCGGAGTACCCCGAGCTATTTCCCTCAGGTAAATTTTCTTTAAAAACTGTAATTTCCTGCTATTACTGTTTTCGAAATTTCGGGACGAAATTCTTTTAAGGGGGGTGGAGTTGTAACACCCCAAAGATCGTGGTTCAGCGAGGTAGGCGAAATGGTAGTGTTGCGCTCGGGATAGTCTCAAGATTCCAGATCAGGTCAATGCGCACGACCATTGTCCTCTTCGCGCACGACCAGTGATCGTGCGCCAACGATCGTGCGCAACCCGCAAAGAATCGGAGTTCTGTCTCGGCTTATGCGCACGACCATTGTCCTCTTCGCGCACGATCAGTGATCGTGCGCCAGCGATCGTGCGTTAATTCAGAAGAGAATCGAGTTCTGTCTCGGACAGTGCGCACGACCATTTCCCTCTTCGCGCATGACCAGTGATCGTGCGCCAGCGATCGTGCGCCCTGTTTATTCTGTTCCGCGATTTTGAGCGGAGAAGAAGATCGGACCGTCCAAATCTTTTGGGATTTGATCCAACGGCTAGGTTTAGTTGCGGGAGACCTTTAGGGCTGATGAGAGGGGGTTAAACCTCATATTCTCTAAGTCATTTTCTCTCCAAACCCTAGAGAAAGAAGGAGGAGCCAAGGAAGAAGAAGGGAGATTCCGCCATTGACGGAGCTCCGGAGCTCCGTTTCGCGAACCGTTTCCAGATCTGGAGAGTGCAGCCCGGTGCGGTCATTTCCCTCCGTCTAGAATCTCGGATCCATGGCGAAAAAGAACGCTCCTAGGGTAACGATTTCTTCTCCCGTTGTTTGGACTTGTCTTTTGTCCTCTCCTTCGTTTCTCTATGCTTGCATGAGGGATCCCTTTCACCAAATGGGTGAAGTGTAGGATTCCCTCAAGTTCTCCGGAACTCCGGGTCGATTGTGTCCGTCCCCGGCATATTGCATGTAGAAAATCCGGTAGTCGTGCGGATTTAAGCATTTTGTGTGAAGCCTATTCGTGGCCGTGAGCCCGAATCGGTGATGCTTGGATTGCGATGTTGCATTTAGGTTAAGCCTAGAATGTGTGCCGGAGAATGACTCCGTGAAATCATCTATAGTAGTGCGGGATTTAAGTGTAGGCGTCTTGTGAAGATCCTAACGAAAGCCCCATGCTTTGAGATTGGATGAAGGTAAACCTTCACCGCGAAATTGATGCGGAGCGTATTATACCTCCCCTTTTTGAGTATTTGTGAATCCTAGATCCTTGTGAAGGGATTGGGTGCGTAGCTTATATTTGTGTAGCACTTGAAGGTGCTAAACCCTTACGGGCCGAGGCGAAGCCGTACCCGCGTCGTGCGACAGATCGCGACGATTAGAGCACGGGCAAAGCTAAACCGAACCCGTTTCCATGCAGATCGGTAAGAGGTCCCTACCTCATGTAGCCGTGTGATCATGGGAGAGGTCGTGGAAGGTGGTTTACCTAGACCGACCAAAAGCTCTTTTTCCCACATAAGGCGATGGCCCTTACGGTGGAGTGTTTGTGGAATTGATGTTGTTAGCCTCATGCGGTTGTTTAGGCGGTTGCGGGGAACTTTCGGGTGAACCCAACCAACATCATGTGCATACCTAGGTTCCCTCCTTTTTGATGCTCAACCTAGAAGATTGAATGTGCTTGAAACCTCACCTTGTGTAGTTGCACTTTCTTTATGTTAGTACTTGTGCTGGTATGGCCTGCTTGCAGGGTAGAATCTCCGCCACCCCGGGAAAGGGGTGGGGTCGTTATAATTTGGTCAGTTGTGCTGACCGTTACCTTGTTTGCCACCGCTTGGTGGAATGTTCTTATGCAGGTGCAGGTGAGCCTAGCGGGAAATAGCGGGCGGTGGCCCCTTTTGCTGAGTTGGCCCTTGAAGGCCAGCCTCCTTTTTAGCTTTCTCATGTATTGCCGGCCTGCGTGCCGATGTATGTTTTGGAGTTTTCGGTACATTTGCTAAATGTAAGGCCTTAAGGCCATAACTCTCTTTCTTGGTTTCATTCCTATGATAGTGGACAATTCTAATGGAAATGTTAAATCTTTATGCTTCCGCTAGTGTTTAGTATACTCTGTTGTAGTTTCTTTCTGTTTATCACCTTTTAACTCCTAGCTAGTGTGGTTAGTATGGCGTGGGGTCCCGGCCGGACCTACTGTTATATTATTCGTACTGGCAGGGTGTTACAGATCTTGACAACGATGAGGGATCTTTAATCTAGGTGTTAACCTCTTAATAATAACCTGGCTTTGATACCAATTGAAAGAAGTCATTGTCTACCTAAATCACCTAAAGGGGGGGGGGGGGGGGGGGGTGAATAGGTGATCGCTACTGCGATTGCGGAATAAAAATTAAGTGCACACACAACAAGAAAAATCACAGCACAGAGACACAAGATTTATAGAGGTTCCCCAAGGTGGGTACTCCACTCTCCCTCTTCGCCTATTTAGCACTTCGGGCTAGCGTCGACAACTTCACCAAAACTCAGATTTATCAATAAATCCTACACTCGGAGACAACGGCTCCTACAAACTCGGAGAACAACTCCTACAACTCGGAGTAAACAACTCCTACAAAACAACTCGGAGAAAAATCTCCTACAGGAATCAAATAGAGTTTGAAATAAAATACTTCTATTAAATCTCGACAGAGATTAACTTCAGATCTTGGAAAAACTGAGTCTTCTTCTTCCTTGAGAATGAAAGCTTGGATCTTCAAAGATTCGGAAGAAAGGAAACTCGGCAAACCTGATCTGAATAGGCCTTTTGATTTTCTTGAAAAGATCTTTAAAAATATAGAGCAGCAAATAAATCAAAAACCTTCTTATCTGAGAAATTTCTAACAGCACTGAAGAACGAGTCTTGAGGGCGCAGAAGTTAGATCTCAGAAAAACTTGTTCAGCGAGCAAGGAGGAAGACGGCTGGGTTCTTCTCTTTCTATCGGGTTGAAGAATAATTATTGTTTGCCCTAAAATAAAAGACTATTTAAAAGAAGAGCTCTAACGGCTAGGGCGACAGACAAGGAATGATCGACACGTGTGCTGCACATGGCGGCCAACCCCAATTTTCAAAATGAAACATAATTTTTTGAAATCCGTCTGTCCGTCATTCGTCGAGACTTCACGTGAACACTCGACGAATTGACTTAGTCATTAAAAAGACTGAGCAAAAGCTTGAAAACCATCTCTGTTTTCATTCGTCGGAATTCGTCGGGAGTTCTCGAGAACTTTCGACTAATTGACTTAACCGCACAGATTCCTTCACAAAGCTGTGTTTTTGACTTCTGTCAGCATTCGTCGACATTCGTCGGGAGTTCACGAGAACATCCGACGAATGGACTTGGCCGCAGAACTTTCTTCTTCAAACTGGAAAATTGGCTTCTGTCAGGATTCGTCGACATTCGTCGAGATTTCACGAGAACAGCCGACGAATGGACTTGGCAGCAGAATTTTCTTCTTCAAAATGGAAAATTGGCTTCTATCAGGATTCGTCGGGAGTCACTGAGACTTCACGTGACATCTCGACGAAATGACTTAGCGAAAATTCATTTTCTTCTGAAAACCTGCTCCATTCCTCAACCTTGAAAGCCTTCAGTTGTGAGAATATGAAGTGCACCCCAAAAGAGAGATTACACATGAACCAACACTTTGTTCTACACAATGAGGGATTACATTGTCTAGAACTGTGTTTGGTGATCCATTGCAACCTGACTTTGGTGTGCACTTAGCATTATGACCTGTCACAATACATCTAAAGAGAGTTCATCAAATACATACTCAATTCAATTTAGTTCACTAGGGGACACCTTCAAATCCAGGTGATTGTGGATACAATACCCAACATCCACCTCCTGCCGACAGGCAAGATGATCGTCGCCTTGTGTCTTCCTCGGCTCCCACCACCCATCCGGCTGAGTCCTCGCGCCGAGGCGGGGTGGCGGGGTCTTCTTGCTTCTTCGCTCCCAAAGGGGGAGGGCGACCAGTGGATGGTCGCGGATGGGGTGATGTGCATTCCAGCAGGGAGCACGTCAGCGGATCGCACTCTAACCGGCGAGATGGCGCCCATCACAGTCTGTCCCCGCATCGGGGAAGGGGCTCTCCTCGCTGACCATCTCGGAGTCCTCGCAGCGACTCGCGGAATGATGCTCATCGGCCTGGTAAATGGAGTTGCTGCTTTTCCTAATATCTTCAAAGAAGGGTCTTCTCGCTACTCGCCACTAAGGTTTTGCTTTTATGTCTTCTTCTGCAGCTCGCGCTCACACCCCTATCGGGGCTCTGATTGACGGGGTTGGGCTTCCCTCCCGCGAGTACCAGGAGAGGGCTACTCGCGCCATCCTGGACTTGGAGGCGAAGTTAGAGCATCTGGCGATCAACGAGTATCATCGGCGTCTGACTGCGGTGGAAGCGCGAGTGGAGCTCTTGGCGGCTGCTGACTCGCAGCGTCGTCTGACCGAGCTGGAGGTGCGAGTATCCCGGCTAGAAGAATTCGATGCTCGGCTGGTGGGGGCAGAATCTCGCCTTCAGTCTGTCGGCGATCTGGAGCGCCGGGTTGGTAGGATGGAGCATCGCCAGCAATTGCATCATGACGAGCTGGTGGGGATGCGTGCGAGCACGGGCTCCGTTGGTCGCCTGGAGAGGATGGAGGAGCAGTTGCGACAAGGCGAGGATGCGATGTCCGTGGCCTTCGAGCATTTTAAGCGAGCTCGTAGCATGGGCTGGGTTGGGCGACAACCACAACTTCCCGATGCTCAGGCGAACCCCTAGGATCCTGTCTTTTTTCTCTTTGTAGTTGCTTAGTCGCCATCTGGCGAATGTCTGTAATTCTGAATAATTTGATTTCTTCAAGTAATTTGTTAATTGTCGAGTATTAATATCACCCTTGCTACCTCTCCTGCTTGCTGTAATGTCGGGGTTTACTTTTTTGTTTTTTGTTTTGGCGAGTATTTTTGAATATCGCGTTGATGTGGCGGGCATCCTAGTGATCTGATGCAGGTACTCGCTCGTTTGGCACTGGTGATTTGACGTATACCCTTGGTTTTGGTGACTTACCTCGATACTCGCCACCCCTGACTCGTGCTCGCGGCGGCGTACGCGGCAAGCCAAGTTTCGTCGAGTACTATAAATAGGGGGGTGGGTACGTATTTATTACGCTTTTGGCGACCTTTCCTTTCTTTCCAGCGAGTATCTGCCGATTGTTCCTCTCCGCGAATTTTTTTTTGGCGAGTATTTGTTGAATATCACGTTGATGTAGCGGACATCCTAGTGATCTAATGCAGGTACTCGCTCGTTTGGCACTGGTGATTTGACGTGTACCCTTGGTTTTGGCGACTTACCTCGATACTCGCCACCCCTGACTCGTGATCGCGGCGGCGTACGCGGCAAGCCAAGTTTCGTCGAGTACTATAAATAGGGGGGGTGGGTACGTATTTATTACGCTTTTGGCGACCTTTCCTTTCTTTCCAGCGAGTATCTGTCGATTGTTCCTCTCCTCGAATCTCTGATACTCGCTTCTTCAATCCCTTTCTTCCTGAATGGCTGACGAGGCAGCTATTCGTCGTGCAAGCCATGCAAAGAACTTCGAGATGACTTCCTTCAAGAAGTCGATTACTCGGCCGAGCGATCTGAAGGAGTTCTCTGCTAAGTATTTGTCGTCGGAGTATGTCGCCAGGCTTCCTCGCGAGGATGAACGTCTGAACTCCTTCTCGGCGACCGAGTTGCTCTTCCCCATCCGCCATTTAGAAGTCGGCCTACGACTACCCTTGTGGTCGGAGGTCTGCCAGATACTCCGCTATCACGGGATAGTCCCTGCCCAAATCAATCCAAATGGAGTGGCGATGATCATGGGCTTTCTCTGCTTCTTGCGAGAACAGAAGATCGTCTTTGATCTCTCCGTCTTCCGGCGAGTATTTCACTTCGGCGCTACTGGCGAGGGTGTCGTCTTTTTGTGCAGTCATGTCTGCACACTGGTCGGCACGACGAACAAGAACCATCGCTGGACCGAGCGACTAGTCGTCATCAAGGGCGACTTTGGAGTCGTGCCGACTTCATCCTTCCAGCCGGCAGAGAGTGCCTTCGCTGCTCCTTATCTGGAGGAGAGCCGGGAGAAGCTACTCGACAGCTTCCGAGGTCGTCGCCTGGATGTCGTCTTCTGGAGGAGGCAAGTAGATGAGCTCGCCGAAGTGTTCCCGGGCGAAGGTAGTCTTCTGAGCGAGTATTTGGTCTATACTCGCCACTTCGTCTTCGGTCGGCATCTAATGCTCTTCTCTTTATGTCTTGATGCAGCTACTCGCTCCTTACCGAGCGAGCTTCTTCCCTTGGCGCCAAAGGCGGGGGCTTCTGCTCCGGTCGATTTGTCGCCAGGCGGCGATGAGCAGGAGGTCGCCGGCGATGATGCTGGACCCTCTAAGAAGCGTAAGGCCAAGGCGAAGTCCGCCGAGACTGCGAGAAAGAAGGAGGTCGCCAAGAGGGACCTGAAGGCGAAGGCGAACCTTTCGGAGGCTGGTGAGCCCAGCGATCATCCGCTCTTTGGCGAAGGCGTCCGAGGCGAGGATGCCTACGGTCGCCACTTGGTGTCCTGGGCTGAGCGAGCTCACGAAGTGACTTTGAGCACCAACCTCCCCTCCTGGTCGGAGGATTGGGAGGATGCGGGCGAGGCGTTCGACGTGACGTTCGCCCTCTTTGGTCGCGCGGACGCCGAATCCCTGCAAGATGTTTCGGCCGAGTATCTCGCCCATCAGAGCTCGCGAGCTTACCTGCGAGCTGCCGAGCTCGGTCACGCGACGGCGAGGAAACTGCTTGAATACGAGCAGGTGATCAAGGTGCAGAGCAAGAAGCTCATCACCATGGGGCTGGAGGCTGCCAAGTGGAAAGATCAGGAGGTACTCGCTCGTCGCCTTTCTGGTTTCTTGGGATTAGTCGCCTTCGCGCCGATCGATTTTTGCTTAACCGCTGCTTTTTTACCTGTACAGGCCGCCGAGGTGGAGATGGCGAAGAAGGTGTCCCAGTTGGAGAAGGAGCTGGAGGATACTCGGCAAACCTTGGAGGCCGCCCAAGTTCGCATCGCCGAGCTGGAAACTCGGCCTGCCGAGCAGGAAACTCGGACTGCCAAGCAACAGCCTTCGTCAGCGGGCCCCTCCAGGGTTGGCAAACAGATTCAGATACTTGGCGACGATATGGCGCATATTCGTCGGGAGATCGCGCGAGCAATCGGGAAGGTGGTTCTAAGCAGTCTGAAGGTCGATGGCCTCTTGAAGCCGGAGGCAATGAACCTGACTGTTATGGACATCATCCCGGCACTACTCGTCGAAGAGTCCAACTCCCCTATGCGAGATATTCCATCCTCATCCACCGATTCCGAAGATGACGATTCTGAGGACGAGGGTGATGATGGTGAAGATGTCGACGCTGACGGCGAGGATGGTGGCGATGATGGTGCATAGTCGCCTGGCTCCCTTTTGCAGATCTGTACAACAATTTTTGTATATGTACTTATGAAAGTAAACGAATACAATTGTTTGCTCGCCTTTTGTAGTCGCTTTTTGCTTTTCTTCTTTTTGTGATCATGTCGAGTAGGCTTTTAGGCTCGAGGCGAGGTTGAGTGCTCGCTAGGCGACTAAACATAGGCGAGGTAGGATACTGCGGACGACGATCATACCTTGCTCGCTTGTTGGATACTCGCTTGTTTGGAGGCTCGGCATATCTTCTCGCACTTTTATACTCGCATTTTCGTACTCACCTCTTCGTACTCGCACCTGCATATGAAGAAGGATCTTTGAGATATGTACTTCTAAGACTTCATTTTGCACCTCCATGTTGATGTTGTTGAAGAGGTCGACACAGTAGGGAATGACTGTCGGGGAGGTTCCAATGGATCACCTTCCAAGGGATCACAGCATCCCGAGGTCTTCATCCTACTTGGGGAGGTTCCAAAGGAGCACCTTCCCAGGGATCACAACATCCCAAGGTCTCCATCTTACTGCTCTTGCTGATGCTGTTGAAGAGGTCGACACAGCAGGGAATGACTGTCGGGGAGGTTCCGATGGAGCACCTTCCAAGGGATCACAACATCCCGAGGTCTCCATCCTACTTGGGTGCTGAATGTCGACCCAACCTGTTTCATGTTGCTCAACAATTTGAACGGGAAGTTAAGCACACTTAAGCACATTAGCTCACACAATTAGAGGAAATAATTGGAAACGCATTGCTTCGTGAGGGGCTCTCATCCCTCGAGGGTACACAACACCTTTATTCAAGGGTCCCCGGATCGGTTAAGTCGATCATCACTTCGTCGAATTGGGAGGTCGGCGTCCATACTTCTTCCTGATAATCTCCCCAATCGGGTGAGAGGTGCGGTCGGAGGGAACCACAGCCAACGTGCAAGGGGGGAGCTGATCTCGGCCGTCATTGCAGAGGCTTGGACTTAAGGGAACGTACTACCGATGCACCGTCCCATCATCCGTTCTGGGTTTTTACGAGAATTAAGTCGGAGGCCAGTTTCCCAACATAACGCGGAGATCGGCTTCGCCTGCTTCCCTTCTTTTACTTGAAAACACATCTTTGACGAAGCAGAAAGGACGAGCACCACCTTTGCCGAAGTCGATTATTACTTCGTCGGATTGGGAGGTCGGCGTCCAGACTTCTTCCTGATAATTTCCCCAGTCGGGTGAGAGGTGCGGTCGGAGGGAACCGCGGCCAACGTGCAAGGGGGAGCTGATCTCGACCGTCATTGCAGAGGCTTGGACTTAAGAGAACGTACTACCGATGCACCGTCCCATCATCCGTTCTGGGTTTTACGAGAATCAAGTCGGAGGCCCGTTTCCCTACCTGACGCGGTGATCGGCTTCGCCTGCTTCCTTTCTCTTACTTGAAAACACATAGCCGAAAGAGGCAAAAGACTCACCATTTCCCATGTTTCAGGGAGGTGATGGTTTTATTTATGGATAATAAATTTACAGGTGTGGGATGTGTACATACTCCCGTTTAGGAGACAAACCCTTTCAGGTTGTTGCCGTTCCAAGTGTTTTCCAACAGCTCCCCTTTATGATGAAGGGTTCTTCCCGCCTTGGATTAAGCTTCCCGACGGTGGTGGATCTTCCTGTCGCGTCCACCTTTTGCTTACCTGAGAGATCAAAAAAGGGAACCGTCCAAGATCATCGTCCTGCTCGTCTCGATCTCCAGGTTGTCAAATGCGTTCGTGAGAACGACATAAAGATGACACGGACAGATCCCCCGTTGCACACCAGGATTCGGTTGACGGTGAAGTCTTCGACGATCGCATGAATCACACGGGCCTCACTGAAGGGATTCTCATCCCTTAACATGCCCTCCTCCGAGAAAGTGATCTCCTCAAGCGGGGGTGGTGCTTGAGAGGTCGGAGCGACATTCTGGCAGTAGGCTTGGTGGAAATTCGTTTGCGGAAAGATCCGAGCTCCGCTTCTCCAAAACTCACTCCTACCTCCCCGGCCTTGATCCTTCCTTGACATCCTTGGTTGACCCGATCCCTATTCCTCCTCCGGTTACCCTTCCGGTTACGTCTGTTCCCCTGACGGACGGCAACCATCGACTCCATGCATCTTTCCTCCTTACGCACTTCTTGCCTAGCACGATCCCTCCCTGAGTAGTAATTCTTCGATGGATCCCTAAACCCTTTCGGCACTGGCGCGGCGACGGTCTCCTCACAGAATGGGCTCCCACCCCCAATCTGATGACGATCTTCCACCTGGCGACTATCATAACCATACTCGGCATAGGGGCGAGTACCCTGATACCTCGCCTGCTCCTCCGTCTCGCGGAAGCGGATCCTTTGCGAGGTCTGCTGGTAGAACTGCGACCTCCTTGGTCGCTCGGTCTCATCCTCTACATGCTCCTTTCCTGCTCGCCGAGGGGGACTCCTTCCCTCGGTCAGAACCGGGCGATGCGGCGAGGTCGCCGTGACCTCGGCGCGCGGCTGAAGCGCTGCTTGCATGATCCCCTCCATGCGCTGCGCGAAGGCTTAGAAAACTGCTAGCGTCACGAACTCGCCACCACTGGCCGAGTTGCCGACAACTTCCTCATGGTCGCCTACTACAACCATCCTTTCTCTCCACTAAGCTTTCTTTCTCTGGCTACTGTCCACGCTCACCGCACCAAAGTGCTGACGCCAGGAAAATCCTGATCTCAAGATTCGGACAAATGCAGCCGGAGACTACTTGCCAAGCGGCTCGAAGAGATGGCTTGGTGGGCAACTATGAGGAAGCTAGAAGAACAACAAACTGGACCCCAGGTGCTGCGGCAGGGAGGTCCCACCACGTACCCAGAAGCTCCGAAGAGACTTCCCCTCCAAGACCAAAAACGGCCGAGCAGGGTACAAGGAAGGCACCGACTTGGCTAGTACCGGGAGTAGCGGCCAAGTGCGACAGGTTCCAGAATACAAGAGCAGGATTTCAAGAGCTCAAGTTCCAGGTCTCAATCCAAGCACCCCTGGGGTCCTATTTATAGGAAAACCAAGGGGTAGGGGGGTTTTTATAGCCCAGCCCCTGCCCGGCGACTAGCGACATTGAGACGATCTCCCCGGGCAAATGGGCGAGTATCACCTATGGTCGCCCACCTTTTGGCGAGTATCTGGGCTACTCGCACGAGTGCACCCCTACTCGCCTAGGCTTTCTTCTGCTCCTACGCTTGACGAACTCTTCCACTATGCCTGATGGCCGACTTTATCTTGGTATCTCGAACTGTGGACTTCTGTGACTTTGACTTCTGTCTACGTGGCCTTGGGTGGGCCCACTCTCGGAGAATGAGGGTTGTACACCACTGCATGCACATTATTATACACGCTAGTGCCTACTCGCACGTGCATGTTCTCTCACCACCTCATATGTTTTCCCTATTCTCAATAATATCTCATTCCTCTGAGACATAATCATATACTTCACATATATGATGTGAGACAGAATCATGCTTTCCCTATTCTCGGTAATACACCCCTCCTGTGAGAGCTCCCCGCGCGCACAAACCATCAATCCCTTTGAACATATACTTTTCATTGTCATCAAGTATCTGTTAAATTTCGTTTTGCTACCATGCAAGAACACCAATGATGGACAAAAAAACGAATTAACTTTATAACTATGCAATTGATTACAAATGAACACGTTGAATACAAGGTGCATACACCTTGATTCACAACAGCTGAAATGAAAATAAAATAACTTGTCGCGGACAAGGTCCACTTCTCCACTTAGTGTCGTTGAGCTTGTCAACGCACTCTCCACTTCACAACACACTCAACCCTGCACTCTCCACCTCACAGTGCACTCTCCACATCTCGCTGAGGTACGGGTTGGGGTTGGACTCTCTTGGGGTGTAGGCACACTCCCACTCACAAGTTCTTTCTCTCTTCTCTTGTCTCTCTCTTCGCATTCTCTCTCTCTCTCTCTCTCTCTCTCTCTCTCTTCACGTTTTTTTTAACGCTGTAGAGTGGGGGGGATGTATTTATAAGAAACACAAATATATGAGAGATGATGGGGGGTACACTCACCACATTTGCATGCATGCACTCCCTTCTCATTCCACTCGCCAAACATATCTCACTCGGCAGCCCCCCCTTTCCACTCGCCACTTTGCCAGCATGCATGCATGCACCAACATGACAACTCCCTTGTTCACTTGCCAGCACACTTCACTCTCCTTCACATGCACTGCACTTCCACTCGGCAGCCTCAAAGTCCACTCGGCAGCATCACTCCACTCTCCAAGTACACTTCCACTCGCCACTCACACAGAAACCCACTCGCCAACTTCACCCAGCATGCTCCGCTCGCAAGCTCACCTTCATGCTCCACTCGCAAACCTCACCTCCCTGCTCCTCTCACTTCAAACTTCAACACTCCCCCTTGAAGTGAGCTTCAGGGACAACTCCAAGGCTAGCGCGAAGCTTCTTGAGCGGCCCCGCAGATAAGGGTTTTGTGAAGATGTCCGCCAGGTTCTCTTCACTCCGCACGTGCTCCACCGCAAGCGAGCCACCCAACACCTTCTCTCGGATGAAGTGGTGTTCGATCTCTATGTTCTTTGTCCTTGCGTGACACACTGGGTTAGTTGCCAGCTTCAGAGCACTCTCGTTGTCTCCACGCAGCACAGTAAGTCCTCTGACCTTCTCATCCACATCTTCCACCAGCCTCCTCAGCCAGACACACTCCTGAGCTGCTAAGGACGACGCCTTGTACTCGGCCTCAGTGGTGGAGAGAGAAATGGAGTCCTGCTTCTTGCTACACCATGAGATGGCAGTGGCTCCACACATGAACACATAACCTGATGTCGACTTGCGGTCATCAGCGCCACCTGCGTAATCTGCATCTGTGTATCCATGCAGCTTGAAGTCGGTCCTCCCTCCATAGAACAACCCCATCTCCAGGGTCCCCTTCACATACTTCAGTATCCCTTTGGCTGCCTCCAGATGAGGCTTCCGCGGCTCCTACATGTACCGACTCACTCGGCCAACAGCAAAGGCGATGTCCGGCCTTGTGATGGTCAGATAGATAAGGCTCCCCACCAGTGCCCGGAAGATCTTCGGATCAGGAAGAATCCTCTCTTCTTCCTTCCGAAGTTTCAGACCAACCTCCAGTGGAACGGAGCTGCTCTTCCCCTCCTTCATGCCGAATCTCTCGACGATCTTCTCGGCATACGCCTTCTGGGTCACGAGCAGCCCGCCTCTTCTCTTCTCCACTTGAAGTCCAAGGAAATGGTGCAATTCACCAAGATCCTTCATCTCAAACCGGATGGCTAGCTGTTGTCTCAGCGCCGCGACCTCTTCACCGTTGTTCCCAGTCACGATCATGTCGTCGACGTACAGCAGCACCAACACGTGAAGATCTCCACTCTTCTTCACTAACATGCTAGAGTCTGAGTCTGAGACATCGTAACCACAGAACTGCAGATACTTTGCAATCTTCCCATACCAGCTCTCGGCGCCTGTTTCAACCCATAGAGGGCCTTCTTCAGCTTGCAGACATGACGTGGCTGAGACTTGGACACGTATCCAGGTGGTTGCACCATGAATATGTCCTTGTCTATCTCTCTGTATAGGAATGCGTTCTTCACATCCAGCTGCCACAACTTCCACCCTCTACACGCTGCTAGGGCAATGACCGTCCTCACCGACATCATCTTCGCCACAGGACTGAAGGTCTCCTCATAGTCCTCTCCATAGGTTTGTGAAAAACCTCGAGCGACAAGCCTAGCCTTGTACCGCTCCACTTCTCCATCAGCTCTCTTCTTCACCTTGTACACACACTTGCAGGTGACAGGCTTGATGCCCTCCACCATGGGAACAAGGTCCCATGTCTCGTTCTTCTTCAGGGCCTCCATCTCCTCATCCATGGCTACGTCTCACTCCTTGGTGCCAACAACATCTTCAAAGCAGGCAGGCTCCCTCTCGTCGAGTGGTCCTGCGAAGAAGCAAGAGACCAAACTCACGAAGTTCCCCTCCTTATAGAGAGCAGGCGGGACGATGGTCCGCTTCGACCTCCTCAAGGTTTGGCCACTTTTTACCACTCCTGTAGACTCCTCCTCTCCAGCTCCTTCTTCAACTTCTCTTGAAGCAGCGCTCCCCCTGCTTCTAGATCTTGAAGCTCCACCTGATCCAGAAGCTCCCCCTGAGCCAGATGCTCCCCTTGAGCTAGATGGTGATGGGGCACTTGGAGATACCTCCAACTCCACCATAGAGTCCTCAGTGACTCTCTCTTCTCCTTCCCTGCTTGATTCTCCACTCTCCGGCAGCACCACAGAAGAGACTCCCTGATACGAGATCAGTTCGTCAAACACCACGTCGCGCGAGACGACGAACTTGTGGGTTTGCGGCTTCATGCACTTCCATCCCTTCTTCCTCTCGTCGTAGTCGATGAAGACACACTTCCTCGCTTTCGGCTCCAACTTGGTTCTCTCAGCCTCTGGAACGTGCACGAAGCAGGTAGAGTCAAACACTCTCATGTGACTCACATCTGGCTTCTCCCCAAACATGAGTTGGTGTGGAGACACCATCCTGTTGGGACTCAGAGGTAGCTGGTTGATCACATGGGTAACACATGTCATTCCCTCTGCCCATAAGGCTTTGGGAATCCCCTTGGCATGTAGTCAACTCCTGGTTGTCTCCACCAGATGGCAGATCTTCCTCTCTGCGACCCCATTTTGTTGAGGGGTGTGGGCGCAGGAGAGCTCTCGCCTGATGCCGAATTTCCTGCAGAAAGAGTTAAAAGCGTTAGAGGTAAACTCCCCCCATTATCACTTCTTAACTTCTTCACCCTCAGGTTCAGCCTCCCCTCCACTAGTTCCTTCCACTCCTGGAACTTCTCAAACACTTCCGCCTTCTCCCTCATGAAGTAAACCCACGTGTAGCAGGTGTAGTCATCCACCAAGACCAGCGCATACTTGTTTCCTCCATACGTCAGGGTGGCGCACGGCCCCATCACATCAGCGTGCACGCACTCAAGAGGTGCCTTACACCTGGTCTCCGACTTATCAAATGGAAGTCGATGTGACTTTCCTAACTGACAGCCCTCACACACATGACCGTTGCCGCAAGAGGAGAGATTGGTCAGGCCAGACACCAGACCCTTCGCCGCTATCATCTTCAACTTGTCCATCCTCATGTGACCTAACCTTTCATGCCAGATCGATGCGCTGTCATTTGTCTTCAGTTTGTCCATGTAGGCACTTGCAGATAGAACAAACAAGTCTTTCACCCTTCTCCCGGTGAGCGTGACATCAGCATCAACTGAAGACAGGTTCTTCAGGAACTTCACCTCCTTCGGTCCGAACAGCAAGTGGTATCCTGCATCCACTGCATCCGCAACCGAGAAGAGGTTCTTCTTCATGCCCGACACGTGATACACACTCTTCAGTGTCACGGGCTTCTCTTCACTTCCCAGGGATACCATCCCTTCCTTCTCAACTGGATGCACCGTATCATCCGCCGTGATGATAGCATCAGTTCCACCATATGCCTTCAAGGAGGCAAACTTTTACACATCTCCAGTGAGATGGTGCCCGCAATCGGAGTACACTATCCAGTCGTTCTCAAAGCTGACGGAGGCTAAGGCATCGACCGACGTTGCCGTCATCTCAGCCAAGAAGCAGTTGTCTCCGCCTTCACCACCCTGGTAACCTCGACCTCTTCCTCCACCTCATCCTCCACCTCCCTGATCGTCTCCACCTCTCCGGTGGTCTCCCTCTCTCTCAGCAACATGACCGGCTTTGATATTAGACCGGCACTCCTTTGCCATGTGCCCGTACTTCTTGCAGGTATGGGGGGAGGAAGTTCTCCCTAACTCCCTGAGAGGACGTTGAAGGTCCATCTCTGGAGTTCTTCTTCTTCTTGTCCCAAGGCTTCCTCTTGCCTGAGAACAGCGCCTCGCTATCTCCCCCCTGAGATAGACACTCCTTCCATCTGCTTCGCCAAGCTCTCCTGTGACAACAACAGGTTCCCTAGCTCCAGTAAGGTGGGCGAGTAGCCCATCCTTGCACAGACGTGATAAACGGAACATACTCCTTCCGCAGACCTCGGAGTATGTGCCTCTTCAGCTTCGCCTCAGAGATCGGCTCGTCAGGATCCAAGGCCGAGATCTCAGCACATAAGTTCTTCACCTTCAAGAAGAAGGTGGATATCGACAACTCTCCCTGAGTGGACCGCGCCAACTCATTCTCCAGGAACTGTAGACGCGCTACGTTCTTCTTGTTGAATAGCCCATAAAGGGCACTCCAGATCTCTGACGCTGACTTGCACCCCATGATGTGATCGAACAAGTCAGGAGAGATAGCTCTCTTCAAGGTGAACTCCGTCTTGGCGTTGGTCTTCCTCCAAGCTCTCACAGCTGGACCATTGTCATCAATTGGAAAAACTTCTGCCTGCTCTTCTCCTCCAACGACCTTCCATAGGTCCTCTCCAAGCAGGTAACTCTCCATGCATGACTTCCACTTCTTGTAGTTGGTCTGGGTGAGCAGCTCAATGCCTAGTCCTCTGGCATAACCTCCTCCGCCGTCCATCTTGGTTGTCAACCTTAAACCTTGATAGCACACTTCGCTTCACCAACCTGGCTCTGATACCATGTTAAATTTCGTGCTGCTACCATGCAAGAATACCAATGATGGACAAAAAAATGAAGTAACTTTATAACTAGACAATTGATTACAATTGAACACGCTGAATACAAGGTGCATACACCTTGATTCACAACAGCTGAGATGAAAATAAAATAACTTGTCGCGGACAAGGTCCGCTTCTCCACTTAGTGTCGTTGAGCTTGTCAACGCACTCTCCACTTCACAACACACTCAACCCTGCACTCTCCACCTCACAGTGCACTCTCTACCTCTCGCTGAGGTACGGGTTGGGGTTGGACTCTCTTGGGGTGTAGGCACACTCCCACTCACAAGTTCTCTCTCTCTTCTCTTGTCTCTCTCTCTTCACGTTTTTTTAACGTTGTAGAGTGGGGGGGTATTTATAAGAAACACAAATATAGGAGAGATGATGGGGGGGGGGGGGGGGGGTACACATGTAAGGGTGTAATACATGAATGGCATATTTGTAATTAGATGATGTAAGGGTGTCATATGTGGATGACATGTTTGTAAATAGATGGTTAGTCATGTTGGGTTATTAGGCTATAAATATAGCCTAATGTGTTGTAATGGAATATGAAAAAGATTAATAAAGTTTGTAGTTCTTTAGTTTTCTCTCCCTTGCCCTCTTCCGTTCGTCTCTACCCTCATGTTTCGTCTCTCGTCTCCGGCCATCTCTTTCTCCGGCCTTCCTCTTTGGTAAATAGTTACAATTATAGTGCCGGCGATCCCGCCGGCGAGCTAGTAACGGCACGCGGCCAGTTACATACACTCACCACCTTTGCATGCATGCACTCCCTTCTCATTCCACTCGCCAAACATATCTCACTCGGCAGCCCCCCTTTTCCACTCGCCACTTTGTCAGCATGCATGCACCAACATGACAACTCCCTTGTTCACTTGTCAGCACACTTCACTCTCCTTCACATGCACTGCACTTCCACTCAGCAGCCTCAAAGTCCACTCGACAGCATCACTCCACTCGCCAAATACACTTCCACTCGCCACTCACACAGAAACCCACTCGCCAACTTCACCCAGCATGCTCCACTCGCAAGCTCACCTTCATGCTCCACTCGCCAACCTCACCTCCCTGCTCCTCTCACTTCAAACTTCAACAGTATCAAGTGCCGAAAACACATTTGATCATTGGGGCCGTCGTGACAATTAACCTGTCTTTAACCTTGCTCAGCGATGGTGGAGGCAACCAAGCCCTATGAAAACCGCAAACCCCAGACATATATATACTTGGTCCATCTGAATCATTGATTATGAAGCCACTTGTTAGAGAGCACAAATTAATGGGGGAACTAAAATTAGAGCGAGTACACTAGCGTTGAAACCCGCATTCAACCCAAAATCTTGTACTCATAGGCGAGGGTCAATGGCATGATATTTATTACAAATATATATCTCATATCGGAGACAAGACATGTAAATCATTAGATTTTCTTTTTGTGGCAGGAGAAATACATAGTCCCTCACATCTAGGGATCAGGATCCTCTTCATTTGGCTCCCCTGTATTTGTTCATTTCATGATTTAGATCACTTTTCACTTTATCAAAGGGTGTGAAATTTTTTGGAGATATAAAAAAATAAAAAAAGGATGGAATTACTGAACCCGTCGGATCTACTTAGATTAAATCTTGACCACGAAATGGATACCATCAATTTGCACGAAAGTTTCTACTATATATGGGATGGTAGGGCCTATGTGAAATATAGATATGGTGGAGATATCAAATCCTTTTATCATATAATTATATCATTCATCTCTTGTCATCTGATGGATTGACCACCAAACATCCAATCAGCCCAAGAATGAATTCAAGAAAAACAAAGGCAGAGGTGAAAGGGATGTAGGGCTTTAACTTTTGGTGGGGAGCACTGAAATTATTCCAAAATGCATGCCTTTGAAATTCCACTCCCGCTGGGTTTGAAATCATCCAATCTGCTGCTGTTTATAAGAATTCTGAACTTTTTGAAATGAAATCCAACACATGACTTTGAAATTCACCCGCTTTGTGCTTTTGTATTTTGAAATGATGGGTTTCTGATTATAACATGACTTTGAAATAGACTGCAAGCAGGTTTCTTCTTCTTCTTCTTCTTCTTCTTTGCGGGGACACCACCGGAGCTTTGGCGGGTGCGATAATGAAGTATTTATAGGGGGTTTTCTGGTATGATTGTTAAGCTTCATAGATCATATTATTCCAATTAGTTGGATGCTTGGAGTTGACCTGATCGATCTTTCGTGAAAGAATAAAGATTGTGATATGATGTAACTAAAGTCAACTGATGTTGACTGCAGAGAATACTCAAAACTCATAAGATGGAATTACTGTGTCCTTTTTTTTTTTTGGAGAAAAAGCAAAAATTTCATTTGACACATTAGGCCAAGCCGCAGAGCGCCAAGCCAAGCACCGGCCTAGGAATCCCCGCGAGAGATGATACCAACCTCAAACAAGTCCGGATCACAACCGGTAGCACCATCAAAATTAACCTTTACAACCCCAAGTGGGGGAGGGGCCCACGAACCCGAAGACAGAGTCGAAGTAGGCGAATCCTCAGGAGGCCTGCAACTGTTGAGTTTGTGAAGTGAGCTGTCGCCCGGCGACAGTGGCTGTCGCCGGCGACAGCTGGCGAGTATCATACTCGCCGCCGAGTAGGCATCTGCCTATAAATAGAGGGGTACCCCCCCTAAAGAGTATCCATTCTGAAAGTGGCGAGTAGAGACTTCAGAAGTGGCGAGTATCATCAACTCTGAGCGAGTTAGAGATACCAGAGCGCTACCCGGCGAGCATCGGACTTGGAGTAAGTTCGGCAGGCGAGCATCGGACTTGGAGCGAGTTTCGGCGAGCCTTCTTGTGCGAGTAGCGAGTAGAGGAGATATCGTCGGCGACAGTGGATATCGCCAGGCGACAGTGAGAAGCAAGGAAACGCGCGCGGCGAGCGTGCGAGTATCCTGGAAGAGCGAGCAGTGAGCTTGCGAGTATCCTGGAGCGCGAGCAGCGAGCTTGCGAGGATTGGAGATATCGCCCGGCGACAGTGGATATCGCCGGCGACAGCGAGTAGCGAGCTTCTGTGGCGAGGAGCGAGCATTGGAGCGAGTATCACCAGCGAGGTGTGCTCGGGAGGAGAAGCGGACCTTGTCCGTATCCTAAGTCTACTTTCTTTTGGCTGTTTTGATTCAAGTTGGATGCAACTTGTATTCAGCCGTGTGATTTTGTAATTGATTGCCTAGTTGTGGTATAAAATCTTCTTTGTCCATCATTGGATCTCTTGATCGATAGCAGATCCGAGAAAATTCAACATGGTATCAGAGGAGGGAGGTTGCTGAAGCAGCGCCTGCTATCAGAGTTCAAGGTTGTCTTCCAAGATGGACGGCGGAGGAGGATTTGCGAGAGGACTAGGAATCGAGCTGCTCACCCAGACCAACTACAAGAAGTGGAAGTCTTGTATGGAAAGCTACCTTCTTGGAGAGGATCTCTGGGAGGTTGTTGGTGGTGGAGAGCAAGAGGAAGTTGTAGCTGCCGGTGATAATGGTCCAGCTGTGAGAGCTTGGAGGAAGACCAATGCCAAGGCAGAGTTCACCTTGAAGAGAGTCATATCACCTGACTTGTTCGACCACATCATTGGTTGCAAGTCAGCGTCTGCGATCTGGATAGCCCTCGATGGGTTATTCAACAAGAAGAATGTGGCGCGGCTACAATTTCTGGAGAATGAGTTGGCAAAGTCGACTCAAGGCGAGATGGCGATATCCACCTTCTTCCTGAAGGTGAAGAACCTATGCGGAGAGATCTCGGCCTTGGATCCCGAAGAGCCAATCTCAGAGGCGAAGTTGAAGCGGCACATACTCCGAGGCTTGAGGAGGGAGTATGTCCCCTTCGTTACTTCCGTGCAAGGATGGGCTACTCAGCCCTCCCTTCTGGAGCTAGAGAACCTGCTATCGTCACAGGAGAGCTTGGCGAAGCAGATGACGGGAGTATCCATCTCAGGAGGAGATGGCGAGGCCTTGTTCTCAGGAAAGAGGAGATCCTGGGACAAGAGGAAGAAGAACCCCGGAGATGGACCTTCAACGTCCTCTCAGGGAGATGGGGGGAAGTTCCTTCCTGCCCGCGATGAGAAGGGGAGAACCCTTTGCTTTGCCTGTAAGAAGTATGGGCATATGGCAAAGGATTGCCGGTCTAATCTCCAGGCCGGCCATGTTGCTGAGAAAGGTGGAGACCATCAGAGAGGTGGAGACCATCGAAGAGGTGGAGGAAGAGGTGGAGGTCACCAGGGCGGTGAGAGGGGAGACAATTGTTTCCTGGCAGAGATGACGGCATCGTCAGTCGATGTCTTAGCCTCCATCAACCTCAAGGACGACTGGATAGTGGATTCCGGTTGCGGACATCATCTCACTGGAGATATGTCGAAGTTTGCCTTCTCAGCAGCATACGAAGGATCGGATGCTATCATCACTGCGGATGATACGGTGCATCCAGTGGAGCGAGAAGGGAAGGTGTCCCTTGGGAGTAGAGAGAAGCCAGTGACACTGAAGAGTGTCTATCATGTGCCTGGCATGAAGAAGAACCTCTTCTCAGTGGCGAACGTCGTGGATGCTGGATACCACGTGCTGTTTGGACCAAAGGAAGTGAAGTTCTTGAAGAACCTTTCGTCTGTCGATGCTGACGTCACGCTCACCGGGAGAAGGGTGAAGGACTTGTATGTTCTGTCTGCAAGTGCCTACGTGGACAAGCTGAAGACGAACGACAGCGCTGTGATCTGGCATGAGAGGCTGGGTCATGTGGGGATGGACAAGCTGAAGATGATGGCGGCAAAGGGCCTAGTGAGCGGCCTACCTCATCTCACTTCCTACGGCGACGGCCATGTCTGCGACGGATGCCAATATGGAAAGTCACATCGACTTCCATTTGACAAGTCGGAGACCAGGTGTAAGGCACCTCTTGAGTGCGTACATGCTGATGTGATGGGGCCGTGCGTCACCCGTACTTATGGAGGCAATAAGTATGCGCTGGTTCTGGTGGATGACTATACCCGCTATACGTGGGTATACTTTCTGAGGGAGAAATCAGAAGTGTTCAGCAAGTTCCTCGAGTGGAAGGAGCTTGTGGAGGGGAGGCTGAACCGCAGAGTCAAGAAGCTGAGGAGCGACAATGGAGGGGAGTTTACCTCCAATGAGTTTGCTTCTTTCTGCAGGAGGTTCGGCATTCGGCGGGAGCTCTCCTGCGCGCACACCCCGCAGCAGAATGGGGTGGCAGAGAGGAAGATCCGCCATCTGGTGGAGACTACCAGGAGTTGGCTACATGCCAAGAGCATTCCCAAGGCCTTGTGGGCGGAGGGAATGGCGTGCGCTACTCATGTGATCAACAGGCTACCTCTGAGTCCTAACAGGATGGTGTCTCCACACCAGCTCATGTTCGGGGAGAAGCCCAATGTGGGTCACATGAAGGTGTTCGGTTCAACCTGCTTCGTGCACGTCCCGGACGCTCAGAGAACAAAGTTGGAGCCGAAAGCGAGGAAGTGTATCTTCATCGGCTACGATGAGCGGAAGAAGGGGTGGAAGTGCATGGATCCGCAGACTCACAGGTTCGTCGTCTCGCGCGACGTTGTGTTTGACGAACTGGTCTCATACCAGGGAGTCTCTTCTGTGGAGCTGTCGGAGAGTGGAGAAGCTAGCAGAGAAGAGGAGTGGGTCACTGAGGACCCTACTGTGGAGTTGGAGTTATCTCCAAGTGCTCCAGTGCCATCCGGCTCAGGAGGAGCTGCTGGCTCAGGAGGAGCTGCTGGCTCAGGAGGAGCTTCTGGCTCAGGGGGAGCTACGAACTCAAGAAGCAGGGAGAGTACCGCTTCAGGAGGAGTTCAGAGAGGAGCTCAGAGAGGAGCTCAACCAGAGGAGTCTACCGGAGTGGTAGATAGTGGCCAAGCCTTGAGGAGGTCGAAGAGGACAATCGTCCCGCCTGCTCGCTATAAGGAGGGGAACTTCGTGAGTCTGGTTTCCTGCTTCTTCGCAGGACCACTCGATGAGAGGGAACCTGCCTGCTTTGAGGATGCAGCTGGCATCAAGGAGTGGGACGCGGCCATGATCGAGGAGATGAAGGCCCTAGAGAAGAACGAGACATGGGACCTGGTTCCCATGGTGGAGGGCATCAAACCTGTCACCTGTAAATGGGTGTACAAGGTTAAGAAGAGGGCTGACGGAGAAGTGGAGCGGTACAAGGCGAGGCTTGTCGCTCGAGGCTTCTCACAGACCTACGGAGAGGACTACGAGGAGACCTTCAGTCCTGTAGCGAAGATGACGTCGGTGAGGACGATCATTGCTTTGGCGGCATGCCGAGGATGGAAGTTGTGGCAGCTTGATGTGAAGAATGCGTTCCTGTATGGAGAGATAGACAAGGACATATTCATGGTGCAACCGCCTGGATACGTGTCCAAGTCTCACCCACATCATGTCTGCAAGCTGAAGAAGGCCCTCTATGGTCTGAAACAGGCGCCGAGAGCCTGGTATGGGAAGATTGCGGAGTACTTGCAGTTCTGCGGCTATGATGCCTCAGACTCGGACTCCAGCATGTTCGTGAAGAAGGATGGAGGTCTTCACGTACTGGTGCTGCTATACGTCGACGACATGATCGTGACAGGGAACAACCCTGAGGAGGTCGCGGCGCTGAGAGAGCAGCTTTCCATACGCTTCGAGATGAAGGATCTTGGTGAACTGCACCATTTCCTTGGTCTCCAAGTAGAGAAGAGAAGAGGCGGACTGGATGTTTCCCAGAGGGCATATGCCGAGAGGATCGTCGAAAGATTCGGCATGAAGGAGGGGAAGAGCAGTTCCGTTCCTCTGGAGGCGGGGCTGAAGCTTCGGAAGGAAGAAGGGAGAATTCTTCCTGATCCGAAGATCTTTCGGGCACTGGTGGGGAGTCTTATATACTTGACTATCACAAGGCCGGACATCGCCTTTGCTGTCGGCCGAGTTAGTCGGTATATGCAGGAGCCGCGGAAGCCTCATCTGGAGGCAGCCAAAGGAATTCTGAAGTACGTAAAGGGCACCCTTGAGATGGGGTTGTCCTATGAGGAGAAGTCTGACTTCAAGCTGCACGGGTACACGGATGCAGACTACGGAGGTGACGCTGATGATCGCAAGTCGACATCAGGTTACGTGTTCTTGTGTGGAGCAGCTGCTATCTCGTGGTGTAGCAAGAAGCAGGACTCCATTTCCCTTTCTACCACGGAGGCCGAGTACAAGGCGTCGTCCTTAGCAGCTCAGGAGTGTGTCTGGCTGAGGAGACTAGTGGAGGATGTGGACGAGGAGGTCAGCGGACCTACTGTGCTTCGCGGGGACAATGAGAGTGCATTGAAACTGGTAACCAACCCAGTTTATCATGCAAGGACCAAGCACATAGAGATTGAGCATCACTTCATCAGAGAGAAGGTGCTGGGTGGCTTGATCGCTGTGGAGCATGTGCGAAGTGAAGAGAACCTGGCGGATATATTCACAAAGCCCCTATCTGCGGGGCCGTTCCGGAGGCTTCGCTCATTGCTTGGAGTTGTTCCCGGAGCTCACTTCAAGGGGGAGTGTTGAGTTTGTGAAGTGAGCTGTCGCCCGGCGACAGTGGCTGTCGCCGGCGACAGCTGGCGAGTATCATACTCGCCGCCGAGTAGGCATCTGCCTATAAATAGAGGGGTACCCCCCCCCCTAAAGAGTATCCATTCTGAAAGTGGCGAGTAGAGACTTCAGAAGTGGCGAGTATCATCAACTCTGAGCGAGTTAGAGATACCAGAGCGCTACCCGGCGAGCATCGGACTTGGAGTAAGTTCGGCAGGCGAGCATCGGACTTGGAGCGAGTTTCGGCGAGCCTTCTTGTGCGAGTAGCGAGTAGAGGAGATATCGCCGGCGACAGTGGATATCGCCAGGCGACAGTGAGAAGCAAGGAAACGCGCGCGGCGAGCGTGCGAGTATCCTGGAAGAGCGAGCAGTGAGCTTGCGAGTATCCTGGAGCGCGAGCAGCGAGCTTGCGAGGATTGGAGATATCGCCCGGCGACAGTGGATATCGCCGGCGACAGCGAGTAGCGAGCTTCTGTGGCGAGGAGCGAGCATTGGAGCGAGTATCACCAGCGAGGTGTGCTCGGGAGGAGAAGCGGACCTTGTCCGTGTCCTAAGTCTACTTTCTTTTGGCTGTTGTGATTCAAGTTGGATGCAACTTGTATTCAGCCGTGTGATTTTGTAATTGATTGCCTAGTTGTGGTATAAAATCTTCTTTGTCCATCATTGGATCTCTTGATCGATAGCAGATCCGAGAAAATTCAACAGCAACATAGCCACGCGAATGAAGCCCACGGTAGCATCCAATTCCTGCAATGATCCCTCCCAAAACATATGGTTGCGACGCCACCAAAGTGCCCAACATGCCGTCGAGAAAAGAGCAAACTCATCAGCCATGAAGGAGCAATGAACTACCTGTAGCCAATCAAATCCAAAACATAAACCCCCTCCCTAGTAGGATACGTGATCCCCAACAATGGCCAAATAGGGGACACAAGCGCGCAAAGATCAAGCGGGTGACGAAAGTCCTCATCATATGCCCCACACAGGGGGCATCCCACAACTGTTGAGTTTTGTTTGGTTCGGATTTATTAAGATTATATATATATACAGAAAGTAGATATATATATATATATATAGAAATTGGTCTGCGTGGTTTTTTGTTGGGGAAACCGCCAGGGGCGTGATTAACCGCATGAAGAAGGAGGATTAGCCGCATGTTTTTTCATGGAACCGCCTCTTTCTTCAGTGAAAATAAAAACTGCTTGTACATCTTTTGGAGGAGCATTGCTGCCAGGGAAATCAGCCGCCTGTAGCCTTTTTGAAGCACGCCTGGGAGAAGCATATACGGCCAGCCCTCCTCTCTCTCTCGTTTCTCTCTCTCTCTCTCTCTCTCTCTTTCTCTCTCTCGTGTGACGGGGAGGCCGCCGGCCTCGAGGTGTTTCGCCTTGTAGAGGGAGGTGTTGCCGGTCTTGGAAGTGAGCCTCCGGCGTTGGAGAGGGAGTCGTCGTCGGGCTTGGCGGAGATCGTCGTTGACGTTGAAGGCTTGCGCGTGTGCAGTTAGCCTTGACGACGTTTTGATCTCGGTGGTGGCATTTGTCTCCGGTGGCGGCGTTGGTCTCCGGTGGTGGTTACGGTTGAACGTCGGACTTCGACGTTGAAGGTTCCGGTGAACCTTGTGCGTCCACTAGGCGGATTGCAGTCCAGATCTTCTACTCGCCCGCGGATCGTGCGCGTCCGGCGCGTCTGCGGTGTTCCACCGGACGGTCTATTATTCTCTTGTTATTTCCTTGTAATTGCTTTTATATATTGTCCAATTAATATATACTTGTGATTGTGCGCCGGCGGGTTTTGCCGGACGCAATTTTAGCCTACTTTGTGTTCTTGTTTCCCTGCAATTTTTATAGCGGTGTCCTACGGTTTGCACCTGATTTCCCAACAAGTGGTATCAGAGCCAGGTTCGGTAGACGACCGTGATTGGACTTTCTAAGAAGGGTTTGACTGCGATGGTGAACGACTAGGTCCTCTTCCCACTCTCTCAGATCCGACCTTTGAACAAATCAGGCCCTCTAGTTTGCTAAGGGAAGAAATGACAGAGAAGAATTCAGTGTTGGCAAGGTATTCAGTGGAGAAGTTTGACGGCAGCGGGAATTTCCGCCTATGGCAGATTCGGGTCAAGGATATGCTGATTGAGCAGGGGTTGATCCAAGTGTTGCGGGGGCGTGATTCTTTGCCTGATCCGGTGAAGGATTCTGAGTGGACTGAGATGGATGAGCGCGCAACTAGCACTATTCGGATGTGCGTCGACGACAAGGTGTTGTTCAACATCGGTATTGAAGAGTCCGCTGTCATGTTGTAGGAGAAGCTTGAGAGACTCTACATGAGCAAGTTGTTGACCGTGAGGCTGTTACTGAAGCAGAGATTGTACGGCCTGAAGATGTAGGAGGGTGGTAACCTGCAGGAACACTTCAATGTGTTCAATGGACTTCTCAACCAACTGCACGTGGTTGGTGTGAAGGTGAATGAAGAAGACACGGCCCTCTTGCTTCTCACCTCGCTCTCAGCATCATACAAGCACATGGTGACTACGCTCCTGTATGGGAACGATATGGTGGGGCTGGAAGAAGTCACGTCGGCGCTGTTATCCAGTCAGATGTTAAAGGACCCCACTCCTAGGGGTGACCAGATCTTGGTAGCGCATGGACGCGGGAGGAGTTTTGACAGAGGATCGAGCAGTGCATGAGCTCGGTCGACATCGAAGAAGGCAGTGACGTGTTACCACTGCAGACAGGTTGGTCATATTAGGAGAAAATGTCTGCAGCGTGCAAGAAGTTCTGGAACTTCGAAGGATGTCCAAGATGAGGGCTTAGTGACATTGGACCTGAAAGGAGATGACAGATTTTATTGCGTCACTGAGAGTCAGAGTGACTATGATAGCTGGATTTTGGATTCTGGTGCTTCGCAGCACATTTGCTCAGATGCAGCGATGCTCAGTTCACTGGAGGTGATGACTGGGTCGGTCTTTCTGGGTGACGGCTCAGCATGCGAGGTCACGGAGACAGGGACGGTGGACATCAGGACGCATGACGGAGCAGTGCGTAGGCTCGAGCGGGTACATCTGGTACCCAAGTTACGCAGGAATCTAATTTCGTTGGGCAGATTGGACTCCGGTGGGTGCAGTTTTGCATTGAGAGGTGGAGTTCTGATGGTGAGGCGAGGGCGCACCGTGCTCATGCGAGCTATGCAGCGCAGTAGTTTGTACTGGCTGATGGGGACCACGATGCGAGGTGGTGTGCCCATGTTTTCTGCGGTCGACAGGGTGGATGGTCGAGGTGGTGCAGGGGATCGCCCTTCTGGTAGTCTGACTAGGCTAGTCAGATTCAGCGATCCGGTTGCGTCGACATTCAGGGGTTGAGCCCGAGCAGGGATGAGTCGACTGAAGCAGGTCGGCTGACGCCTCAGGATTTTGGGGCGGTGCTTAGTGCAGGGAGTGCTTCGTGCAGGTGGTGGCTCCGGATCCCGAACCAAGGTGGTGATTTGTTGAGATTTGTTTGGTTCGGATTTATTAAGATTATATATATATATAGTAGATATATATGTATATATAGAAATTGGTCTGCGTGGTTTTTTTTTGCTGGAGAAACCGCCAGGGGCATGATTAACCGCATGAAGAAGGAGGATTAGCCGTATGTTTTTTTCACGGAACCGCCTCTTTCTTCAGTGAAAATTAAAACTGCCTGTACATCTTTTGGAGGAGCATTGCTGCCAGGGAAATCAGCCGCCTGTAGCCTTTTGGAAGCACGCCTGGGAGAAGCATATACGGCCAGCCCTCCTCTCTCTCTCTCGTTTCTCTCTCTCTCTCTCTCTCTCTCTCTCTCGTGTGACGGGGAGACCGCCGGCCTCGAGGTGTTTCGCCGTTGGAGAGTGAGGTGTTGCCGGTCTTGGAAGTGAGCCTCCGGCGTTGGAGAGGGAGTCGTCGTCAGGCTTGGCGGAGATCGTCGTTGACGTTGAAGGCTTGCATGTGTGCAGTTAGCCTTGACGACGTTTTGATCTCGGTGGTGGCGTTTGTCTCCGGTGGCGGCGTTGGTCTCCGGTAGTGGTTGCGGTTGAACGTCGGACTTCGACGTTGAATGTTCCAATGAACCTTGTGCGTCCGTTAGGCGGATTGCAGTCCAGATCTTCTACTCGCCCGCGTATCGTGCGCGTCCGACGCATCTGCGGTGTTCCACCGGACGGTCTATTCTTCACTTGTTATTTCCTTGTAATTGCTTTTATATATTGTCTAATTACTATATACTTGTGATTGTGCGCCGGCGGGTTTTGCCGGACGTAGTTTTAGCCTACTTTGTGTTCTTGTTTCCCTGCAATTTTTATAGCGGTGCCCTGCGGTTTGCACCTGATTTCCCAACAAGTGGTATCAGAGCCAGGTTCAGTAGACGACCGTGATTGGACGTTCTAGGAAGGATTTGACTGCGGTGGTGAACGACTAGGTCCTCTTCCCACTCTCTCAGATCCGACCTTTGAACAAATCTGGTCCTCTAGTTTGTTGAAGGAAGCTATGGCAGGGAAGAATTCAGTATTGGCAAGGTATTCAGTGGAGAAGTTTGACGACAGCGGGAATTTCCTCCTATGGCAGATTCGGGTCAAGGATATGCTGGTTGAGCAAGGGTTGATCCAAGTGTTGCGGGGGCGTGATTCTTTGCCCGATCCGGTGAAGGATTCTGAGTGGACTGAGATGGATGAGCGCGTAACTAGCGATATTCGGATGTGCGTCGACGACAAAGTGCTGTTCAACATCGGTATTGAAGAGTCCGCTGTCACATTGTGGGAGAAGCTTGAGGGACTCTACATGAGCAAGTCGTTGACCGCGAGGTTGTTACTGAAGCAGAGATTGTACGGCCTGAAGATGCAGGAGGGTGGTAACCTGCAAGAACACTTCAATGTGTTCAATGGACTTCTCAACCAACTGCACGTGGTTGGTGTGAAGGTGAAGGAAGAAGACACGTCCCTGTTGCTTCTTACCTCGCTCCCAGCGTCATACAAGCACATGGTGACTACGCTCCTGTATGGGAAGGATACGGTGGGGCTGGAAGAAGTCACGTCGGCGCTGTTATCCAGCCAGATGTTAATGGACCCCACTCCTAGGGGTGACCAGATCTTGGTAGCGCATGGACGCGGGAGGAGTTTTGATAGAGGATCGAGCAGTGCACGAGCTCGGACGGCGTCGAAGAAGGCAGTGACGTGTTACCACTGCAGACAGGTTGGTCATATTAGGAGAAATTGTCCGCAGCGTGCAGGAAGTTCTGGAACTTCGAAGGATGTCCAAGATGAGGGCTTAGTGACATTGGACCTGGAAGGAGATGACGGATTTTATTGCGTCACTGAGAGTCAGAGTGACTCTGATAGCTGGATTTTGGATTCTGGTGCTTCGCAGCACATTTGCTCAGATGCAAGGATGTTCAGTTCACTGGAGGTGATGACTGGGTCGGTCTTTCTGGGTAACGGCTCAACATGTGAGGTCACAGGGACAGGGACGGTGGACATCAGGACACATGACGGAGCAGTGCGTAGGCTCGAGCTGGTACATCTGGTATCCAAGCTACGCAGGAATCTAATTTCGTTGGGCAGATTGGACTCCGGTGGGTGCAGTTTTGCATCGAGAGGTGGAGTTCTGACGGTGATGCGAGGGCGCACCGTGCTCATGCGAGCTATGCAGCGCAGTAGTTTGTGCTGGCTGATGGGGACCACGATGCGAGGTGGTGTGCCCATGTTTTCTGCGACCGACATGGTGGATGGTCGAGGTGGTGCAGGGGATCGCCCTTCTGGTAGTCTGACTAGGCGAGTCAGATTCAGCGATCCGGTTGCGTCGACATTCAGAGGTTGAGCCCGAGCAGGGATGAGTCGACTGGAGCAGGTCGGTTGACGCCTCAGGATTTTGGGGCGGTGCTTAGTGCAGGGAGTGCTTCGTGCAGGCGGTGACTCTGGATCGCGAACCAAGGTGGTGATTTGTTGAGATTTGTTTGGTTCAGATTTATTAAGATTATATATATATAGAAAGTAGATATATATATAGAAATTAGATATATATATAAATTGGTCTGCGTGGTTTTTTTTGCTAGAGAAACCGTCGGGGGCGTGATTAACCGCATGAAGAAGGAGGATTAACCGTATGTTTTTTTCATGGACCGCCTCTTTCTTCGGTGAAAATAAAAACTGCTTGTACATCTTTTGGAGGAGCATTGCTGCCACGGAAATCAGCCGCCTGTAGCCTTTTGGAAGCACGCCTGGGAGAAGCATATACGGCCAGCCCTCCTCTCTCTCTCTCTCTCTCTCTCTCTCTCTCTCGTGTGACGGGGAGGCCGCCGGCCTCGAGGTGTTTCGCCGTTGGAGAGGGAGGTGTTGCCGGTCTTGGAAGTGAGCCTCCGGCGTTGAAGAGGGATTCGTCGTCGGGCTTGGCGGAGATCGTCGTTGACGTTGAAGGCTTGCGTGTGTGCAGTTAGCCTTGACGGCGTTTTGATCTCGGTGGTGGCGTTTGTCTCCGGTGGCGGCGTTGGTCTCTGGTGGTGGTTGCGGTTGAACGTCGCACTTCGACGTTGAAGGTCCCGGTGAACCTTGTGCGTCCGCTAGGCGGATTGCAGTCCAGATCTTCTACTCGCCCGCGGATCGTGCGCGTCCGGCGCATCTGCGGTGTTCCACCGGACGGTCTATTCTTCTCTTGTTATTTCCTTGTAATTGATTTTATATATTGTCTAATTAATATATACTTGTGATTGTGCGCCGGCGGGTTTTGCCGGACGCAGTTTTAGCCTACTTTGTGTTCTTATTTCCCTGCAATTTTTATAGCGGTGCCCTGCGGTTTGCACCTGATTTCCCAACAACAACATCCAAGCAATGCATGCGACGAAGGGCAGCAGACGTCGGTAAAATGTCTCGAGCGAGGCGCCAGAGAAATCCATGAACATTGGGCAACACCCGAGCCCTCTAGATAAAGTTCCAAGATGACGGCCGAGAGGAAAATGAAAGATTTTGTATTGAAAAATAGTACCACTAGTTTATGGGTACTACCGGCCGTAGGGGCTCCAGCCCCTTGCCTATCACCCGTATATCTTAATATAAAAACAGTTTTCATGACCTCAGGCTCAAAGTAATGTAAAAAAGAAGATAAAATGTGAAAATGTATAATATTTAATTTACTGCAGTCACCATCTATCTTTCCAGAGTATGTATATGTTAAATATTGATGTGAGATATCTATAAATTATAATAGTAATATTATTTTATTAATAATAATAATAATAATAATAATAATAATAATAATAATAATAATAATAAAAAGCTTCCAACCTAAACTTTCCTAGACCTCTGTATAGCCCATAGTTGGCAAAAAAAAGTAGCCTCTCAGTCTTGCTTCATTTAGCAAAATTTATTTAAGACTTCAGAACAGGGAGGGAGAATTTGGGTCAATAACCTAATATTATTTTCTTATTAATTTAACTATAATTGAATTATATAAATATTCAGGTCAATCATATAAAGACAGCTGTAGCCTCCACCAACTTTTTCAAGAAGTGATTAATTATCTTAATGAACCTTAATTAATTAGCCCAAATCATTAGTTTTAGGGTCCGTTTGGCACGGCGGTGGCGGTCGTGAACGCAGTAGTTATGAACCGTCGCTTGTAAACGTCCAACCACACCTAAGGAACCTCATTAACTCTTATGTTAAAAATTAAATTTTTTTTTTGGGTGGCGATAATAATCATTGTTTTGCCAAACATGCTTTCTATGACAGTGATGTTTTTGTCCAAACTCACCAGAGCAAAAGTGCTGTGCGTGATTTTAACCTATTCATATTTTCTTAATGCATAATAAAGTAATTTTCTTAGGTTGCTTTGTGGGTGAATAATGGGGGAGAGATTTAAGCTTTGTTTGGCGCGGCGGTGGAACGTCCGACCTCACATAAAAAAATTCAGGTCTTTTATGCTGAAAACTAGTTTATTTTCTTGATAGCGGTCGTAACTTTTTTCTGACGTTTTTGACCAAATTCATCGGAGCAAATAAGCTGCGACAAATCGAAGCCTTTCTAATAATGTTCCCGAAAATCTAAGAGAGATTATATTTTATATATTATATTCGAATTGTTTAGATATTATATTTTAATTTAGTTATAAAATGGATTTTCTATTTCCGTGAATGGAGACAGGAGTGCATAATTTTTTATTGTTAGATGCTAAAATTTGCAAGATGCCGACGAATATGGATGAGACTGCCAAGTTTTGTCTAAAGCGATTAGCATTAATAAAAATTGTAGGAATTAATTATTTAATTATTGCAGCTCTCCACGTCAGCACTTTCCTAAAAGACCCTACAACATTTTGTATTTAATATTTGTATCCTTAAGAATCTGCATGAGTAATTGGTGATAATCTATATGTAAGGCTCTGCTGAGTTTGAACAAAAACACAATTGTCATAGAATGTATGTTTAGCATTACGACGGTTATGAACACTAGTTTTGAGCATGAAAGTGAATAAAGTTAATTCCTTAGGTGAGGCTAGCTAGGAGTTCACCAAAGACGGTTCATAATCAGCGTGTTTGGAGTTCACCAACACTAATCCAACTAGGTTCAAAAGGCTAGCTAGGAGTTCACCAACTGGAATGTCGTGTTTGGAGTCGAGCAACGCTAATCAGCGTGACTCAAAGAATTCTGAAATATAAATATTGAAAATCTATGTTAAATAGCTAATTATCGAGAATCTAATCGGAAATTCGAGTTGAATTAGGCTCTGATCGGGAGTGCGGTTTCAATGTTGCGAAGATTGTGAATACAATTATGACAAACGCAGACAATGTTTGTGATAGAATTAGCCTAACTCACCTGAAAAACCGGCTTAACAGGTGAGGGTTGCTGAACCATATAAACGGATCAGAGAGGAGAAGATTGACAGTGTAAGACTATTATTAACAATTTGATTATGTAAGCACTATTTTTCAAGAAAAATAAAACTTCATATATATATTTAGGCAAAACATCATTACGGTCACATAGGTGTGGTCAACTTTTCCAGTCGTGAAAAAACAAAATCCAAAAATTGTAATTTTTATGTTAAAAAAAAAGATGTCATGAAAATTTGAAACACCGATAAATCGTCATCGCTGCTTTTACTAAAACAACTTCGCACCGACCATAGGTCTATCAAACACGATAGATGCCTCAAAAAGAGTCCAAATCTACAACCAAGTTAAAGAATTTGAGAATTCGGCTAATTCTAGAGGCAAAAGCCGGCGAATCTGAGCTGAGTGACCGAGTCAAAGGTGAGTTAGAGGTGTATGAATTATGTCTTTTCATATCCCCAAGAAAGGAATATGATGATTGTTGATCACTTGATCATCACATTACTTGAAATTCATAGTACTTGAAATTCATAGTAATTGAAATTCACGAATCAAAAATCACAATCGACGATTAAGAAAAGACATAATTCCTCAAAATAACAAAATTGATGCAACCCTAAAATCAATAAGCCACTTAATATTTGGCAAAAGAGCATGTAATTGTAAGTTTGTAATAATTTGCATTAACAAAAAATTGTAAGAAAGTAAAAATTGAGCAAACAAGAAGAAAACTGAAAGTTCTTTATAAGTTTTTTGAGCAATCATGAGGTACTAAAAATCAATCAAACTATCAAAGCAAGCATATTTTATCGTAATAAATATTGAGGAGAAATCTCACTAAGCAAAACAATAACGAATTAATTTTAAACATCCAAAGCTTCGATCTCACTTTCTCAGTTGGTTCTTTCTCTGGTTCTGATGATTAGATCACAAACCAAACTTAATTATTGTTCGTCCGACCTCGCCCAACTAAGGCTTTGTTTGGCACGGTAACTTGCTCCCGTGCATGAGTTTGGTCAAAACGTCGTTATCATAGAATGTATGTTTGACAAGACAAAGGATATGACCGCTACCTAAAAAACAAACTAGTTTTGAGCCTAAAATGCATGAATTGTTTTAGGTGAGGTCGTGCGTTCACGAACGATAGTTCATGACCACCGTGTTCACGATCTCCACAACCGTGCCAAACTAAGCCTAACTTCATTCACTTTTACGTTTAAAAAAAGCAAACATGCATTCTACGATGGTGAAGTTTTAATTTGTTCAAACTCACCAGAGGAAAAAAGCTGCACCAAATTAAATGTGTTAAACCACCACACTCATTTTCCATTCCAAAATTCGGGTCAAAGATAGGAGAGATGGGGCCTATTATATATAAGTACGAGTGAACCGTCTGCGTAAGCGGTCTGAGACTAATCTCGACATGACTTTTTTTGGTTCACGCTGGACCGTCCAACACGCTCCCTCAGCATGAACCTAGCTCTGATAACATGTTGAACCACCGCACTCATTTTCTATTCCAAAACTCGGGTCAATGATAGGAGAGGTGGGGGCTATTAATTACAAGCACGGTGGAGTTTAATTTTGTTCAAACTCACCTATATATTTTTGCAAAATAGTAAAAGTATTTGTACTATTAAATATATTAATATAGCACCGCAAATCTCAGGAACCAGAACAAAGCCATCCCCTCCTGGATCTCAAAGCAAGAACAGTAGCTACATAGAAAAAGGAGGACGAAGAAGACCACAACAAGAGAGAGAGAGACAGAGAGAGAGAGAGAGAGAGAGAGAGAGAGAGAGAGAGAGATCTAGAGAGAGAGAGAGCTATAATAAGTGAAAGTAGATCATGGAGGAGAGCCTGAAGTCCATGTCCATGGACTACCTAAACCTCCTCATCAACGGCCAGGCTTTCAGCGACGTAACCTTCAGCGTCGACGGCCGCCTGGTCCACGCCCACCGCTGCATCCTCGCCGCCCGAAGCCTCTTCTTCCGCAAGTTCTTCTGCGGCGCCGCCGATCCGCCCCAAGCACTCCTCGACCCCCACAGCCCCGGCCGCTCCGCGCCGCCGCCGCCGCCTCCGTCCAGAGGCGCCGTGATTCCGGTGAGCTCCGTCGGCTACGAGGTGTTTCTTCTGCTGCTGCAGTTTCTGTACAGCGGACAGGTGTCGGTTCTCCCGCAGAAGCACGAGCCCCGCTCGAACTGCGGCGATCGAGGGTGCTGGCACACGCACTGCTCCGCCGCCGTCGACCTCGCACTCGACACCCTCGCCGCCGCCCGCTCCTTCGGCGTTGACCAGCTCGCTCTTCTCACGCAGGTTCCATATCGCTGATCCCCGCTCTCTGGTTTTTAGGGTTTCCCCCTCTCCTATAACTTTAATTTTTATAACAATAATAATAATAATAATAATAATTCAATATAAATCTCAAGAACTAATTATTTACATGCAAAATAAATGAATATAAAACCATATCTCCCATCCGAGAAAGCTAATTAAAAACTCCATTTTTGACACTGATCATTCCCAACGCTAAAACAAACAGGTCGATCTCTTCTAAACAGTTTAGAATTTGTACTCATCCACATAGGGATCTTAATTTACTCGGTTCTTTTTGGAAAATCAAAAGTCTTTCCTTTTTCTTCGGCAATGTCTAGCTACTTCTTTTGGATACTGTAGCGATAGTATGATCATTGCTGTGTGATCCATCACAGCGAGCAGCGTTTTTAAAGCCTACTACTGTTCAGCACTGCTTTTACATTATTGTCGATCTCCCCCTCATCTTCTACACTGTTGCTCTTCAGTAAATTAAAAGTGGGGTGCAGCTCTTCTAGCTGTAGCTTAATTGGGCCATTTTAATTCTTTGAATGCCTTGTTGTTTTGTGAGCATCCAAGATGAGCTTAAATATGCCGTCGATCCACCGCCCGGCGATCAAACTCTCGCCGCCGCCGGAGCGCGTTCTAGTGAAAATACCCTAATGTTAGAGCCTATATATACTTTATATTGATTTATTCTCTACGTACTACCTTTAAGAGCTATTTTGTTTACTAGTGTTTAAATTAAGTAAATTCAAATCAAATCAAGGTACATATACTTCAATCTTAATTACAAATATAGGCTCCTTTGGCACAATGGTAGGGGCGGTGAACGATGAACCACGTCGTTCGTAAACGCCCGATTTCACCTAATGAACTTCATTCATTTTTATGTTCAAAATTAAACAAGGTTTTTTTTTAATTTTCTTGATGATGGTCATAATTAATCATTGTCACGCCAAACATATATTATACGCCGTTAAGGTTTTTGGAGCAAAAATGTTACGCTAAAAAGAGCCATAATTGATTTATTTACTATTGTTTATCTTTAATCGATCAAATTCTATTGAAGTATTATTCTATATCTACTTAGGCTGCGTTTGGCACGGCGGTGACAGTCATGAACACGGCGATTATGAACTATCGTTCTTGAATGCCCGTCCTCACATAATTATCTTCATCCATTTTTATGTTCAAAACTAGTTTTATTTTCAATTAGTGAATTAGATTGTGTTTTATATGAATAAGCTTACATATATATTAATGCCATAGTTCCAAATAGCTTTATCTTTACAAGTTTATATATATATATACTTATATAAAAAAAATCGTCATAAAATCACAATTTGAAAATATTGATGCAAATTATATCAGGAAGAATTAATATATAGTAGAGGAATTATATATGTTTTTATAGAATTATCTAACAAAATTTCCTCATTTTTTCTCACAATTCAAATATAATGTATATATAATATATAAATAAATATGTAAATATGGAGTTGCAGAAGCAGCTGGAAAGCATGGTAGAGAAGGCGTCAATCGAGGACGTGATGAAAGTTCTGATTGCGGCCCGGAAGGAGGAGATGCACCACCTCTGGTCCACCTGCTCCCACCTCGTCGCCAACTCCGGCCTCCCGCCGGAAATACTCTCCAAGCACCTCCCCCTCGACGTCGCCGCCAAGCTCGAAGAGCTCCGCCGCACATCCTCCGTCTCCACCTCCCGCCGCAACGCCTCCGACATCCACTCCCCCACCTCCGACCACCACCACCAAAAGATCCGCCGCATGCGCCGCGCCCTCGACTCCTCCGACGTCGAGCTCGTCAAGCTCATGGTCATGGGCGACGGCCTCAACCTCGACGACGCCCTCGCCCTCCACTACGCCGTCGAGTACTGCTCCCGCGAGGTCGTCAAAGCCCTCCTCGAGCTCGGCGCCGCCGACGTCAACTACCCCGCTGGTCCCGCCGGACGAACTCCCCTCCACGTGGCCGCTGAGCTGGTCAGCCCCGATATGGTCGCCGTGCTCCTCGACCACCACGCCGATCCCAACGCCCGCACGGTGGACGGCGTCACGCCGCTGGACATTCTCCGTTCGCTGACGTCGGATTTTCTCTTCAAGGGCGCATTGCCGGGCCATAACGCCGGCAGTACTTTTGAGCCGAACAAACTCCGGCTGTGCCTCGAGCTGGTCCAGTCCGCCGTCATGGTGACGTCGCGGGAGGCGGAGGCCGCCGCGAACCTGAGCTTGGATTCGAGGATGGTGTATTTGAATTTAGGAGTGTCGGCGGCGGAGGCGGCGCAGATGGGCTACAAGATGGATGATGCTGCGGAGGGTGATGGCCGGAGTAGGCGGTCGTCCACCAGTCAAGGGGGAGCTAGCAATCTTAGGCGCTCTTCTTCATCTTCCATGTATTCTCCACGTCAGCATAATCGTAATTTGCCCTAATCTCTCTCTCTCTCTCTCTTCATAATTAATTATTTACTTTTATTTTAGATCACAAAGTATTAATTTGAGTAATATACTATTAATTATTTCCTTTATTTTTTTAAAATTTTATTTGCCATTATTAATTAAGTTAATTGCTAATGATGTATGCTAAGTAGTGTCTATATATCCTCATTTTAAACACGTGGTTTAATATATATATATATAAGATAATAATTATTAACCGATATAAAAACGACATGCTTATTTGGTGCAAAATAATCTAAAGAAGCATCAATAAATCTTCTTTTATGAAATAATTTTAATCAAAATTGACTTAGCTAGGGCTCATTTGTTTTTGTTTGTTATTATAAAATATAGTTTCATTAATTAGAAAATTATGTTTTTGTAATGATTGTATCTGAAAGTAAAATATTTATTTTTGAATAAATTAATTTGAGATGATATATTGAATTTGAATTCATTAATTCAATATCATGAATCATTTTTCTTACATCCATCACACCACATGCATACCCGCTTGCTTGAACTGCTTGGCCGACTCACACCCCGCTCTCTGATGATGATATTGTGTTCTTTTGGCCCTGCGGCTGCGGTCATGAATGCGGTCGTTACGAGCTGACCTCACCCAAGGAACTCGATCCATGCACTTCTATGTTCAAAATTAGTCCTTTTTTTCTTGGTGTTAGTCATAGCTGTTGTCAATGTCAAACATATATGACATTGATGTTTTCCGTCCAAACTCTCAGGAGCGGGCTCAGGAGCACGCCAAACAGACCCGGACGTCGTTGCTCCTGATCAGCTTTCTGGCTAACGTTGTCGATTGCTTGGATGTTGCAACATGCTTCCCATTGCTCCCGAGCGATGCCGCTAAACTCGTAAAGCCTCCAAAACTTCAATCTCGTGGAAACTGATGACTCAAACCCAAAAACTTCAATCTCGTGGATCAATTCATGAGTTGGGCGGGTCCGCAAGCTCGTATTCAAATCTTGGTCTGCAGTTATTAACTTATGAATGATTAAAATACATTAATTATGTGGGTAGATTAAATTATATATCTATATATATTCGGTAGGGACGGCGACTTTCTGCGGGGCCGATCTATATTTATATTAATATATATAACTTAATTTAATTTTGTTTAACAAAAATCATATGGTGTGATGGTTGTCATTTTTGATTGACATAGTGGTGACCTGTGTTCAATTTTCACCATTGACAAATTTTGTTAGATTAAAAAACAGGTCATATGACACTCATTTTTCAATAAATTTAGGGATTAAATCGTAATTTCATGTTGTAGGGTACTCTACTCCTTCATAGTTTTAGGTCACACCTAGTAGGTTTATGAGACCTATGAAAAAGTGGAGAGAGAGAGGGAACGATTTGATCCGACGGCTGATGAAATATCATGCCAAATTCAACGGCCGTAATCATTTCAACGACTTTAAAATTCATGAGTTTGATATTTCTTTATATATGGTAAAGATATGAACAGATACAATGTTTGAATTATATTAAAATTAGGAATCCGTTAAATGTGCATAATCTATTAGTTAAATATATTCCTATTGGTTCATTGGTTGGTAAGACTTTAATTTTATATATATACATATATATATATATATATATATAATTAACAATACTCTCTCTCTCTATATATATATATAATGGAGGTCCATGTGAGGGGTTTCAAGAGGGAGACAGCAGGAATCTAAGCTAGCTTTTGTGGACCATCCAATATCTTATCTTTCTCTCTCTTCTCTCTCTCCACTATCTAGTCTCTCTTTCTCTCTCCCCTCTCTCTTCTCTCAATATCTCACACAATTTTTCTATACGTGTGTGTCGTTCCAATCTCTAGGTGCGGGATTTTATTTTAAATCAATTTCGTTATATTTTTATAAATGGACTGTATTCTTACAACTTTCAGATCAACTGTATTCTTGAAAAAAAATACAAATCCGCACATAGAGATGGAACGATACTCGCACATACAAATTGCTCCCCTTGCCCCCATATCGTATCTGGTCTCTCCCCCTCTCTATCTCCTCTTTCCGCTCTCTCTCTCTATCTCCTCTTTCTCTCTCCACCCCTCTCGCCTTCTCTCTCTATTTTTGTTGCTTCATATCCGTACCACTTTTGTTTCTATTAGTAGCACATGACCTACGTACAATGCCCTATAAATATAAATAAATATTAGACACTCTCTCTCTAGTCTCTCTCCCCCATATCATTAAATTAAGTGATAGCTATTAGTTAGCACCAGTGTAAATATTAGTCCACTACTTACTGATAATTAATGTTTAAATATATCGAGGGGCGGGGGAAGCAAGCCGGTGCATTTCACAAAGCTTCCCTTCGTAAATGATATGCACTCGTTTATATAATTCTTCGAGGTTCATTTAGCTGCATCTCCACCTTGAGAGTGGAGTTAGCGACGGAGTGCTAACTCCCATGACAATGAGAGTGCATGGGGAACAAACCGCCATAACCATCGGAGCCCGCTTATGCGCGAAGCAAAGCCGTACCCCGCCACTGTCGGTCGAGACCGCACTCCGCATAGTAGGGGAGGCCCAAACTGCACCCCACTTAGCAAGCTAAGTATTCCTACATTCATCGCTCGATCAAAATGCTCATGTTTTCGTTGCGTGCTCAGAACGCTCATGTACAACCTTGTATTCGCCGAGTGGGCCCCCGAGACCCAAGGAGTCTTTTAAGACATTGTTTTCCAGCAAAGTCTAAGACAGGAAGAGAGGGGAACGAGCGATGGAGGCGGAGGCCTCCCGCTCGCCCAGCTCGTGTAGGAGGCGAGCGGTGGAGGAAGGAGCCTCCCGTTCGCCCAACCAGCAAGCCGGGGGGCGAGCCAGGTAGGTGGGCGACCTCCCGGCTCGCCCCGGCCCAGCAGGGGCAACCCCAGGTGGGGGGGGGGGGGGCGACCTCCCGGCTCGCCCCGCCCCAGCAGGGGAGAGCCCAGGAGGTGGGCGAACTCCCGGATCGCCCCGCCACAGCAGGGGGGCGACCTCCCGGCTCGCCCTGCCCCTGCAGGGGGCGAGCCCAGGAGGGGGGCGACCTCCCGCCTCGCCCCGCCCCAGCAGGGTGTGAGCCCAGGAGGTGGGCGACCTCCCGGCTCGCCCCGCCCCAGCAGGGGGCGAGCCAGAGAGGTGGGCGACCTCCCGGGCTCGCCTAACCAAGTCAGGGGGTGGGGGGGGGGGGGGGGCGAACAAGGGAGGAGGTCAGCCCCCTCTCGCCCGGCCCCGGGAAGGCGTTCTGGACTGCGTTGTTTAGTGCCTCGGAACAGTGGGATCTGGCGGTTCGCAGGACAAATCCGGGGGTATTTTCGTAATCCCGTAGGCCAGAATCTGTCTATTTGCAGACCCGGTTCCAAAAACTATAAATAAGCCCAAGTGGGCATCATTTGGAGGGACATCTCTTTTGGGCCTCCTCTCCCCCTAAGTTCCTTTGTTGGGTGGAGAGAGCCTCCAAAGGTGACCAAGCTTAGCATTGGCTTGGGAGGGGAAGCGCTCTAAGATCTTCCGGGTGTGTGGTGGGACCTCCTCGCTAAGCCCTTGGCCTTGTTCCTAGTTCCTTAGCCTCTTAGCCTAGAGCTCTTCATTGGGAGGAGTAAGTGTGAGGTCACCCCTCAACTTGTTGAGGGCCCAAACTCCTCGAGAGATCAATTTATTGGTTTCAACATTTTGGTGCGGTGAGCGTGAAAAGTGACCAGCACAAGAAACTCTCAACCAGAGCTCCATGGCTGGAGGTGGAGGAGGATCCGGCCCAGGCCACTCGCAGCCCCCGGTGGCTGGAGTGACGTTGGAGATGATTGAAATTTTCAAGCGGGAGGTCCTGCAGACCTTGCAGCTAGCTTTCGCCACGAGAGGCGAAGGAAGGCGAGGATGTGGTCCAGAGGTCCCGCCTCAGTAGGTGGGCGAGAGTACTCCTAGCCAGCAATCCAGGAAGGAGGTTCCAGCGGGGGGGGGGGGGGGGGGGGGGGGGGGGGGGGGGGGAGTGGGGAGGTGACATGCCCCCACTCGCCAAGCCGCACCCCATGTGGGGTGCGGCCAAGCTGCACCCCCTTGGGGCGCGGCCAAGCAAAGTCGCGCCCTCGGGTGCGGCCGCGCCGCGCCCACCTTAAGGTGCGGTCGAATCGCTCTCCCCCATAGTAAGGTTGGGGTGAGTCCCCCCTCTTCCGGCTCGCCACACGCTTTTCGGACTCCGGACTCCGTTCGAAGCAATTCCCCGTTCGCTACGCGCTCAGAACACTTCTGAGCGCGCTCATAGCACTTTCACATTTCGTGCACGCTCACTTTTTGTCTTTCTGGCATGCTCATTTTGTCTTTCTAGCATGCTCACATTTTGTCTTTCTAGTTTCTCAGATTGCAGGAACGTCTTGTCGCCTTTTTCGTCTTCAGCAAAGCTTCCCGAATTGCCCAAACTGCCCGAACTGCCCGAACTGCCCGAGGGTAAGACGGTCATTTATAAAAAATGGCGATCCGTGTGCTCTGAATCGGAAAACGTGATTCGTCCGCCAGGTGGTTACGGTGGTTACAACGGCAAAATTACCGGGCTACCCCCGGCCAAAGCTATAAAAGGAGCCCAGAACCTTCATTTGGGGGGACCTTGCCTTCTGCACCCGGGAGAGCTCCTTGAAGATTTTCACGGAATTCTCCTTCGGCGCTTGAAGATCTCCTTCGTGGACTTGAAGATTTCCTTCATCCCGAAAGACGACTCAGCATTCTCACTTTTGTTCTCCGGAGCATCTCACTTTTGTTCTCCCGGAAGGCGACTCAGCATTCCCACTTTTGTTCTCCAGTATTCTCAGAAGGAAAAAGACTTAGTTTTTCTGGAGGTGGCCTGTCACCTTCGGAACTCTCTCCCTCTCTCTCTCCCTCTATTATTGTAACGAGCAGTGGCTTGTCGCGCTCGAGTTCTAAGTCCCTAATTGTAACCCCGCAGAAGATAGTGGAAGTTTAGTCGGCACAGCTCCGGCCGCGTGGTTTTTTACCCTTTCCGGGTTTTCCACGTTATAAAATCTCAGTGTACTCAACGAATCTCTTTTTGACTGTTTTCCACGTTATATATATATATATTAATGTTGAGATTATTGAAAATAAAAAACATTTAGAAAGCAAATCAAATTTCTTTTCTTATATACATTTTGAATAAATTAGAATTTATATGATTTTTTTTATTAAAAAAAATTATTTTGGGGCTTAGCCCAATTCTAATACAATTTGATGGGCTTAATTAAGGCGTTCAACGGCCCACTTAATCCCACTAGTTAGAAGCCCGCTTTGCTGGTGCCTAATGCTTCTTTAAATCATATTTCTAATGCAATTTCTATTAATATTTGCATGGTGTTTATATAAGCAGTCCATGAATACCTAATCGCAGCCCATAGATAATAACAGCTCAACAAAGTAATATTAGCAGCCCACGGTATATTGGCAACACAAAATTTAATTTTGTTAAAAAAACATACTAATTTCACATGCACAGTTATGTCATTTAAATCATTCGGTGTCACTTCAAATGATTGAGATGTTGATTTATTTCGAGATAGATTAAAAGAGAAAAAACTTGTTCAAAAATATAAAACAAGCAATAACATTGTTATCCACTAATATCAGCAAAAGAAAGTGCAATAACTCATTAGTAGATATCTGTTTCAAATCTTGACCAATTTTTTGTTCAAACAAATTATACAGAAAGACAAACCCCAAAACTAAGATTGGATACGAAGCTCGTAGAGTCGATCAGGCGATTTAAAATTAAGCACTGCATACAAACTAATAGTTGCTTTAATGAGATCCAATTAAGCCTGCAATTTTCTGAAATTAGAAATCATAGAGTAGAAATTGTAATCTCTAAATTCTCTGTTTGGATTTGCTTCCACTGAATGGGATGAAGGTGTTGGATCTTACGGCGCCCTTAGAGGGAGGGGGGGTGAATAAGGGTTTTATGAAATTTTAAATCTTAATTATATATATTTATCAAAGTTTGTGATCAAAGTTTAAGAATATTTTATAAGAAAATATATTTTGATATCTCAGAAAAGATTGTATTGAAGATTCCTTTTTAAACAAGAGAAACACAACTTTTTGTTAATTGTTGCTAACGCCTGGCGTTAAGTGTTAACGCTGGGCGTTAGCTCTCCAGAAAATATTCCTTAGCACAAAAAGATTGTTGCAGTGATTTTACTTATAAAATCTTAAATGAAATACAATTCCAGAAAATCAGAGATAATGAAAACGATTATTGTATTTCAAAGATAGTTACACAAATGTTAATTTTAATACTTTGATGAAAATATAAATTAAAACTGTTGGGTATTGTATCCACAATAGCCTTGATTTGTAGAAAGTCAACTTTGAACCAAGGCTGAATTGTTTGTGTATTTGATTTGGTTTTCTAGTAATGTTCTTGCAGGTTCACTTTGCTAAGTGTAGACCAATGTCAGGTCACAATGGGTCAATAAGCACAGTCTCATGCAATGTAATTCTTCATTGTATGAGGTATGGGGTTGACTCATGTGTGGTCTCTCAATTGGGATACACTTTATGATCAAGACATCAAAAAGTTCAAAGCCTTGGTGTGCAGTTTTGGTCTGAAGACAAAAGAAGATTTTCTCTAAGTTAACTTTTCGAGAAGTAAGTAGACTTTCCGAGAAGTCTATATGAGCTTTCGAAAAGTCCTTCTATGCTCTCGAGAAGTCCTTGTTTGTTTTCGAGAAGGGTTGGTTCAGAAGTACTTTTGTTTTCGAGAAGTCTTTTCTCTCTCGAGAAGTACTTCAGTTTTCGAAAAGTCTTTTCTCTAAAGGTTGTTCTCGAAATAGTTCTGAAGTTTTCGAGAAGTTTTCTTGTATTTCTCGAGATGTCTTTGTTCTCTCGAAAGGTCTTACTTGTTTTCAGGAAAAGCTCTTTTCTAGCTGATTTCGAGAAGTATGTCTTAGCTTTCGAGAAATCCTTTTTCTCTCGAGAAGTCCGGTCTTGTTTTCCTTGATCTTTCTCTCTTGTAAAGCTGTTTTCGAGAACTAGCCATATCTCTCGAGAAGTATTGTAATTCTCGAGAAGTCTAATCCTTCATTTCTCGAAAACTTTGTTTTTCCGGTTTTGACGACAAGTCCTTTCCGTCAGTATGACGTGACGTCTTTCCTTGTCTTAAGGTTAAATCGTTAGGTTGTATTATATATAATGATTGCTCCTTAAGATTGCATATGAAGAAGTATTAAGTCTTATCATCAAGTTTTCAGAGCCACAAGATCAGAGCTCGTACTTTTCAAAACCCTAATCTGATCCAAGTTCGTCGTCAAGTGCCGCGCATCGCCATCATTGGAGATCGATCGTGAATTTCCTGAATTCGTCTCCAAGGGAAGAGGAAGGTCTTTCGATCTTTGCCTTACGTGTTTTGATTCAGAAGGTTCGATCAAGATCCTTGAAGATCTGAGTTGCGCCATATCGATTCTTCTTCAATATCAAGCCGAAGCTGTTTCTATCACAAGAAGGAAGAAGATCGTCATCATAATATTCAGATCTTTTGGTGATTAACAAGTATATTCTTTATATCAATTTCTTATTTGATTGTAGGAGAGATTGTTCTCCGAGTTGTAGGAGAGGTGTTCTCCGAGTTGTAAGAGAGGGTTCTCTCTGAGTTTGTAGGAGATTGGTCTCCGAGTTGTAAGAGTTTTTGACTCTGAGATTTGTAGGATCGTTCTTGATCCGAGATATAGTGAAGTAGTCAAGTCTAGCTGTGGTGCTAGATTGGCGAGGCCGGCAAGTGGATTACCCAAGAACGGGGAACCACTATAAATTCCTTGTGTCATCTGTGGTTGTGGTTTGCTTTTCATGCGTTCTTTATTTTCAAGATTTTCAATTCCGCAAAAGACGCTGTTATCACCTATTCACCCCCCCTCTAGGTGATTTTAGGTTGGCAATTAGTTATTTCAATTGGTATCAGAGGGAGGTTGTTCTTAAAAGATTAACATCTTAAACAAGATCTCTTCATTCTAATTGCCTTCAAATCATGGAAAAGTGCAAGGAATTGTCTTCGTTGAAATTGCCAATTTGCACAAAGGCTAACTTTCCTATTTGGAAAGAAAGAGTCAGATTCTACATGGAAGCCGCTGATCCAAGAATCTTCCAAGTGGTGGAAGAAGGACCTCATGTGCCAATGACCGCCTCAACAATCAATCCTACGGTTCAAGTTCCAAAGAAAATGATGGACTTAACAAAGGATGAGATCGCTCTCGTTGCCTTGGACAAAAAGGCAAAGAACATTATTGCCAGTGCAGTGGATGATTCAATGTTGCAAAATTTAATTCACTGCAGTTCAGCAAAAGAAATGTGGACATCCTTAATAGTTCTTATGGAAGGTACTGAAGAAGTAAGGGATGATAGAAGATCTCTTTTGAATCAAGAATATGAAGCCTTCAAGCAGAATAAAAAGGAGTGCATTGCCGATGCATATGAAAGATTCTTCAAAATTGTAAACGGTCTGAGAAACTATGGTCGTGAATTCTCAAATGGTGAACTGAATGATAAATTCCTGCGTTCCCTAACAAAAGATTGGGATAGCAAGATTGTTGCAATCAGAGAATTTGGGAAGTTACCAAATCTAGATCCTCAGAATCTGTTTGGGAAACTATTATCCCACGAGCTACAAATGAACATTCGAAAAACAGAAGAAGAAGGGAATAGAGCTTCAAGCAAGGAAAGAACCTTGGCTATGAAGGCTGAAAGTTCTAGAAAAGGCAAAATCTTGTCTCAAATCAGAATACAAGAATCTACTGATGAAGAAGAATCTAAGACCGGCTCCTCCAGCTCAGAAATGTCTGATGGGGAATTTTCTCTAATCTCCCGACAGTTTAAGAAACTGCTGAATAAAAGAAGGCAAATGAGGAACAAGTCATCTTCCTCAGATTATAGACACTCACATCGTGAAGCCGATTACTATAAGAAAGGCTCAAGCACAAATGACAGGTATAAATCCAAACCGAATACACATACTTCTACTGATATTATTTGCTATTGTTGCAATAAGCCAGGGCACATGATCGCTGAGTGCCCTCATAAAAAGAAAGACGGCGGAAGAAAAGATGTGAAGAAACCCACTAATGGGAAAAAGAAAAATGAAAGAAGCTTAGTAGCCAAGAAGGCTAAAACACTGAGCGATAGTGATTCAGATAAATCAAGCACTGAAGAAGAAGCATACTTTGGGCTTATGGCCATGACAGATGATGAAGAAGAACCCCCATACACTGGGAAGGTAAATTCTCACACTATGCTCTCAGATTCAGATTATGCTTCTGCTAAACAGAAAGATTATTTCTCTGATGATGAATCTAATCTTATGACCCAATACACCGAAATGCTCAAGAGCTTTGACAAGTGCCGAAGGGTTGTCAAATCTCAGACCAAGGAGATTATGTCTCTTAAGGAAATGGAAACCAATTTGAGAGAGGAAGTTGAACAACTTTCTTCCTTCAAAGAGGAAGTCCAAGTCTTAAAAGACAAGATCAAAAGCTCGGATGAGCTCCTTGATCGGAGAGCGAATTCTATCAAAGTTTTGGAAGAACAGCTAGCCGCTGAACGAAAGCTAGTTGAAAAGTTTTCACAACCTAAAACAATTCTTCCACTCATTAATAGATTCACTGCTCAAGCAAGTACTAGTGGATTAGGTCATGTGGCAGGTCCTAGTAACACTACTAAGGGCATACATGCCAAAAAGAAATTCATGAGTGCTAAGAAAGCCACGATTGAAGAGAAAGGGAAAGCCCATCAAAAACATGTACCATTTCAGAAAGTCATATTTCCCTCAAACATTTATGACATGCAAAGCACTTATGGTCACTTGACCCGACAAATTAAGTCTGGACCCGTCAAGGACTATAAGGGATGGACTAGACCTCGAAACTTCGGAGATAGTGTTTTCAAAGCATCTCATGAAGAGATAAATCTAAGAGATTATGGTCCTTACGTTCATGGACATAATGAGAAGAAAGCACCAATTGTAAAGGCTGTTGCACCAAAGTCTAATGAGATAGCATTACCTTGTGTATGCTGTACTCATGAAACATCTTCATCCAGAAGGGTTGCTCCTGCCAAAACCAACGTTCAAAGAGTTAAGCAGGAAAATATTAAGAGAAGGTACAACAGGTTTAACTGTTGGTGTTGCGGCAAAATAGGTCACTTTGCCGTAGACTGTTGGTTCAATTTTACATATTCCAAGAGACCACAGATTAACAATGCAAGAAAGACCACTCGCAATGTTAATGCTCTTCGTGGTACTCAACTAACAAAGGACCAAGGACCCAAATTTGTTTGGGCTCCTAAGGCAAAATAATTTGTTTATGCAGGTATGTCCAAAAGCCATCAAAAATCCTATCTGGTATTTGGACAGTGGTTGTTCACGGCATATGACCGGAACAAGAAGCCTTTTGCAAAATTTCATTCCTGTTGAGAATGGCCCAAAAGTTATATTTGGCGGATCTGACAGAGGAATAACAAAAGGTTATGGTATGATCTCTAATGGTAATGTATCCTTTTCGGATGTTGCTTATGTGGAAGGATTGGAACATAATCTGATAAGCATAAGTCAGCTTTGTGATAAAGGGTACATAGTTGATTTTCGTAAAGACAAGTGTTTGATAAAGTCGGCAGAAAATTCCGAAACGATTTTATCAGGCACTCGTCATAGGAATATTTTCTGTTTAAATTTTATTTGTTTATCTTCTTCTACACCAGTATGTCTTTTAGCAAAAGATAGTGCATCTCTTGTTGATCAATGGCATAAGAGATTAGCACATATAAACTTCAAAACTATAAATAAGTTGTTTTCACAAAACTTGGTACGTGATGCTCCAAATATTAAGTGCATTAAAAATAGACCTTGTCATGCATGTGTAAAAGGCAAGCAAACAAGAGCTACTTTTAAAAGCATTATAGGTAAGGATTCAACTAGGTGTTTATACCTAATTCATATGGACTTGTTTGGTCCTTTGCAAATTAGGAGTTTAGGAGGTAAGTCTTTCACGTTAGTTATTGTAGATGATTACTCACGTTTCACATGGGTATTCTTTCTCAAACACAAGTCAGATACGTTTACCATTTTTACTAAGTTTGTCAAGCAAATCCAGAACGAATTTGAATGCACCGTGGTCAAAATCAGAAGTGACCATGGAACAGAATTTGAATCTGGGGCTATGACAGATTTTTGCGAAAGTCAAGGTATCTTTCATGAGTTTTCCTCTCCTCGAACTCCACAACAAAATGGGGTAGCTGAGAGAAGGAATAGAACACTCATTGAGGCTTGCAGAACCATGTTGAGTGACACTTCTCTGCCCGAATATCTTTGGGCTGAAGCCGTCAACACTGCATGCCACGTGCAAAACAGAGCACTCATAAACAAAAACCATGAAAAGACTCCTTATGAACTACTAAAAGGCAAGAGACCAACCATCTCTTATTTTAGAATCTTTGGTTGCAAATGCTTTGCACTTAATAATGGAAAGCATTACAAAACCAAGTTTAGCGAAAAGAGTTTTGAAGGTATTTTCGTAGGCTATAGCAGTCATAGTAAAGCTTATAGAATATTTAATAAGAAAACTCTAGTGGTAGAAGAATCAATAAATGTTGTATTTGATGAAACGAGCGTGCTTCATGGCATCTCTTCTAGTTCTTCTATTGAAGGTGCAGGTTCAAAGACACAAAATATTACCTTAGATGAGCCAGTCAAAGATGATGCTCAAACCTTCGTCAAGATTTCTTCCCCAATCACAAATGAAGAAGAAGATCATATTGATGAAGAACCAGCACAAGCGGAAGAAGACATTCAAGGAGCTGATAATACTCCTGATGTTCAAACTGATGCAAGGAACCTTGAGTTCAGACATATGAGAGATCACCCTATTGATCAAATCATAGGAGATCCTCAAGTCGGCATTAGAACAAGAAGAGGTACTACTAACGAAATTATGCATTTAAGTTTTCTTTCACAGGTAGAACCGAAGAAGTTTCAAGAAGCAAATGAAGACCCCCACTGGATAATTGCAATGGAAGAAGAGTTAAATCAATTCAAGCGTTGCAAGGTGTGGACACTAGTTCCTAAACCCAAGGGTAAAAATATTATTGGAACAAAGTGGGTTTTCAGGAACAAATTGGATGAAGATGGAACAATTATAAAAAATAAAGCAAGACTTGTAGCAAAAGGCTATAGACAAGAAGAAGGGATCGACTTCGATCAGACTTATGCTCCAGTAGCAAGACTTGAAGCAATCAGATTGTTCTTAGCTTATGCTGCATACAAAGGTTTCACCGTATACCAAATGGACGTTAAGTCAGCTTTTCTAAATGGCAACTTAAAAGAAGAAGTATACGTAGATCAACCTCCAGGTTTTGTAGATTCTGAACACCCTGATTACGTTTACTTATTACAAAAAGCTTTATATGGGTTAAAACAAGCTCCTCGAGCTTGGTACGAGACGCTGTCTAACTTTCTTCTTGAGAACAAGTTCACAAGAGGAAAGATAGATAAAACATTATTTCTTAGGGAAGTAAAAGGCAAGATTTTGTTAGTACAAATCTATGTAGATGACATTATTTTTGGCTCTACAGACGACAATCTTTGCAAAAAGTTTTCAAAACTTATGCAGGGAAAGTTTGAAATGAGCAGTATGGGTGAGCTGAAATATTTCTTAGGACTTCAAGTGAAACAATCTGAAGATGGAATTTTCATCTCACAGACGAAATTCACCAAGGAGTTGATTAAGAAATTTGGAATGGAGAGTGCAACCTCTATGAGGATTCCAATGAGCTCAGCTATGTCTCTGGACAAGGATGAGAAAGGGAAACCTTTTGATGAAACCAAATACAGAAGCATAATTGGCTCATTGCTCTACCTTACTGCTAGTAGACCTGACATAATGTTTTCCACATGTGTATGTGCTAGATATCAGGTGAACTCTAGGGAATCTCACTATACTGCTGCAAAGCGAATTTTGAGATATCTTAAAGGCACACCAAATCTTGGCTTATGGTACCCAAGAAGTAATGATAGCGAACTAATAGGCTATTCAGATGCAGATTTTGCAGGTAGCAGAGACGACAGGAAAAGCACTTCCGGAACATGCCAATTTATCGGAAGAAGGCTTATATCCTGGAGTAGCAAGAAGCAGAATTGTGTTGCAATCTCAACAGCCGAGTCAGAATATATTTCAGCAGGCAGTTGTTGCGCACAACTTCTATGGATAAGGAACCAGCTTCAAGACTACAATGTGAAGATAAAGAATATTCCAATGTTTTGCGACTCCTCCAGTGCAATTGCTATAGCAAATAATCCGGTCTCACACAGTCGGACAAAGCATATTGAATTAAGATATCATTTCATCCGAGAGCATGTGGAGAATGGGGATATCAACTTACGTTATGTCTCCACGGATAAGCAAATAGCAGATATATTCATGAAGCCGCTGGATGAGACCAAGTTCTCTTTCTTCAAGACGGAACTTGGAATGCTCAACATGGAATAATGGTCAACAAAGGAGAAGAGAAGGAGATAAGTCTAAGTCAATTCGTCGAGATGACTCGGGTCATTCCGACGAATCCTGACGAATGCTGACAGGTCATTTTGGCTGGGTTGTGAAGAAAAATCAAGAAGAAAAATCCAAGTCATCATTAAAACTTCTCGAGAAATGAAGTTAATATCTCGAGAAATGACTTACTTTTGGAAGAAGATAAAAGTTTTCGGAAAAATGAATTCATATTTCTCGAGAAATGGGTTATCCCTCGAGAACTTTATTTTTCTCTCGGAAGATGATCGGCAGAGTTTTGATACTTCTCGAAAACTTTTACGACCTCTCGAGAAATGACTTATACTTCTCGCAAACTTTAATTTCAATTTTCGAGCATTCGAAGAGCCAGGTACGCGTAAACTTTATTCTGTTTAAACTTAAATCAAATTAATTGTCACATCAAAACCAAGCTATAAATAGAGTGTCGAAATGAGTTAAGAGTTCACGCGAGGTTCTTCCATCGTCTCTCGAAAAGTGCCGACGGTTCATCTACTCTCTCGCAAATCGACATTCCAGTTCGCATTCAGACCTACATTCTCTCGTTCCAGCACTCACTTCAAGTTACTCTTACGATCGATGGCTCCTTCCGGAAAACCTAAGATCAGCGTGGGCAGTGAACTCGTGCGTGAAGGTCTCCAATCTTTGTCAGATGAGTTTCAAAATCTTTTCTATCTTATAGATGCAGCAGGACTTTCGTTTTTGCTAGAACATCAGTGTCGTATTCTTTTTCAAGAAGTGGAGGATTTGTTTATCAACATCAAAGTGCACAAAAGCGGAAATAGGATGAAATCTATGGTTGGAAATTTCAAAATCAAGATTAATCCAAAATCCCTTTCCAAGTTTTTGCAAATTCCTCTTATAGCAGATGAGGATTCTTTGAGTAATGAGGATTGGGCTCATGCCCTAATGTTCTGTGGATTGGATAAAGGAACTACAACTATTCGTAGACAAAAGATGAGTGATGTGGGAAAGTTGTTAGTGGACATTATTTCAAAGGTTTTACTTTGTCATACTGGGAGCCTAGGTCATGTTTCTTCAGATGTATTCTGTTTAGTAGCAACAGTGATTTGTGGTAAAAGGTTCAGCTGGGCAGATTTCTTATTCAACAAGATCAAAGAAAGTATAATGAGTCCCAATTTTGCAAGGATTCTATCTCTCTATCTGAATCAGCTTGATCCAGTTGTGTTTGACATGTCCAAGGGAGCCATTATTCATCATTTAAAGAAGGTAGATGTTGTCACTATGCAAAGGTGGAACATCAGGATTAATAAGCCAGCAGCAGGTGCAGGTCCCCAGGGGGAGCCTATTACAGCAGCTCCTTCAGTTCATGAGTTTGAAGCTCCTGCTCCTCCTTCTCCAGAACCATCAACAACTCCAGCTCCACCTCCAGCTCAACACAGTTCAGTTCCAGCTCCAGATTCATCTCCAGCTCCTCAAGACTCCACTCCTCCAACAGATACAGTTCCTTCTCCTTCAGCTCAAGATCTTTCAGAACAAGTTGCTTCAGAACAGGTTGTTCATGTCTCCCCTCCTCCAGCTGTAAATGAGGACTTTGTTGATTCCACCATAGCAGATGTGGTGAGTGAGATTTTAAAAAGTGCTGATGATGTGCATAGCACTAGTGACCACTTGGGTGGGTCAGGGGCAGATTTTGACTTTAATCTGGAAGCAGATGATGTTTCAGTACATGATTCCTCTCCTCCCCCAGTACATGTTGAGGGGGAGCAAGAACCTTGTTTAGACTCAAACAAGGATGCTCAGGATAATGTTATTTTGTTATCTCCTGTGAAGCTTCCAAGTTCAGTTGTTATTGAAGATATCCCAGAGGAAGTTCTGCCAATCCCTCCTCCTCCATTTCTTTTTGATGAAAATTCATTTCTTGGAAAAGTTGAATTACTACTTCAAAGACAGAGTGCAAAAATAGATTACTCCTTCAAGGAAGTTCATGCTAGAATTTCAGATGTTGAAACAGAGATGTCCAAGCAGTTGAAAGAATTCAAAACCAGTTCAGATCAACTAAAAGAGGTTGTTATTCAGGGAGGAAAGGCTATTGATCACACCATAGAGGGTGTAGCCACAGTGCTAGCTGAAGTTATTCAAGTAAGAAAAACTCAAGAAAACATGGCTTCAAGGGCAGAAGATAATACCTTTAAGGTTATTGATGAGGTAGGCCAGTTCAAGGAATCAATTCTCCAAACCCTCTCTGTAGAAGTCAGAAAGGGGGAGGACAGTATAACTGAGAAAATGACTGGGCTAATTGATCAAACTCTTTTTGATTTTCACAAGCATTTAATTAATAAGTTTGACCAGTTGTCTCAAGGTGTCCAACAGCAGGTAAATGAGTTAAAAGACTTCACTTCCCAAACTGCTGTTTGGCTACATCATGAAATATTTCCTGATTTGGGTATTGACCCTGCTCAACCTCCTCCAAGCTTTGATCAAGTTCAATCTGAAGCTCCTCAGTTTTCTCCAAGACCAGCAAGGAAGTCTGATGATATTTCTTCAGTAGAACCTCAATCTTCTAGGCACTATTCTAGAAAAAGAAAGTATGGTGATGGACCTTCTGCTAGCAGATCTATTCCTGGCTCCAGCTCAGCAGGCTCAGGCAAAGCAGTGGTAGATGAATCTAAGGCTTATCCAGAGAGTTGGAGTCCAGTTTCTAAAGTTGTAATTCTTGACTCTCTTAAGCTTGTAGAAGAAGGAAATGTAAAACCTGAAGAATTTTACAGCTCTTCTGAATGGAAGAAATATAAGACAAGCCAAACAAAGAGAAGAATTCATTTCAGGAACTATGGGTACAACAATCCAGCAGCTCCAGAAGCTCCTCCCAAGTATCACCCAAAGCCATATGCTTACTTTGAAAGGATAGAAATGCTGAGAAAAAAAAATTCCAATGTCTGAAGTCAAGTCTTTGAAGAACCTTTAAAACATTATTTCTATATGCTGTGTGAACATTAATTCATTAGGCAATCTTACATCTAAATATAGTTTTTGGTTCTGATGTGACAATCATGCTTTTATATTTAGATATTGTTGTTAATGTTCTTTCCAGTATATCTCTTTTATATTTAATATGGCTACAATTCATCTTGGTAAGTAGGGTTCTGACTTCTACAAATAGGGGGAGATTGTTGGGTATTGTATCCACAATAGCCTTGATTTGTAGAAAGTCAACTTTGAACCAAGGCTGAATTGTTTGTGTATTTGATTTGGTTTTCTAGTAATGTTCTTGCAGGTTCACTTTGCTAAGTGTAGACCAATGTCAGGTCACAATGGGTCAATAAGCACAGTCTCATGCAATGTAATTCTTCATTGTATGAGGTATGGGGTTGACTCATGTGTGGTCTCTCAATTGGGATACACTTTATGATCAAGACATCAAAAAGTTCAAAGCCTTGGTGTGCAGTTTTGGTCTGAAGACAAAAGAAGATTTTCTCTAAGTTAACTTTTCGAGAAGTAAGTAGACTTTCCGAGAAGTCTATATGAGCTTTCGAAAAGTCCTTCTATGCTCTCGAGAAGTCCTTGTTTGTTTTCGAGAAGGGTTGGTTCAGAAGTACTTTTGTTTTCGAGAAGTCTTTTCTCTCTCGAGAAGTACTTCAGTTTTCGAAAAGTCTTTTCTCTAAAGGTTGTTCTCGAAATAGTTCTGAAGTTTTCGAGAAGTTTTCTTGTATTTCTCGAGATGTCTTTGTTCTCTCGAAAGGTCTTACTTGTTTTCGGGAAAAGCTCTTTTCTAGCTGATTTCGAGAAGTATGTCTTAGCTTTCGAGAAATCCTTTTTCTCTCGAGAAGTCCGGTCTTGTTTTCCTTGATCTTTCTCTCTTGTAAAGCTGTTTTCGAGAACTAGCCATATCTCTCGAGAAGTATTGTAATTCTCGAGAAGTCTAATCCTTCATTTCTCGAAAACTTTGTTTTTCCGGTTTTGACGACAAGTCCTTTCCGTCAGTATGACGTGACGTCTTTCCTTGTCTTAAGGTTAAATCGTTAGGTTGTATTATATATAATGATTGCTCCTTAAGATTGCATATGAAGAAGTATTAAGTCTTATCATCAAGTTTTCAGAGCCACAAGATCAGAGCTCGTACTTTTCAAAACCCTAATCTGATCCAAGTTCGTCGTCAAGTGCCGCGCATCGCCATCATTGGAGATCGATCGTGAATTTCCTGAATTCGTCTCCAAGGGAAGAGGAAGGTCTTTCGATCTTTGCCTTACGTGTTTTGATTCAGAAGGTTCGATCAAGATCCTTGAAGATCTGAGTTGCGCCATATCGATTCTTCTTCAATATCAAGCCGAAGCTGTTTCTATCACAAGAAGGAAGAAGATCGTCATCATAATATTCAGATCTTTTGGTGATTAACAAGTATATTCTTTATATCAATTTCTTATTTGATTGTAGGAGAGATTGTTCTCCGAGTTGTAGGAGAGGTGTTCTCCGAGTTGTAAGAGAGGGTTCTCTCTGAGTTTGTAGGAGATTGGTCTCCGAGTTGTAAGAGTTTTTGACTCTGAGATTTGTAGGATCGTTCTTGATCCGAGATATAGTGAAGTAGTCAAGTCTAGCTGTGGTGCTAGATTGGCGAGGCCGGCAAGTGGATTACCCAAGAACGGGGAACCACTATAAATTCCTTGTGTCATCTGTGGTTGTGGTTTGCTTTTCATGCGTTCTTTATTTTCAAGATTTTCAATTCCGCAAAAGACGCTGTTATCACCTATTCACCCCCCCTCTAGGTGATTTTAGGTTGGCAATTAGTTATTTCAAAAACATTCTTGAAGAGAAAATAAAATCAATTGAATAGAACATTAAAAGACATGATTTTATTTCATAATAAATTGAATACACAAATGTTTGATTTATATAACGATAGAAATCAAGGCGAGAATATGTAAAAACACTTTTTGTTGTTTCACCGGTCCTTCTCCCAAGGACCGGTTGGCTATAGCATATCTATCCCCAGATAAAGCCTCTAGCCACCCCCTAGATCTATCCTTGACCTAGTCTCCACGCACAAGGCGGCGAATTACCCCCTAAGCCACACAAGGACCTAGTCGCCAACAACTGCGACGAATTACCCACAGAATCCTTCCCGGAATCCGACGTTCTCCCCGAACGATTTCTCTACACAAATTACAAAAGGAAAAAGTAAAAGATTACAAGATAAGTAAAGAGAAACTCCCCAAGAAATTCTGAATGTGAAGACGAAGGCGATGTAGATGTTGGCGTTCTTGAAACGATCGTCCTTCGTATGGAATATGAGTTGTAGACCTTCTCCTTCAAAATTCTCTTTAGATCTTCATGATAGCCCAAAGGAGATCTCTTAATTGCTGTACACGAGCCTCTCTTAAATTATTGGAATTCTAGAATCATCTCACAAGGAATGAGAGGAGCTGTACTTTAAATAGCCTCGGGAGCTAACGCGTGGCGTTAAGAGTTAACGCCGACGTTAGTGAACGTGCACTGTCGTGGCTGAAATCGCGCAACCGTCAAGATCGTGGCAGTTTGTGGATTTTCGTCGAACGACATCTTATTTCGTCGAACGTTAACAAATTTCGTCGAACATAATCTCATTTCGTCGAACGCAATTTCGTCGACCGCCATTTTCGTCGAACGTCATCAAATTTCGTCGAACGGACTTTCATTTCGTCGAACGTCATCAAATTTCGTCGAACGGAATTTCATTTCGTCGAACGTCATCAAAGTTCGTCGAACGCAATGTCGTCGAACGGAATCCCATTTCGTCAACCGCAATTTTCGTCGACCGGAACCTCGTTTCGTCGAACGCAAATTCGTCGACCGACATCTCATTTCGTCGAACGGCTAGCGCCCAGCATTAAGACCTAACGCCTGGCGTTGTCTCTGGCTTCTTGACGGATTCATTCTCGATGGCATTTCTTCTCGACGGATTCCTTCTCGACGGAAGTTAACGCGGAGCATTAACAACTAACGCGAGGCGTTAGCTCTCTTTCCAGAGAGTCATCTCCATTCAGTATACTACTAATAGGGATGTGTAGTTATAGTTCCTGTACAACCTGCACACTATAAACACACAAAATACAAGATCAAATACAACACAGTATTTGTTATTCTCAAACCAAGAGATGCGGAACATAGACTCCAACAGAAGACGTCGATTTACAAAGGCGAAGACACTGTTGATCTTCCAAAAGATAAAGCTTGTCTGATGCTTGCTCTTGATCTGCAGGAGAAACTGTTGAAACTTGTATATTAGAAATGCACAAGCCAAAGTAGAGATAAGAGAAATCGTGTATATTAGATTGTGGTAGAAATTACAGAACCACAACTTCTCTTTATATATGCCTATCTTCTATTGTAAGAGTCATGGAGTTTGACTCACCAAAGGCTGACATGTGTTTACAATATCTTCTGTTATTTAACTCCTCTTATATATTCTATTACATTGATGTTTATTGCGACCTTACAAGTCAGCTTACCTATTAACACCCCCATTTAAGCTGAACTAGTTTTACACCCAGTTTATTACGCAGATCCAAGAACCTTGCCCTAGGCAGAGGTTTCGTCGGTAAGTCGGCGAGTTGATAAAATGGAAGCGCAAGTCGATATGCTTCGATTAATGCTGAGTGAGGGGATTTTTTTATAGTGTTATGGCGGCTGTATTGTCGCATTTGATTTTCGTAGCTTCTTCTTCTTTTTCTGCAATTTCTTTTATCAATTCTCGAAGCTAGGTAGCTTCACAACTTGCAGCGCTAAGGGTCATATATTCTGCCTCCGTTGTCGAGAGTGCCACCGATTGTTGCTTTCGAGAACTCCATGTAATTTGATTTTGCGCTAGCATGAACACGTAGCAACTGGTACTTTTTCGATCATCTAGATCTCCACCCCAGTCTGCATCACTAAAGCCATAAAGTTTGAACATTTTACTTTTACAATATAGTACTCCATGATTTTATTGTTCCTTGGATATATCATTGAATGCGTTTAACCGTTGTAAGGTGAAGTTTGGTGAGGGCAACTCATGACAAATCTTGATGCAATGTTAACAACATTCTCTATATCCGGGCAAGTATTGCATAAGTAAATCAAAGATGCTACTATAGATCTATATTTTTCTTCTTCTATCTTTTCATCAGAGTTTAATTTTGAGAGTTTCTCTTCTTGGCCCATTGGAGTGAGGGATAAATTACAGTCACTCATATTGAATTTCTTTAATAAGTCTCTTGCATATTTACTTTGGGAAAAAATATCCAATCTGACATTTGAGATATTTGAATGCTAAGGAAATACTTCATTAAACCTAAGTTGGTCGTTTCATACTTTGATTCCATTTCTTTTTGAAATTGCTGGATCATGTATGAAGAGTTACCTGTCACCAGGAGATCATCTACATAGAGCCCAATCAAGAGAAATCCATCTTTCTTTCTGCTGGTATAGAGAGTGGGCTCACTTTGACATTTACAAAAACCATTTTTATGCAAATATGCATCAATATTTGCATTCCAGGCTCTTGGAGCATGTTTAAGTCCATAAAGAGTTTTCTTTAACCTATAGACTTTATCTTTATATTTTTCTTATATGAATCGTGGAGGTTGATCATCATAGATTTTTTCTGAAATTGTACCATTGAGAAATGCAGATTTTACATCATACTGATACACTGAAAAGTTATAGTTGGGCTGCATATGCTAGTAGTAGATGAATGGTATTCATACGAACTATAAGAGTATATGTCTCTTCATAATCTTTTCCAAGCTTCTGTGTAAACCCCTTTACAACAAGTCGAGCTTTATGTCGTGAGATAGACCCATCTTCATTATATTTAATTTTATAAATCCACTTTAAGTCAACTATATTGTTTCCAGGAGGTTTCACAACAAGGTTCTAAGTTTGTTTTTTATTTATCATCCTCGTCTCTTCAATCATTGCATATTTCCATTCTGGAAGTTTATTTGCTTTTCAAAGCTAGCAGGTGTTATACAAGATAGAGCTAGATCACTAGTTTGATAGATTTCATTCAAACTACATGATTTATGGGACAATGAGTCAGAGCTTGAATCTGAGGATGATTCTTATAGCTAGATGAAAGTACTTTTTCTGTCTAGTTTCTATTCTCTTACTTTATATAGTAACATGTAAGCTGTACATCCAAATATTCTTAAATGTTGTATTGATGGTTGCTTATTAAAGAGCTTTTCATAAGAGGCCAGGTGCTATCTTGTAGAGCCTTTGTAGGAGCTCTGTTCAAGATATGCACGGTGATATTAATAATTTCAACCCAGAATTCTTTTTGGTCAGCTCTTATTAAGCAACATTGTTCTAGTCATTTCTGTTATTGTTTGATTCCTCTTCTCCACTACTCTATTCTGTTGGGGAGACTATGGAGCAGTTAGTTGTCTTCTTATACCATGTTCATAACAGAAAGGTTGGAATTGGGAGGAAGTAAATTCTCCTTCCCTATCGGTTCTAAAACTTTTGATAGAAGATTGAATTGGTTTTCAACCTCCTTTTTAAAAGTTTTGAAAATCTGAAAGGCTTCAAATTTATAGGAGAGAAAATATATTCACATATATTTGTTGAAATCATCTACTAAGAGAAAATAACAGCTTTTACCTCCTATAGATTTTGTTGTTGTTGATCCCCATAAATCTCCATGTATTAATTCCATATGATATTTTGAATTGACTGTAGATGTATGTGGAAATCACATCTTATGAGCTTTTCCTTCTACACAACTTTAGCAGAAAGGATGTTTCTTTATTATTTCTGGAAGACCAGTTACTAACTGTTTGTTCTTCATAAGATAATTGAAGATCTGACTTGCAACCCTGTTTACAGGAGAGGATAGTATTACGATTATTCACAGATAGATCTAAACGAAAGACTCTGTTCTTTCTCATGTGTGCTTAGACAATAAGAGATCATGAATCATGTTCAGTAATACTGCAACAATTTTGAGCAAAAGAAACATTGTAACTTTTTCCTTCCATTTTTGAGGCTCTCCCATCACCTAAGATATTTCATCTTCTTTTTAAAACTATTTTTTTTAAACTATTTTTTTAAAACATTTTTAAAACTATTATTTTAATTGATGGCTATCATAAGTCATAATCTTTATCATGCCAGCAAAAAACCGCGCCAAACAAAGCGAATAAAATCCTGTTGAATAATAATAAGAGCAATGTTATACGCAGACCCGTTTTGGTTGTATGCATGCCGCATTTTTTTTAAAAAAAAATCTCATTTTTTTCAACATGCAGGCCATGGATGACGATCATCTCCGCCGCTGCCCGCATCCATCTTTGTCGCCGTGATTTCGTAGCCGCCCACGACCAACTCCACTGCCTCCGTCGGCGACCATCTCTCGCCTCCGCCGGCGACCATCTCACGCCTCCGCCGACGACAATCTCACGCCTCCATCGGCGACCATCTCCGCCGTCTCCACCGGCGACCATCTCACGCCTTAGCATGAAATAATTGGCCTACATATATTAAATTTGACCTACATGAAATAATTGATGGTCTGCATATATCCAGACTTGCGTATAAGATTGCTCTAATAAGAAAGGGAAAAAAAGAGAGAGAGACAAATGGGTTGTGGTGGTGAACTCCCCTCCAGCCGGAGCTTCTTCCCTCCCCATCTTCCTAATCCTCATCAAAATCTTCTCTCGGCGCTTCCGATTCTACAAATTCTCCGCCTCACGATTCCTTGCGCCGGCCCCCATCTCTTATCCTCCACGCTGGCTCCAAATGCTCTGCTTAAAAGACCGGCCGTCAGAAGCCAACATTCACTTCTCCTGCTTCCATCTTCTTCTTCTTCTTCTCCTCTTTCGCAAAAAGGCGTTCTCTGAGGAGAAAGATGGACTACGTTTATGGACCGGGGAGGAACCATTTGTTCGTGCCGGGGCCGGTGAACATCCCTGAGCCGGTCATCCGAGCCATGAACCGTAATAACGAGGACTACCGCTCTCCGGCCGTGCCGGCGATGACCAAGATTCTGCTCGAAGATGTTAAGAAGATCTTCAAGACCACCACCGGAACCCCCTTCCTCATCCCCACCACAGGTATCTTTCTCATGTACAGTTCAATTGATTTGCTGAACGAGTAATAATGGATTATTGTTTGTTGTCTGCCAAACTGATTCGGATTTTGTAAACCCTAGCTTATGCTCTTGTTCAAATTGTTAGTAACTAAATCTGTGGTGATTTTATTTTCAACAATCCTCAGTCACATGGATTATTGTGTACGAATTTCCTCTTGTTGGTATATACTTGATTCAATTTATTTGCTGAACGAGTAATAATGGATTATTGTTTGTTGTCTCCCGAACTGATTCGGATTTTGTAAACCCTAGCTTATGTTCTTGTTCAAATTGTTAATAACTAAATCTGTGGTGATTTTATTTTCAAATCCTCAGTCACATGAGTTATTGTATAAGAATTCCCCCCTTGTTGGACATGTTTTTTTAGTAACTACTATTCTAAATGAAGATTAATTTATTGGAAAGACACATATATTAATTCTTATTACAGAGAATTAATAAGAGTAGAGGAACACAAAGTTCATAAGAGATTTAACAAACAACCTAGACTTACAAATTAACAGATTAAAACTGTTTTAGTATTGTTGCGGGTCGCTCGACGCTCTCGTAGACCGGTCGAATTGAACCGTCTCAGCTCTATAGTGAGCCGAGCGCGCAATCAGTCAAAGTAAAATGAGACAGTTGACAAGAAGACTTTACGTGGAAAACCCAGAAATGGTAAAAAATCATGGGGGACAGGACACCGCTCGTTGCAAGGGGTGCAGAGAAGTATGAGAAAGAGGAAAATCTCTAAGGGTGAAGGAGATCTTCAAGAGCCTAAGGGAGATCTTCAAGTTACCTTCGAAGGAGATCTTCGAAAGGGAAAGAGATCTTCAAAGGCTGAAGGATATCTTCGAAGAATTCTTCGATGTCGAAGGAGAACTCTAAAGAATTTTCGAAGGCGCTCTGATGGGGAGCAGCCCGCCCGACCTGTTCGGGTCTACTCGCGACGACCACGGGCGCAGTGATGATCGGGACCGCTCATTTCGAGCGGCTCGACAAACTTTGTATTTTTGTCTCTTCTCATTTTTTTATTTTGAGTTGTAATTTTATGTTTTATTTGAGTCTTAGTGTTCGACCAATCATGGCCGTTCATTGGTCCTTAGAAAACTATAAATAGAGGGTGAGGGCTCTCATTCTGGGCATTGAAGATTGGAATCTAGAAGCCAATCCTTGATCACTTCGGTGCCGAAGCCGATTCCGGGTGCGAAGCCCGGGCTTGCTCTTCCCTCCCCACTCCTTGGCCGGCCAAGCCATTACTCCCCTTCTAGTGGCCGGCCAACCCACCTCCCCTTAGCATTTCCCGTCCACCTTCAAGTAACAGCCAACCCCCCTCCTAACAACAGCCTTCAATTTCCCCCTGAAAACAACCGGACATCCACCCCCTCTTCCCCTGAAAACAGTCAGCCCCCTCCTCTCCTGCACCTTGCCGTGGAGCCACCGCCACCCCCTCATCACCTCCCTCTACAACCTATATAGCCGGCCCCAAGCCCCCCCCCCCCCCCCCCCCCCCCCCTCCACCACCTTCATTTCCCCCCACAAAACAGTCCCAATACCCCACAAACACATCTCCGGCGATCACCGGAGTTCGTCACCGACCACCTACGGTGGTTCCCCTATACCCTTAGTTATTAAAGGCGCAAGGCGCAAAGGGGTCTTGGAGCCTAGGCGCAAGGCTCAAGGCGCAGGCGCGCGCCTGCCGAAGGCAAGGCGCAACCACATTCATTTTAAAAAATAAGCATCAAATATCAGTTCATCTTCTTGATCAGATTTTTCATCTATTCTACTCGTTAATCAATCATTACTATCATTTATAACTCTTAAAAAATAGAATTAATGTGGTCACTTGCATCATATCTAAGTCTTAACACTCGATTATGTTTCACAAACACTAAATCATGCAAAAAATATTAAGTTCTTACATTATTTCTTTCTTTCTTTTGGGAAAAAAGATTTGCAACAAAAATCGCTCCCAGACGCGCCTTTTATACTCCAAAGGCACAAAAAAGGCGCTCAAAGGCGCAAGCCTCTGAGCCTGGAGCCTTAGGCGCGCCTTTAACAACTAAGCCTATACCTCCCACACTTATTTCCATCATTTGGAGTTTTCCGGCGATCACAGAAAAACGTCTCCGGCGACCACCACCACCACCACCGACAACCACCTCCGGCCATCTCCAGCCATTAGCCACCTCCACCACCACTCATAACCACCATAACTACCCACTACCTCTCCATTTCCACTTTCCTAAACTTTACGAATTAATTCCTAAAGTTAAGGATAACCACCTCTCCCACTACCCCCTCTACTATTGGCCGGCTCCTCCCATTCCACTAATTCCTAGCCCATTTTCTCCACTTATAACTGAACCCCAATCCCCCTAAATCACTCCCTGCCACAAGCCTACGTTCCCACTCTCAATACCCCCTCACCCAGCCGGCCCCTCTCTGTTTTTCCCCCTCTAATTCACGTGGAGTTCTAGTTGTTGACTCCTCCAATTGCTGCCCTCAACTACAGCCCCCCTCCCAATTAAACCCAGCCCCTATTCCTACCTCTTCCCCTCTCGTGGATCCACAGATAAGTCATCCCCAATCTGCCCACCCCCAATCACACGTGGAGCCACATCAAACCCCAATCCAACACTCACTACCTTGCAGATTTGCCCTGCCGACCCCCCTCCCATCTGCAGGAAAGACTTTCTGTTCTCCAGCACGGCAAAACCAGCCCCTGGGATTAATTCCAGGACTCCTGCTAAGCTTCCACGCCTCTCATACAGCCTCCCCATCCTTTAGATTGCTTTCCAGAAATCCAGAACAGCCATTTTCAGTTGCTTATTGCTGGAAAACTATCTCCCAACACCATCCTAATTGCTGTCCCATTTTCTAGACAGTGTCATGCTGCATCTGAGTGCTGAAAATTGCCCCGGACAGCCCTCTGTGAGCATCTCTAGCCCTCCCCTCTTAATTGTTGTTGGCAAACAAGGTGTGTTGTCATTTCTTTTAGCATTGAGTTTTGTGTTTATTCTCTACTTGTAGAGATAGTGGTTTGTAAGTTTTGTCTTCAATCATTTTGGTCTTTATGATTTCCCATTTAAATAGTATTTGCTTTCGCGCACTCTCGCGCTCATACGCTTCTCTTTGTTATATTGGTTTTAAATTGCTTTAATTCAATTGTGGAAAAATCTAGTTATATGGTTTATAAATATTGGTTTGCAAGTTTGAATTCACCGGACATTTGCATTTGCACTTGCATCTAGCCTTAGGTGTTCATTAGTGCCTTACCCTACGTCACGCTCTCTTGGGCGTTGAAGGCAAGGTGTCTTCAAATGAGGGCTCTGAGCTCCTTTTATAGCTTTGGACAAGGGTTGTCCGGTAATTTTGCCGCTGTAACCACTATAACCACCTGACGGTGATGACACTTTTTGGATATGACCGTCTTGCCTCCCGTGCAATTTGGGCAGTTCAGGCAGAGTCGTTGACGGTGATGACAACGACGAACGAAACCTGCAATCTGGGAAGTTAAGAAAGTTAACTGTTGCGCGCACTGCAAATACGGAGGCGTTCATCGCGCGCTGTGCAGGTAGAGGTGCTTTGAGCGTGCCGCGAATGTGGAGATGCTCTGAGCCCGCCGCGAACGTGGAGGTGTTCGCTGCGCGCCGCGAACGTGGAGGTGTTCGGCGCGCGCCGCGAATGTGGAGGTGTTCGGCGCGCGCCGTGAACGTGGAGGTGTTCGGCGCGCGCCGCGAACGTGGAGGTGTTCGGCGCGCGCCGCGAACGTGGAGATGTTCGGCGCGCACTGCGAACTTAGAGATGTTCGGCACGCGTTGTGAACTTGGGGGCGTTCCGCGCGCTCCATAAATATGGATTTCGGAGGTGTTCGACGCGCGTCGTGAACTTGGAGATGTTTGGCGCACGTCGTGAACTTCGAGACGTTCGGCGCGCATTGTGCACTTGGAGATGTTCGCCGCGTGTCGTGCACTTGGAGACTTTCGGAGCGCATCGTGCACTTGGGGGCGTTCAACGCGCGTCGTGAACTTGGAGATGTTCAACACGCGTCGTTCACTTGGCGTCATTTCGCGCGCGCCGTAAATGTGGACTTACGAGGTGTAGCCAGGAGATACCGGGGAGGTGCGGCCGCGACCGCACTGAAAAAGGGTGGTGCGGCCTTGGCCGCACCCCGGCGGGTTTGGCCGCACCCCATAGGGGGGGCACCTTGGCCGCACCGTGGTGGTGCGGCCCAGTTGGCGTGACGGCCGCCGCACGGCGGTTGCTGTGCGACGGTTTCGCTATTGTTTCCGGACGATAGTTTTGCGTCGGTCTCTCCACTCCCTTCATGGTGGGGTTGACTTTGACCCCACGATGGGTGTGCGGTTAGCGTTTATGTTCGTACGCTCTTTCCGACGTCCGTTTGGAAGACCAAACAGACTCGGAGTTGCACGAGAATTGGCCCGTTGGAATTGTACCGGCGAGCCGGTTGAGGTCGAGACAAAAAATCTCCGTTTTGAGCGAACCCAATTTGGGGAACCCCATCAAGTATGTTCCAGCAAGAATCTAAACTTGAAATGAGATTTGGAAAGAAACTCCGAAATGAAGGTAACATAAAAGAAAGTTTTTGGGTGGAGAAATTAAATGATACTTAGGCTGCGTTTGGCACGGCGTTTTTGTACCGGTGAGTTTGGACAAAAATGTCACCGTCATAGAATGTATGTTTGGCATGACAATGGTTATGACCGCCGCCAAGAAAAGAAAACTAGTTTTGAACATAAAAAGGAATGATGTTCCTTAGGTGAGGTCGGGCGTTCACGAACGACGGTTCATAACCACCGCGTTCACGATTGCTACCGTCATGCCAAACGGAGCCCTAAGATGACTTTACCGACGCTAAATATGTCGACGAAAATTGCTTGGCGGGGGAAGAAAATTGAATAGAAAGTGGTAGCGATCTTCCGCACATTATCAATATCTCATGTTTGACTTCAAAGCATATATTGGGTTGTTTAATTAAGCCATTTCCTTCCTGCATCAACCTGCATCAACACTTACTTTACGTCTATAAAACAACATTATTTTTATTAGTAGCATTGCAAAGTTATAACAATCATAATAAGTTGATTTATTATTCATAGTATGCATCATATTTACTAAGGTACATTTAATTGTAAACCAAAAGGTCTTATGCATCATATGCTATAATCTATTAAGGTACATTTAATTGTAATTATACTAATTATATCTTAATCAGTCGTTATGTCGAACTTCCATAAACGTTTGCTCGGAGTTTAAATCTCAAACTCTTATGAGTGCTGCAATGAATTAAGCTCAATACCTGCTATGATACCTGTTAATCATGGACATACTGGAAGACCATGTAAAGGTTTGAGCTGTAGTCTGCTGTCCAAAGATGGATTTATGCTCAAGCATAAACTCCTGATTTACAAGCTGACAACAACAACAACTTGTCTGTATAATTTAACAACAGCTTGTCTGACAACAACTTATAACTTGTTAGGTATCTTAAATATTAAAGGTCCTAATATACATCTTAAGAATTTAGTTTCACATTATGAAGCTTATATTGCCTTGTGCACTTAATATTAGGTTTTGGGCCTCTCCAAATATGACTAATTGATTTTAGGTTAAATGCATAGATTCTAATATGTTATTATTAAAGCAATATGGCCCCACGCCCACCACCATGTCACCCGTCTAAATGAAGTTTATGCGTTAGAGACTGAAGATTCTACACGTGAAAGGGCGCGTTAAGAATTTAATCTCTGATCAAGAAATTCATATAAACTTGTGAACTTAGGTCCTGTTTGGCGGGGCTGTTGGGACTGGCATCTGAACAACACATGGAAAATACTGATTGGAGGCGAAGGAGGGTGGTTAAAATGGAATTAAATCAGAATCTTTTGGTTTAGCGTGTTCTGTGGGTATGCGGAACATGTTCCTTAGCTGTGTTGGAAATAGAAATTGCATGCGTTAAATTGCATGCGTTAAATTCCAATTTCAATCTTGAGTTAAAATTGCATGCATCATATAACATAACTCAATCTTGAGTTATATCAGTCTTGAGTTAAATTTCTACGCATTTTAACTCAATCTTGAGTTAAAATCACAACGCATATATACCATGATATTCCTTAATCAAATTGCATGCATTATTTACTATAACATAACTCAATCTAAATAGAAATTGCATGCGTTAAACTCCAATGATCTTACATGTGTTGGAAATTTAGTCCCACATCGGGAAACTCATATAGTCTTGTGCACTTAGATGCTTTGATTCTAACCTCGTATCAGTACGGACAAAGTAGAATATAAATATTTCCATTTACATTGCTCAAGTATGCTTTATAGTTGAACCATGAAACCAGAAAAAATCTCTCTGTTTGTGCATTTCCCCCCATAAAATTGTAATTATTTTAATTCTCCTACATTATCCAGTTATCAATCATTCATATTTTCCACTCTAAATTATAATTCATATTTCACAAGATTGAGTTTCCATTCAGGTACCGGAGCATGGGAAAGCGCATTAACTAACACACTATCACCTGGCGACAGGATTGTGACCTTTCTTATTGGGCAGTTCAGCCTACTCTGGATTGATCAACAACGTCGTCTCAAATTTGATGTGGATGTTATAGAAAGTGAATGGGGAGAAGGTGCAAATCTTAGTGTACTTGCATCAAAGTTATCGAGTGATGGTGCTCATACCATAAAAGCAATTTGCATTGTTCACAATGAGACTGCAACCGGAGTGACCAACAATTTGGCAACTGTGAGAAAATTGCTAGGTATGATACTCTTACACTTATCCAAATCAATGTAATTACTAATTAAGATATATTTCTCTCTCTATATATGTATGTATTTACTATTTATTCATAAAGTTATGCTATAAACTGATATCTATCTATCTATATGTGTGTATGCATATGTATATATGATGAAGCACATGCATATGTATCATATAACGACTCAATTTAGGCTATGTTTGGGACAATTTTGGCATTCGAGTGGTGGTGGTGTGAATTCGTGGTAGTAAAATTTTACATGCTTCTGAAACTTTTGTGAAAACTTCTTTGACCCAAATTCTACTTTTTTTTGTTCTGGGCGTAGAAGATTGCAAATGCTTGACTTCATCTGCATGGCTATGGTGGCGCTTTGGCCTAGGACGTCATTTTGTGAATATAGCGTTTGTGACCGCACTTACCTAAATGATGCATGTGTTTTTCATAACTATGTGCACAACCACCACCACTATCCCACCGCTCTCCCGAACAGGGCCTAAGAATCAAAGTAATTTTGAAGGAGGTATAGTCAAGAGCAATTTGTTTTCTAGCTACTAAAATTCAAACAAGTTTCGAGTTCTAGACACAATTATCAGTCCACTTGTCCGAACAATTTCCTATGCGACAATGATCTTTTTTGCTTCATTCTCACAATCCTCATGTTTCCTGTCCACCATGAGCTCCTTATTATTTATACTCATCTCATCTTAGTAACTCAATGATTTCATTGTCATATTGCAGATGAGTTTAGTCATCCTGCATTGTTCCTCGTTGACGGCGTCTCATCCATATGTGCTCTTGATTTTCGCATGGACGAATGGGGAGTTGATGTTGCGCTAACTGGTTCACAGAAGGCTCTATCTTTGCCCACAGGGATGGGAATTGTATGCGCAAGCCCTAAAGCTTTGGAAGCATCAAAGACAGCTACATCTGTCAGAGTTTTCTTTGATTGGAATGATTATCTCAAGTTTTACAAGCTAGGAACTTACTGGCCCTACACTCCTTCCATCCAATTACTCTATGGGCTTAGAGCAGCTCTAGATCTTATATTTGAGGAGGGACTTGATAATGTGATTGCGAGGCACAGCCGCCTAGGAAAAGGAACGAGGTTAGCAATATTGTTTCTATCAACTTGAAATTCATTACTTTACATTTGATGATATTTTGAGCTTTTATATGATACGAGTAGTCTGATATGAGGTTCCTCAATGTTCCCTATGTGCAATATGCGAAGGGACATCAAGCGACGCCCGGGGCTACCGTCGCAGATACACACTGCGCACGAGGGATAGCGGTATAGTCATTGCTGGGGCACGGAGAAGATTGGTCATATTTTTAAAGTAAATAGATGTTACACGGAACACAAAAATGGGGAGTTTTATTAATAAATTAAAAATTTGCGTGTGGTATAATTAATGTTCTTAGTGGAAATTTGTTGGGGATCATGCCATACGACCCGTGAAGGTTTACTCGCGCCGACCACAGACCCAGTGACAATCGGGACAGCTTATAACGAGCTGATCACCGATCGGAATATTTTATGTGTTTTGTATTATTTTTAATTTTCATTTTATATTTTGGGTTTTGCAACGAACGGATGATCATGACCGTTTGTTGTCCCTCCCTAATTTATAAACAAGGGTAGAGGGCTCCATGAATGATTATTGAAAGATTGACCAAGAAAGCCGACCTTTGATCTCCCGGTGCCAAAGCCGGACTCAAGTGCGGCGCTTGGTAGTAATCACCACCCTCCATCTTCCTCCAATAGCCGGCCACCCCTTTCTCCTTCACATTCCTATCTGGTCTTTCCCTTTTCCCCCACCTCCAAGAGCCGGCCACTCCCTTTTCCCCCATCTCCAATAGCCGGCCACCCCTCCCTCTACCAACCTCGACCCACCGGCCACCATCATTTCCTCCCCCAAATTCTCCTCACATGCCTCCTTCATCCTCCCCAACAATTCACCCAGCCTGCCCTTTCCCAACTCCACCTCATCCGCATCCAAAAGCACCAAGCCAGCCTCCTTCAAGCCCCTCCACATTCCTTCCCTTCATTTCTCCCCACTGTCCGCCTCCCTCAAGCCACCACCTCCTCAAAATTCTTCCACCACCCCACTTAAAATTTCCTCCATTTCAGTTTTCCGGTGATCAACAGAAATCACCTACGGCCACCACCACCACCTCCGGCGATCCCCACCGGCCACCCCTGACCGACCACCATCCTCCCACCACCATTCCCACTCCTTAGCCAACTCCCCACTACTCCAGCATAACTACCTCCTAAAAACAAGGGCCGCTAACTCATTCATTCACTCACCCCTCCCATTTCCCCACTCCCCCGCAATCCTCTCTACCTCATTCACGCGGAGCCACTTCCCCCTCTTTACCGCCCAACCCCATTCAGTCCCCAACCAGCCGGACACCTCCAGTGTACCCCCAGCCCCACTGTTTACTACCAGAAACTGTCCAGGGAGGAGCAGAACTCCATCCAAGTGCTGGAATAACTCCCTGCTGGCTGAATCCCAACTCCTCATCCCTCCCCGACCTCCAGAACTCCCAGCCGGCTCCTTGGACTACTCATCCAGCCGCACCTTACCATTTCCCCTGCCTCAATTTCAGTTATTTCCCCTTCCAGCTGCCTGCCCGCAGTTCAACAGCCGGCCTGCACCCAAAAAATCCCACTTTTTTTTCCCCTGCAGTCAGCCACTGTCCAGCATCCATTATGGGTTCCCCATGCTGCAGGCAGCCTCCTCCAGCCCCCCATCACCTCCAGCCAGCTTCCAGCTACCCCAAACAGCTCCTCTGACCCTCTTACCATCAGCTGTTCCTATTTTTCCCAGCCCTGCAGCAATACAACTCTGCAATCTGAGTTCCCTCCGGAGGCCCTAATCCCGTCTATTGCATCATTTCCGACCACCTGAGACTTGCCGGATACCCACCAAGCCCTCTACGCCATTGTTGGGTGTCAATTATTCTATGTTGAATTAGTGTCTATTTTTAGCTCTAGTTATATTTGCTTTGTAATCATTGTTGCCAAACTTTTGTAACTTTGTATGTTCCTATTGGCTCGAGTAATTTGATTGCGTGCTCTCTCGCACTTATACAACATTACGTATTTTCCTACTTGATAAGCTTCATCAACCGTAACCTATCTAGCATAATTTGCTTTAAAATTTCATTACAACAAGTTAGTTGTCGGATTTCGCTTCTGCATTTAGAAAACGTCCATCATCCCCGATAGGACCTTACCCTCCGTCAAAATTAAGGAGCCACTTGAATGAAATGTGACACAGCTGAAATAATCATACATGAAATTTTAATACTCAGCTTTTATGCTTATAGATGATATTGCTCTGTAAAATAGAACATAGAAAATATAAATCAAAACTCATCCATGCCATTGTTGACTCTATTTATTTTTTATTTTCTAACATGCACTGTACACAAATACTGTACACAAATAGGAGGGCAAATATGGAATTTCGTGTGTACATGCTGACATAAAAAAGGTTTTTTTTAATAGTATAGATTAATCAGTAGGAAATGTTGATAATTATCTGTATAAACTGTAGTCGCTGAAACTTACAGGCTTGCTGTTGAGGCATGGGGCCTGAAGAACTGCACCCAGAAGGAGGAGTGGTTTAGCAACACTGTCACCGCCGTTGTGGTTCCGCCCTACATTGACAGTACTGAAATCGTGCGAAGGGCGTGGAAGAGATATAACTTGAGCTTGGGTTTGGGCTTGAATAAAGTGGCTGGGAAGGTATTCAGGATAGGGCACCTTGGCAACCTTAATGAGGTTTGTGATCATTTCTTTCTTCTTTTAAAAAGACCTAAAATTAGTACACTAGGGAGCTGTTTGGTTCAATGTTGTTGTTACCGTCAAACATTGTTTGTTTGGTTCAGTGTTCTGCAACGCATAAATTCTTTCAGCATATTGATTTTCGTATTTTTAACAAGTCATTTATTGGGACCTTCCCTTCAACATTGCATAATTACAGAGATGTTCCCACCAACTTTTCGTAAGAACAAGGACCCCTCCTCTAACTTTTAAAATTACCATAAAAGCCCCTCTAAGTTTACATTGTTTACATAACTGTACAAGAATATTTCTTATGTATGTTAGCAATTTAAACTTAGATGAGATCTTTTGGTTATTTTAAAAAGTAGAAGGGAGGTCCCTGTAATTACGCAAAGCCGCTGGATAATTTGTGTAATTATTCCAAAAATATTATTTTGAAAAGAAAATATTATTTGAAAATGCCAACAAACAATCAACCAGCATCTTCAAATATAATATGGCATTGCTAAGTTTGTAAATCAAAACAAACAGTATATATATGCTAAGTTGGTGGAAGTTTGAACTGAAGAATGAACAACAGGATTTGTAAATCTCAATGGCTGCAGATTTAAACCCAGACCAAATTTAATAAATATTTATTTATTTCCTTTGACTTCAAACCCAATACAGTTGTCCCTTCGCATCTAAAACACAGATGATCCATATTAAGTTCTCAGTGCGGGGACTATATACCCAACACGCTCTCTCCCATGTAGGGTTTTTGGCCTCGAACACCCTTTTTTTTATTAGATGACACGAGAACGAGCCATTGGGCCTAGCCTGGCACATCTTAGAACCAGGCCAACATGAGCCCCCAATTTGGAGAAGTCCAGGATCTATCTATATTAAGTGCGGCGTAATAGGACTACATGAGCCCCAATTTGAATCTATATTCTCAAACAAAAAAAATACTCACTTGGTTGAAATACAAAAGTAGAGTCATTTGGACCCATTTACATTCATTTTTAGTTTGAATGTAAAAAATCCTTCTACACAAACCTAAGATAAAGCTAAAAAATTTAGTTCAGACAAAAAAAAACACCGCTAAGGCATCACCAATGTCTTGCCAAACATGCATTCTATGACGGCGGCGTTTTTGTCCAAACTCACCGAAGCAAAAAGCCGCGCCAAACAAAAGCCTAAACGGGTCCAAGTGACTTCAAATTGAAAATTTTCCTTAACAAACTATAGTCATTCGTTTATTTACAACCGTTTTTATTATAAATCAGGTCGTTTGGATTAGAAAAAAATGAAGATTTTAGGGTCGAATCAGATTGTTGTTGGCAGCGAATACTAATACTACGTGTTTGTTGTGCTGCAGCTGCAATTGCTTGGTTGCTTGAGCGGCGTTGAGATGATACTGAAGGATGTGGGATTTCCAGTGAAGCTGGGAAGTGGTGTGGCTGCTGCTGCTGCTTATTTTCAAAACACCATCCCTCTCATTCCTTCCAGGATCTAAATCCAGCTCTCAATTTCTCTCCCTGTTTTTTTTTTACCTCCGTTTCTGTATATATATATATATAAAAGACTCATTATACACTTGTGTTACCAGTGGCTCAAGCATCGTCTATATATATATATATATGGTGCTGTTATATGCAGGCCATTTTCGGCTACGTGCAGTCCAAAAATAAATAGGAAGCTGTGAACTCGCAGTTATGAAATTGTGTGGCCTGCACATAGCTGAAGTCGGCTTGCATATATATTCATAGGTCTCTCTCTCTCTCTCTCAACAAGCCTCTCTCATGTATGCTGTGTATTTTTCTTAAGGAGTTGAAAATAGAATTTAAAATAAAGTTTGTTCCTACCGCTATTCAAAAGCTTACATCCATTAAGGGTTTGTTTGGCGCGCAGTTGGGGCTCCGGCATGATTGCAGCGAACGCCACCGTGGGCGCGTCCCCTGTTTATTTTCTGTCTTTCCCCACCGTCCTGGCAGCCGCCCTCTACGAACGGCGAAATTACGCCGCCGCTCCTACCTCCAGTCTAATATTGCGGCGGTGTTGATTTCCCTACTTCCCAGCCTCCACCGGATTCCCCAACAATGTTTATTTTGATTATACAGCTGGAACAGCTATTTTTATCAGCATGCTGAGCTCATCATTTTTCAAAATCAGAATATGAAATTTATTTGCTATGTTTTTATTGTCTCTATTTAAAAACTCTTTTAATTTAGTTTCATGTCTAAATTCTAAATATATTAAAAAAAAGTATACAGGGTTATATACTTATATAACCATTTAAAATTTCAAATTAAACATACATTCCTGGTACTAATTAATATAAGGATAATTCTGTATTATCAGAAAATCAAAACATGGTTTGCAAAACCAATCATGACATCAGAATACGAAATGTTGGGTTCGGGTTCCCTCCTAGGTGAATAAAACCCGCGGCGACGAACGTCGAGAGGTTCGAGATGCTTTGATATGCAGTTTGCTGAATTTTTGGGCAAAGGTGTTGCAACACCAAAACAGGGTGTTGCAACCTGCTACTCTCTGAATTTCCTGGACAGCTAGGTGTTGCAACACAAAATTCGGGTGTTGCAACACATCTGCGAATTTCAGTTCCGAATTTCTGATTCGTAACTGTCAAATTTTCTGATTGATGGGGCACGTCTATTCAGTTTTGGAAGGCTGTAAATAGGCATTATTTCTATTCCTAATGTGGCAGCCACGTGAACAGTCCTATATAAAAAGAAATAAAAACCTAATGAAGGCTAACCCCTGTAGCCCTCTCCCGTGGAAGAAAACCAACCGCCTCCTGTTCACCGCCTCCCTACCTCTTCTTCCTCTTCCGGATCGAGGTTTTCTTGCCGGCGACCTTGGACGGTGCCGGAGCCGGAGCAAGCAGCAGTGGTCGGAGGCTTTGAGACCGCGGGCGTGGAGTCCGGTGTGAGATTTGACGGCGGCGATTGTCGCAAGGGCGGAGGCGCCGAGGACTCTTCGTGCGAGGTTATTGCGGAGGTGGCGCCGTGGTTGTGCAGCGGGGCTGTGGTGCACGTGTGCGGGGGAGCGGCCGCGTGGGCGGAGGCTGATTTCGGCGGAGCCGGAGCGGCATAGGCGGTGTTTGGCGACCGCCATTTGGGCTCGGGAGAGCAAGGACTGTTGGAGCATCGACGGTGTTGTCGGACCACGGTCGTGGTGGTGCAGTGGTGCAGAGTGCACATCTTGGCGCAGAGGACGGCGGTTTGCAACCGCCGTATTTTACTCGGACGAGTATATTGGGCCGCATCTGCGGCTAGTGGCGTTCAGCGCAGGGAGGCATCTTAGCCTCAAGTGGACGTTGGTGGCGAGGCATCTGGGCCTCGAACGGGGCAACCTACTGACGGGTTGCGGACTGATCGGAGTCGCCGGCGACGTCGTATGTCGACGTAGGCGCGACAGCTTGACAATATTGAAAGATCTTCGGAGGACTGCAGATCGTTTAGAGAACCAGTTCGGAGCGAGTCATTCTGACTCGAACTTGGTCGTCTTTGTCGGTATACCTGTACCTTTCTCTTGTCTTTATATTTGTCATAGCTGTAGGATCCATCTGGGGATCGCGGGAAAGCCATTGTACTTTCATATCATTTAGTGGAGGCTTTCCGGGTTGGACTCCGATCGTCCCGTGGTTTTTACCCTGATTTGGGGGTTTTCCACGTATACGTCTTTGTGTCTGATTGTGATTGTGGTTACTCTTGCGTATTTCGCTAACGCTTTTGCAGGTATCTCAGTTCTAGTCCGTAAGTGCACTCAGGTCCGGGAACGTATTTTCCCAACACGAAATTATTCATAAGATTTTTTTTTTTAAATTTTGTAATGGTTTGCTAATAGCAAAATAATTTTAAAACAACTATTTCTAAATTTAATGATTTGCTAGTAGTAATAATTTGCTAAAATTAAAAACAAAATTTGCTAATAACCCTCTAAACTAGTAAACAAGAATTATATAAATAATATAATAATGGTAGAATTACTAAAATATTATTAAAATATCACAATATATTATTTCAAATATATTTTATAATTACATTAATAATATATAATTACTACCAATTTTCACTCTGCTTTATTCATTATCCATAGTATATTAAAAGAGAAAAATATTCTTTGGCACAAGATTTAACTTTCAAAATTTACTCTTCTCTGTTATTAAAATTTCAAAATTTTATAAATATTAAAAATTAAAAAACATGCTTCCAGAGAGGCAAGTCTCACGAAGATCATAGTTAGGGATAGAGCTAAGCGGACTCAGGGGGAGTAAAGTGCACCATGCACTTTACGGTAATGTGCGGCCATCCAACGGCTCGTGCGGATGCCCTCACACATCTCAAAGCGATAACATCTCAGATCGCTTTGAGATGTGTGCGGGCATCCACGCGAGCCGTTAGATGCCCGCACTTTACCGTAAAGTGTAGGGGGTGCACTTTACACCCCCCCGGATCCGAGCTAAGCCCCGTGTCAGTCACTCGCATATTAATAAAAAAAATGGTTGTGAAGAGTACAACTGTCGAAAATCAGCTGTCAAAAGAAACCCAAATCCCCATCAAAGCGATTCTTTTCCCATGAAATAGTCCCACAATATGATACAGGGAATTGAGTATTTGCTGTTCAGAGTTGCACACCGGATTCAGTTGAAGGGGCCCCAATCATCCAACCACAATCACATGTGCAGATGCCATGATCGGCCGGCCGACACCGTCACACAACTGCATGCGAGCTGTAAAACACTAATACAGCTCGCATAATTATATATATATATATCACATGATGCACTTCTATATTAATTATATATATGGTCGATGAATTTTATTATGTGAATTTTATTATAAGCTTGAAATATATATAAACCTTATTTATATATATATATACACTCAAATTTCAATTGATTTTGAGAGTAACACTAAAAATATATATATTTATAATTAACTCAAAATTGATCATATACCATAATCCATATACTAATATTTATATGTTATATTTTTAAATAAGACAAAAACAATATAAATATTTTGTTTGCTCAATTTTTATTGGTGATAAGCACAAATCATTTGGACTCCAAAGTGGTCAAAGAAGCCACAAAAGGAAAAGTAAGGAACTTGTGTGGTCCATTCATCAATTTAGAGAAAATAACATATCAATCATTTTTTAGGAAAAAAAACCCTATAAATTGCATGAGAAAATATTTAAAGATATTTCACCCGACTTATAAAAAATAATTAAAAGTTAAAATGTTAGCGTCGGTGGTCAACGACAAGAGAGAGCTCCGGTGAATTTGGACAAAAACATTATCGTTATAGAATGTATATTTGGCATGACAACGGTTATGATCGTCCTCACCAAGAAAAAAAACTAGTTTTAAATATTAAAATGGGACGAAATTATGAAATCTTTACGGTCGAAGGAACACAACAACCAACACCGGAACAATAACATCAAGGATGACAAGTAAACATGTAAACATGGTTGAATACAAGTTGCACACAACTCGATTTACAACAACCAGAATAGAAGAAAAATAAACTTGTCGCAGACAGTGTCTGCTTCTCCTCCACAGCAGGCGCTTCTCACTACCGCTCCGTGCTAACTCTCAGATAGCGAGCTCGCATACTCCGCTGAAGTGACCGCAGCTAGCTTGTAGACCGTCATACCGCTGAAGCACTACCGCTGAGGAGACTCATTGACCGTATAGAGGGAGGAACTTTGCATAGATTGAAGTTTAGGAGATCGAGGCAGTGAGAATTGGGAAGAAGTAATTAAGCTTTAGCCGTTTCATCAAACTCATCGCAACCGTCGGATTATTATTAATTTGATAATGATTTATATATGAATTAACATTATCAACCTGTAATTATATAGTATATGAAGCCCCATATTATATATAGTTTCCTACCTCAACCACGTGCTCTCTCTCTCTCTCTCTTCTCTCTCTCTCTCTCTCTCTCTCTCTCTCATCTTTATTATGTTAGCTTTGTTGAGAACCAACCAAACTCCGCAGTTTCATCAGAAGATCTAAAAAATGAGTAGCAGCAGCAGCAGCAGCAAAATCCTGCTTCTATTCTCGTCCTCTCTCTACCTTGTCTTCATCTTCCACGGCGCCGGCGCCTATCAGAATTACACCGTCGGAGATTCCCTGGGTTGGTTCGATAAGCTCAAGTCGCCGGAAGTGAATTACCGGAAGTGGGCTGCCGGAAAAAACTTCAGCCTCGGCGATTTTCTCAGTAAGTCTGACTCTATCTTCTCCGGCCAGTCTTTCTTGCTATTATTAGCAATTCCTAAATTGAAGTCAATTTTTTGTGCCTGTTTATAGAAAAATGCATAATTAATGATGACGTAGCAGATCGTCATGCTATTGTCTTATAATTTACACTCATTAATTTAGGAGGCGGTTATGTGCAGACCAATTTCAGCTATGTGTAAATTTGGTTAAGTGCAAATCAAATTAAAAATTTATAAGGACATGTGAACTCGTAAAGGGGCGGTCTGCACATAGCTTTTTTCAAATCACGATTTGCACATAATCAAAACGGGTTTGCACATTGTTTTAAGACTCTTTGGCACCGGTGCTTGCTGTCATTAATGCGGTGGTTACCGACTGTCATCCGCCAACACTCAGGTTTCGTTTGGCGCGGCCTATTTGCTCCGGTGAGTAGGGTCAAAAGCGTCATTATCATAGATAGTTGTGGTCGGGAGTTCACGAACGAGAGTTCATGACCACCACGTTCACGACCGTATCTAAATTTTACTGAATGTTAATGAATTATTATACGTGTTAAAATTCTATACGATCATTTTTAGTGAAAATCAATTATTAATTAGTTGTATTACCGATTAAAATTTAAATAACCCGTCAATTAATGTTATTTAAGTGTAAAGACAAAAGCGAAATGGGATATACGAATAGCTTCAAAAACAAGTTTAAATATTTCTTTTTTCTTTGAGAGAATAATAAGCTTTTTCTTTTTTATATTTGTTTGGCAAAGCGGCGGAGTTCACGAACTCGTTATGAACCGTAGTTCATGAACGTCCAACTTCACCGAAGAAACTTTATTTATTTTTATGTTCAAACCTAGTTTTACTTTGATATATTTTGTACGTGATTGTTATCCGCAAAGCAGTTTTGGCTATCCGCACTCTATTTGTTTGAGTTATATACGTGCATTTTGAAAATACATTTTATACATGCATGTTTAGGAAAAGTGTTCAACACGAAAGTTGTAGATCTCGTCGAGATCTACAATTTTCGTATTGAACACTTTTTCTAAAAATGCACACACAAGAGTTATTGCTACCCAGATTAAAATCTGGACGTGACTAGCGAATTTTTGGACATGCATTTTTAGGAAAAATGTTCAACACGAAAGTTGTAGATATCGCCCGTTTCCTAAATATATGTGCAAAATGTATTTCCAAAAGGCGCGTACATACCTTACACAAACTTGTAACCGTTGTCATGTCAAACACAAACTGTTAATTTCAGGCGCATTGATTTCAGTTCTTCTGTTTATGAAAATAATGAAGGAATGATTTGTTTTATTTAAACAATAATAATGAAAATATATAATTAATTTTTAAATATTTAATTAATAACACACTAACACAGCGATTAATGAATTAACACATGCAATCTGTGTTCAACAGTATTCAACACAGACAAGAATCACTCGGTGGTGCAGACCTACAACGCCACCACATACAAGCGCTGCGACTACAACGACGCCGACACCGACGACACCACCGAGTGGTCCGCCGGCGATCCAACTTTCGACGCCTCCCCCGTCACAGTGCCCGTCCCCCTCCTCAGAGTTGGCCGTACTTTCTTTTTCTCCGGCGACTACGACGGCGAGCAGTGCCTCCACGGTCAACATTTCGCCATCAGCGTCACCCGCGGTCAGGGCCTGCCGCCCAGCCTGGCCGCCTCGCCGGAGTCTCCGCCGCCGACCAGCGCCGGCGGAAGCGAGGACATGCCTGACACCGTTGTCCCGTCGAATTTGAATAGTCCTCCTGACAGCAACGTTAAGGAGACGTCGGAGGCCGGCCGCCTGCTGTCGGCCGATGGTCTCTCTGCGGTGGCGGCGGCCGCGTGTCTGGCGGGTCTTGGAATACTGTTGGGATGAGAGAGAAACGATATTATATATTTCTATTTCTTACTAGCGAGCTAATTAATTAATTAGTTTATTTATATTATTTAGCGGTAATTAATATTGTTGGCGTTGATGGTTATTTGCTGAAAGAAAATATTTGTGATTATTATGGTATCAATTATATGCAAATTTACTTAAATGCCCTTGGTCTTTGAATTCGGATAAAAATCACATCTAGTTATAACTATACTTATTAACACACACACGGTCGTGCGAATGGCACCGCCCGGCCGCGACCGCGTGGCGTTTGGCCGTAGCTAAATTCCCGCGGTTTCAAATCCGCCCCGCCCTGCAACGTCGCCAAACTAGCCCTTAGGCTCCATTTGATGCGGTGTTTTTGCTCCAGTGTGTTTAACTAAATTCACGCGGTTTCAAATCCGCCTTGCAGGAGTCTCAAGTGATCAATACTTGCTTATGTGATTGTGCGCCGGGCGATCGATCGAGCGACCAAATTTGTTTGCCAGTCGAAATACTCAATGTCGAAGTTTGTCGAAGTTAGGTTCACAGGAACAATTATATTGAAGGTATAAATGAAAGCTTCGAAAAGAAACTCACCTGACGCTCCAACCTTCACTTCCGCGGGTGCTTCGAATCTGTCGGAGAACACAAAATGTCACATGATGCTCGCCGGACTTCAACCTTAGTCCAATTTGCCGGCGAATTTTGCATTTTCAGAAGCCCTAGAGCCGGTGTAATTTGGCAAAAGACAGGAAATCACTCAAAAATGTTTGCCTGGATATCAACAGGCGTTCGCTTGGAGACGTGCGATATTTATTTTAGTGAGGCCATGTTTCACGTTTCATGAATATCACGAGAAGTTGCATGTATATCGTGCCACGTGTCAAAATTGCGTCGGCCTTGTCTCCAAATCTGGAGATGGGTGTTATGCAATCGGACCGAGTACCGCGGTAGCGCAACGGAATAAATCGAGCACAAGCAAACACACAAAATAATAAATGGAACGAGATATCAAGCACACACAGGCGACAAATCAATTTAACGTGGTTCGGAGAGGAGCTCTCATGTCCACGGGGAGAGCGCGCCGGAAAAGATCCACTAATAAAATGAGGAGTTACAGAATATTACAGCAAGACCGTAGCGGTCGGAAAAGCGAGCCACCAAAAAGCTGGCTGTCGGAAATCCGAAAGTGATGTCGCCGGGCGACACTGGCACTGTTCTTCTTATTCCGCTGGGTTCACCTCCTGCACAGGGCCGCCTGAAGCTGATCCCGCTTGGACCGGCCGGAGTCTCCGCTGCTAGCTTGGCCAGAAGCCGATCCCGCCTGGACCGATCGGAGTTGCCGCTGCTAGCACGACAGGATGTCGCCGCCTGAGCTTGAAGCCTCCGCTGGGATGAGACTCTGCCGGAGCCGATCTCGCCTGGACAGACCCTCCTAATGTCGTTCCGTCTGGATCGACGTTGAAGCTGCCGCAACATCGCCCACTGAAGCCTCATGCACCGCCTTCTTCTTTCTTTCTCTCTCACAGATGAATCCTAAAGACTTGGTGATTATGACCGGCTGGAGGCTGCCCCTATATATAGCTGTAAATCCATCTCAAAATTAGGAGATTGCCAAAACAAGGCTCGACCAAAATAGGATAGGCATCCTTGAGAAATATTCTCCTCACAATGATATTCCAGAATAGGATTCCCCCCAAAATAGGAATCACAAAAGCACATGGATCGGTGAGATGGAACGATCTCAACAATCTCCACTTTGACGCCTCACACGATAAACTCCACCTACAGCTTGGATCTCCTCCCTTCGGCGAACTACCCCCTCTCCATGGGGTCACCCCAATTAACATGCATGAATATGAGCCAAGTTAAGGCAGTGCTTGAACTTGATTTCTGTAAGTGGCTTAGTCAGCATGTCCGCAATATTATCATTTGTGGGCACCTTCAGTAACTGAATGTCTCCGCCAGCAATGAATTCTCTCAACTTATGATAGCGCGCGTACATCAATGTGTTTTGTGCTGGCATGGTAAACTGGGTCTTTTGCCAGACAGATTGCACTCTGACCGTCACAGTGCAACTTTACCGCCTCCTGAGAAATCCTGAGTTCTTTGGCGAGACCTTTAAGCCAAATGGCTTCCTTTGTCGCTTCCACTGCAGCAATGTACTCCGCCTCTATCGTAGATAGAGTCACGATGTCCTGAAGACTGTCTTTCCAACTGATGGGACCTCCACCTAGAAGGAAGATGTACCAGGAAGTAGATCTCCTCCTATCGAGGTCGCCAACGTAGTCAGAATCACCGTATCCCTCTAGAGCACTGACATCCTTGCTGCTTTAGAGCACTAAGCCGACGTCTGACGTTCCTCTCAGATATCTTCGAATCCACTTGACTGCTTCCCAATGCTGTCGCACAGGATTCCCCATGTATCTGCTGACAACGCTCGCAGCCTGAGCGATATCTGGTCTCGTACAGATTATAGCGTACATTAAGCATCCTACCACACCAGCGTACGACACCCTGAGCATCTTTTGGCGTTCATCCTCTGTGCCTGGAGACTGTTGTGATGACAATCTAAACTGTTGCCCCCGATGGGTTGAAACAAGTTTAGATTCTATCATATTAAATCTTTCTAGAACCTTCTGAATATATCCTACTTGAGAAAGCCAAAGCATGCCTCGCTTTCTGTCCCGCTTGATTTCCATTCCAAGGATTTTTTGTGCTTGACTCAGATCCTTCATTTCGAACTCGGCATGTAGCTTCTTCTTCAGAGATTTGATCACCTGGGCTGTCTTGCAGGCAATCAGCATGTCGTCGACATATAATATCAGAATTAGAATATCCCCATTTGCCAGGAACTTGTAGTAGACGTAGCTGTCGTACTAGCTCATGTTGAATCCCTGTGAAGCCATGAACGTTTCAAACCTCCTGTTCCACATTCTCGGAGCCTACTTCAGACCGTAGAGGGATTTCCTTAGCTTACACACTTTTTTCTCATCACCGGGTTGAACAAACCCCTCAGGCTGCAAAATATAGATCTTCTCTTCTAAGTTGTCGTGAAGAAAAGTCGTCTTCACATCCATCTGCTCCAGCTCCATGTCCTCCATTTCCACCATCGCAAGAAAGCACCCGTATGGAACAGTGTTTTACCACGGGTGAGAATATTTCATCGAAGTTGACACCCTTCTTCTGCGTGAACCCCTTGGCAACGAATCTGGCCTTGTACCTCCACTGGTCCTTGCCGGATGTAGCCTCCTTCTTCCTGAATATCCATTTGAACTTATTGCCTTAGCCCCTTTGGGAAGGCTAACCAAATCCCAAGTCTTGTTCTTACAAAGAGACTCCATCTCATCCACCATGGCTGCTTTCCACTGAGAGTTGTCTCTGCTCTCTACAGCTTCCTTATAAGATCCAGGATCTGAGGAAATCACCTAGAAAGCATATGTTACCGTGTCATGTAGCCTGAGAGGCAGGGCAGCTTGATGTACGCTATGATCTGTACGAGACTAGATATTGCTCAGGCTGTGAGCGTTGTCAGCAGATACATGGGGAATCCTGGGCGACAACAATGGGAAGCAGTCAAGTGGATTCTGAGATATCTGAGAGGAACAGCAGACGTCAGCTTAGTGTTCCAAAGGAGCAAGGATGTCAGATCTCTAGAAGGCTTTGTTGACTCGGATTATGCTGGCGACCTCGACCGAAGAAGATCTACCTCTGGGCATATCTTCCTTCTTGGTGATGGTCCCACCAGTTTGAAAGCTACTCTTCAGGACATCGTGGCTCTATCTACGACAGAAGCAGAGTACATTTTTGCAGTGGAAGCGGCAAAGGAAGCCATCAGGCTCAAAGGTCTCACCAAAGAACTTAGGATTTCTCAGGAGGCGGTAAAGATGCACTGTGACAGTCAGAGTGCAATCTGTCTGGCTAAAGACCCGTTCTATCACGCCAGGACAAAACACATTGATGTGCGCTATCATAAGTTGAGAGAATTTGTTGCTGGCGGAGACATTCAGTTACTGAAGGTGCCCACGAAGGATAATTTTGCGGACATGCTGACTAAGATGCTGACAGGAGTCAAGTTCAAGCACTGCCTTGACTTGACTCATATTCACGCATGTAATTGGGGTGACCCCAGGGAGAGGGGGTAGTTCGCCGAAGGGAGGAGATCCAAGCTGCATGTGGAGTTTGTCGTGTGAGGCGTCAAGGTGGAGATTGTTGAGATCGTGCCACCTCACCGATCCGTGTGCTTTTGTGATTCCTATTTTGGGAGAATCCTATTCTGGAATATCATTGTGAGGAGAATATTTCTCAAGGATGCCTATCCTATTTTGGCCGAGCCTTGTTTTGGCAATCTCCTAGTTTAGAGATGGATTTACAGCTATATATAGGGGCAGCCTCCAGCCGATCATAATCACCAAGTAATTCGGATACATCCGTGAGAGAGAAAGAAGAAGAAGGCGGTGCTGCGGCGACTTCAGCGTCGATCCAAACGGAGAGACATTAGGAGGGTTGGTCCAGGCGAGATCGGCTCCGGCAGAGACTCATCCCAGCGGAGGCTTCAAGCTCAGGCGGCGACATCCTGCCGTGCTATCAGCGGCAACTCCGGTCGGTCCAGGCGGGATCGTCTTCTGGTCAAGCTAGTAGCGGCGACTCCGGTTGGTCCAGGCGCGATCGGCCTCAGGCGGCCCTGGGAAGGGGGTGAACCCAGTGGAAGTAGAAGAACAGTGTCAGTGTCGCCCGACGACATCTCTGTCCGATTTTCGACAGCCTGCTTTTTGGTGGCTCCCTTTTCCGACCGTTACGGTCACCGACGAATCACCCCTGGAAACTGAGTTTTGACGACGACCTTCTTCAAGGTCAGTCCTGCTCCCTGGCTTTTCCTGCTCTTCCCGTGAACACCCCCTACCTTCCTCCCTGAGTAGAAACTCCGGCGTGTGCAAAGATGGATCGTCATCAGCCGTCGGACGTCTCCTGATAAATCGCTCGAGTTCATTCATGTCCTTAAATGGACATTATTTAACAGAATGGCAATAACAAAACACAAGTAAGCAGAATTAATCAAAGTTTGAGGAAGATGGGATTTATAATGAAGTAACAAAATAGCTCCAAAATGGATGAGCATGACACGCGTCACAATATAGAAACCATAAACAATGCTTCAAAAGCAGCTGACATGTGATTTTTTTTCTTATAGAGAAAACAGGATATGTGAATTCAGATCAAACTCTTCTTGAAAAAACAACAAACATAAAATAACACGAATCAGAAAATTTTAGTTAGCTACCAGCAGTAGAGGATCAAAAACAGACAATTCCAGCAAGAAATGCATGTCATCAATATATACTTCTCCAGTTCTCCTTCACTGTAATAAATTTTTTTATAAACTAACGGACTAAGCGTAGTTAAATTTCATACTAAACCCGCACCTTCTTTAGTACTAAATCCGCAAATAAAAAGCTGGTTGTACAACCCGTATTCGCCGAGTGGGCCCCCCCCAGCCAACTGGCAAAACCTGGGCCGTCCGGATCATTCGCCGGGTCACTCGCCCAGGCTAAGGAAGGTAAAAATGCCCCCGGGTTGGTGGGGGTAAGCCGTAGGAGAGAAGGCGCTAGGCGAGTGATGCCCTCACGGACCACTCGCCCAGAAGCGTGGGCATTCGCCCAGCCAGGCGGGTGCCCAGCGAATGGTGCCCTCACGGACCACTCGCCCAAAGGGCTGTGAGTGGAAAATGACCATAATACCCCTGGTGGGCTGCAAATAGCCCTTCGGAACAGCGGAGTTAGGCTATTAGCAGACCAATCTGGGGTGCTGTTAGTAAAACCAAAAGGCGGATTCATGTTATTTGCAGACCAGCCTAGAAAAACCTATAAATAGACCCTTAAGGGCACCTTGGAGGAGATCCGATTTTAGAGAATCCTCTCCTCTAGGCTAGTTTTGGTTGGCAGCCAGTGCCCTCCAAGGTGCCCGTTTGAGCTTTGGTTTGAGAGGGGAAGCTCTCTAAGATCTTCCGGGTGTGTGGCGGGACCTCCTCGCTTCAGCCTTGGGTCTATTCCGTTTCCAGCATCCACCGTCAAGAGAGTCTAGTGAGGGAGAAATAAGCATCGACTACACCCCCAGTGGGTCCGAACTCAAGAGATCAGTTGCTGGTTTCAACACTGGTCTCAATCCAGAATCAAATCGCGAAGCCCCTAACGTAATCAAGCTGCAAAATCAACACCAAAGAATGAAGAGGCGCCGAACCTTCTCCACATTACCTCGACTCCATACTTAATCGCGACGCCGGCGAGTGTATTCATCTTGGAAACACAGTGGTCGATGGAGTTTGCGCCGGTCGGGGAGAAAGAAGAGGGCGAAGAAGCCGAGGCAGAACAAGAAATCGGGATCCATTCGTCTCCTTCGCTTGCATCTCCGGCCTAAATCAACCTATAAACCCATCGCATCTGATAAATCGATCTCAGCATCGATCTCAGCAGACAGCAGGGCGACTAAAACCTAAATCCTCGCCGAGAATCCCAGCGCAGACAAAGAAGATGCGCAGCCTCATCACCCAACTCACTTCCAAACACACTTCATGAGGTAGATCTAAAAAGAGCCTCCCTTCTCCGCCGACATCCCACCCTTCTTTCTTTTGCCACATGCCAATAAGAAGTCTTCATATGGGCATTTTGGGCTAGACGAGAGCTTTTCGGGCATAATTTTTCCGGGGACATTTTGGGCACGAAGGGGGCATTTCGGGCGCAGCTTTCCCAGGGACATTTCGGGCAAAACTTTCCCGCAGGGGCATTTCGGGAACAATATTACCAGGGACTTTCCAGGAACAACTTTTCCCAGGGACATTTCGGGCAATACTTCACCTGCTGCATTTCAGGGAGGACTTTTCACAGGATTTCTTCGGGTTGAAGATGAGCGGAATTAGGTGGATGACGATGACGAGCTCCGAGAAGCAGCTTCTCATATCTAGCCGCTCCTATCCAGAGCATCACGGCGACCACCATTCTCCGATCTCCCCACGCCGCCCATCACTCCGGCGTTGCCTTCAGACGAACACCATTCTCACCCCATTTTCCCCCACGCCGCTCATCACTTCGGCTGTGCTTTTCGCTCCAGATATTGAATTACACAATTCTGGCCATCAAACCTCTTGCTCGACCTGGTTCCTGCCGCCGGCGACTAAATATATATGTGCCAAATTATAGAAATAGTTACCCATGATCATTGAATTGCACAAGAAATCACAGAAATATTTGCCAAATTCTGCAATATAATGAGGGTATTTTGCAATAGTTTAACTATCCTCCAAAGCTGCAGTTCCATTTATGGCTCAACTCTAGAAGCTCTAATCTGCAAATGCACCAATGTAAAGATGACTATCAACAGTAAATTTTCAATGTAAAGATGGTACTAAAACAAAGAACAGATACACAGAAAAGAGAGAAACCCGCCGCCCAGCTCTTGGCTGAATCCTCTAATGAGCAGCGAAGGGGACGACGTCGGGATCAGAAGCAGCGGAGAAGCTCGACGGGTCGAAGAGAAGAAAGCAACTCATGCTGGACATGAGCTTGACGGATCGACAGGAAGAAATCACCAGACGGACTTTGCGCGTGCAAGCGGCTGGAAATAGCAGAAGGGCATCGACGAGATAGTGGGGATGAGAAATCCCTCCCGTTGACAAAGACAGAAGTCGGTCTCGTCGACGGGAGGAGCGGAGGCAGCAAGGACGCTGCCGTCGACGAGAACGAGAGGGGGACAAGACGGGATCAACGATAAAATTAACAGACGGCACGAGCGGAAGCCACCGAGAGACTTAGGTCACTGAAAATCAACAGACGGCACGAGCGGAAGCCACCGAAAAATGAGGCTTATATTCGCTCCTCTTCACATAAGTTGAAACCACGAAAAATGAATAACTACGCACCCAAAGCAAATCCAAAATAAATATTCAAATTCAAAATTCATATCCAACTGCATTTTCTTCGTCAGAGTTTACATGTTCCTTAGAACTAGTTTCTGAGAGTAAAATATAGCGCGCATCCTTCTCTTCTCCTCGCCACATGATGGGGCGACGGAAGTGCAAACCGGCGGTACTCTGCCTCGTGCTCATGGAAGATTGCGTCGCAGAAGAAATCTGAACCCCAGACAAAGAGAAAACACAAAGCAGGAAAAGGGGGATCATCCGCCTACATGTATTAAATTTGGGTTGCACGACAAATTTAACGGCGAGCATGTAGTCAAAATCGATATGCAAATAACATCACTCTTGGCAAAATATATAGATAGACAAAAAATGTAATGAGAGTAACAATTCTCAAATAGAGAGAATTGTTAAAATATTATTAAAATGGAGAGATTCAATGCACTATAATGTCAAGAATACAATACAAATTATTCTGAAATGAAAGAGTAATGCTTAATCATCATAAGAAATTCATACATAAATCAAATATTTTTTATGAATGTATTATGTCCACCTAGACTTAATATATAATATAAAAAAAATAAAATTGATTTTTATGTGCGAATTTCTTGGATAAACTAAGCATTACTCTGAAAATAAAAATCAAACGGTTGAAAGAACTGCCAATTTGGGCCGGCAGTTAATCAGTTGATTTTGGGATCGATGATGCAAGCCTGAGAGCACATATCGCTGCACTCGGCGGCGTTCGATCCGTTGTAGCATTGGTCGATGCAGTCTTTGAGGCAGCTGAAATCCGCCGCCGCCGGCAACACCGCCGCCGCCATCAGCACGGCGAAGAGGAAGAAGGCGACGAGTAGGAGCTTTCTATCCGCCATTTTTGATCCTATATTATGCCTTCTCCTTTATTCCTAGTTGATGGATGATTAATGTTTCCTGTTATTTAATCATTTATAGAGGGAGAGGGGAAACGGAGAACGCAGAAAATATTCTGGATACTGTTGGGGTTGATTGGCCTTCCACATTTCGTGGAACCTTAAATTAAGCATTGACATTTTTTTTTACTTCCGATGAAAAAAAGGAAATTAGTGGAAAAGTTTGAGGGGAGTTGAGATCCTCTCTATTTGGAGGCAAATGGATATCATCTCATTTCATGGTCGAGCGCAGAGCATGGTGCAGTGTGCGCGCTTCGAGAGCCGATCGTCGCAGAGCGTCGAGCGCCCACGCGGGCTTCGAGGGCCGAGCATCGTGGGGGCGTGCATGCTTCGAGGGCCGGGCAGCAGAGCGTCAAGCTGGCACTTGTGAACAAGATTTTGAAAAATGCAAATAATGTTTAGATGTGTGACCACGAATATCCCTAGCAACAAAAGGTTGATAAAGATGCAAATTATGAAGGTTTTGGTGAAGATGTCTTCATATTTTTTTAATCACATACAGTATTTAGTGTGTTCGTGTGCGCTGTGGTTCGCTCCTCGACTAGTATTTTTAAAAATTCAGAGCGAATAGATGTTAGATGTGAGATGTTATTTGCATGATGTTGGATTGAAAGCATGCTTGCATTGAAAATCTTTGTTGTTAGCATTGCTGCAATTTGCTACAAGAGATAATACATACAGAGGTAAGAGAACAAAGCTCCATAGAAAAAAAATTCAAATAATGTTTCTCAAACAGAGCCTAATTGCAATTTCATAGCCACCGTTCGTTTCTCCACACGGCAATATAGCACGAACCACGGACCTAGATTTCATAAAGGAGCCCGGACGAAAAAATTTCCCCCAGTTTGAAGGAGTGGTTTCAGTGTGGTGGCAATTGTGGACGCGAATTTAAAAATTGCAAATAATGTTTGAATATGTGTGACCACGAATACTATTTCTCAAAAAAAAACAATTTTAGGCTAAAACGTCGTCGCAAACATGCAGGTGTGGTCAGCTTTAGTAGTTATGAACAAACAAATCTCAGGAAAGTGTAATTTAGGTTTTAAAAGGGCATTGTTAAAGGCAAACCAGAATTGGCTATTGGCAAACCAATTTCTATGAGTTATTACGCGCCTTTTGAAAATACGTTTTATACATGCATTTTTAGGAAAAGTATTCAACACGAAAATTGTAGATCTCGTCGAGATCTACAACTTTCGTGTTGAACACTTTTCCTAAAAATACGCGCACAATGCGTATTGTCGCCTTGATCGTAACTATAGTGAATTTTTGAAAATAACAAGAAAATACGACTAAAGTTCCAAACACGACTAAACTATCACAATTGCATCTACCACCACAGATTCACACCGCCACCGCTCAACATACACAGCTTTCCCAAACAGAGCCTAAGAGGAACAAAGAACATAATAGTGATAACAGTCTTCTTCCTCTACAATGAAAAAAAAAAGTCTCTATAACACAAAATTAAGAAAAAATACTCAAACGCAGAACTTTTAATAACAAGTTTTCCACTCAAATAAAATATATGATAGATAAAGCTGTTCAGCTTTTTTTGATGCTGATAACTAAGATAAATGTATATATAATTCTTAAATCCTCTGAAATATTTACTACTATCACTAGCCAAAAACTAATAAAAGAAATTGTAATGCAAATAATTACTGGCTAAGGGGCATACATTCAAGCTCCACCTCCAACTGACCCCTCTCGACATTCTGGAGCTTGAGGGTGATGTCCTGCTTCACCCTGCCGTCCACGAGAGCGATTATGCTGTCTTTGACGAGGGCGTTGTCTTCCGTGGCCAGCCATTTCCCGAGCTGCATCGGCTCCAAGATCGAGGAGTTCTCGCACGCCTTCGCCGCCGAAACAAGCGGCTGGATGTCTATTTCCGCTTCTCCCATCCTGTCGTCCGTGCTGAACGTATCTTTATCGTATACTTGCTGCGAAAACAAGAAAACTTTATCAATCTCCTTTCTTTGGACACTGAGAGATAAAGAAGCCACCGCGATTGCCGAAAAGATTAGGCCCATTAAAGGAACAGGGATAGTTCAAAAAATATGAGTACCCACTCTAATTAGAAAGATATCTTATGATAAGTCTATCTATTAGATAAAAGATGAAGTACTTAGGCTCCGTTTGGCACGGTTGTAGTGGTTGTGAACGCGGTGATTATGAATTATCGTTTGTGAACGCCTGACCTCACCTAAAGAACTTCATCCACTTTTATGTTCAAAACTAGTTTTCTTTTCTTGAGTATGAAAAAACATGAAATAAAAAACTTGTTTTTAGATGAAACGATTACAGGGGGGTTAGGGTTAAAGATGAAGCAATGATATACTAAACTGGGAAGGATAAATCACAAGCACAGCAACCGTTAAGGTGATCATATCAGAAACACGAAACAGAAAGCTCACCAGTCTCAGTGGAGGAACAGGATCGGGGATCGAAAACATAACCTGCTCGTTCCATACTGGGTTTAAATTACTCTTCACCACTCGTGTTTTCATCGTCTGCAACAAACAGAAGAAGAGTTACACATATTAATGGTAGAAAAAGTAGCGTAAAATGACCGTTTTATTTAAACCATTCTCACCTGGTGTCCCAAGGTTAAAATGACGTAAGGATCGCTACTGACCACATCGCGAACCGCAAGATTGGTGCCCCTTATTATATTAACCTTAATTAAACCAACAAATTCTACCATGCCCATCTGCAACAGAGTGCTTTGTTGTTGAAGTCAAAAGATTAAATATAAATCATCATATGAAAACTGAAAAAATAAATTAAGGCTCTGTTTGGAACAACAGTGATATTTGAGCGGTGGCAGTGTAAAATTGTGACAGCAAATGCAGCGCTGGTATTTTACGTGCGCTCGGAACTTTTGTAACAACATTTTTGGCCCAACTCTATTTTTTTGGGCCCGGGCATTCATGGTCACTAATGCTTTACCACACATTGCATAACTACCGTGACGTTTTAACATAACACGTCGTTTTGGGGAAATAATGTGACTGCATATATAGAAATGCCGCTTGAGTTTCTCATATTTGCGTTCACAACCGCCACTGCTCTCTCACCATTCTTTCAAACAAGTTCTAAGGCATATTGATGGGCGATACCATCATTTTCACTGCTTTCTGCTCCGATTGCTTTCTTCTCCAACTGTTCCTGAAAGCTTGGCCAAGCCCAAGCCGCCGGATACTCGTGTGTTGCTTCTCAAAGTACTTTTTATTAGGAACATTGCTCTGCGCTGGAGCGCTCAAACTCGACGGACATGAAGATGTGCACGCCGTCTGTTTTGTTGTGAACTGCTGAAGTTCATATTTTCTCCTACATAAATATGAAGTAATTATTCACAGAAATGCAACACAAAATTCCGAAGTGCGTTGTTAGAATTTACCTGATGAAATCGGTGCGTTCCTCTATCGAAGCATCAGGTTCTGGTTTTTTAATATCATCGGGAAACAAAGCCTCGTATCGCATATTTACAGCAGCATTTCCACCCGAATCAATTAAACAGTCAATCTGATCATCTGCCCATTCATCTAGCTTCACTGATAGTACCTGAAGAAGAAATTATAATGTTGATTTACCTGCTCCATCAAATATAAAAAACAAAAATTTCGCTCAGTGGCTATCATGGATCTATACCCAAACAATGTTTAGAAAGAGAGATCTACTGGCTACCGCCTATGGATCAGGGAGGGAGAGAAGATCCTACGATAGAGATGGGAAATCAGAGAGTAAACGGGTCCTGGAGTACATTGGTGGTTAACTGGTTGATGTGTGGATGTGTAGGGGGTGGTTCATTTAATCGCTTAAGTGAATGAAATCATTTTTATTTTGGAAAAAAAATGTTAACCAAGTACTACTTGATCCTCACTACCATTAAAGCGAGAGAAAGCAAAAGAGAGAAATGAACAAAGAGAACGAGTGGAAAGAAGAAGATTGATCAGTGTTCGGAGGACCTCCATTGACCCAGAAGAATGATAAACACACTCCAAGAACCAAACTATATAAGCTGGGTTCGAGGAAAGAAGGATCAGAGCGCTAGGTTCTAGAATCCTTCTTCATTTGATTTCACACATTTATAGGGTTTAATGAGTACCTCAATCTCAATATTATCTTCATTATGGAGTATCAAATAGTCAGTTGGGAGAGCTAGCTAGTAGCTTGGGTTACCATCCTAGTCTTGAATGCACCATGGGAGAGGAATTGTCTTCTTGGGAATTGCCCACCGTTTTCGAATGCTCCCCCGAACTGTAAGTTGGCTTCTCCGATCAAGCCTTCCTGTGTTGGTGACTTGAGGATTGGATATAATGGCCTACCTTTTCCGAGTAGGACTCCTCTTCATCTGAAGAGCTCGCCTTCCCTACCTGCTCGGGTAGTAACTTAAGGTGTCGCTCTATGCCAAGCTGAGTTGGCTGCTATCGTTGAGGTGGTGATAAGCGGACATTTTAGGATATACAACTATCCCTGACTTTCTAAGGTGTGGAATGACCATTCTACCCTTAGAGAAATTTGTTGAGAAAGCAAAATACCTAATCTTTTCTCTAATCATGTGATTTTTGACATATTTATAGATCTTTGTTGTACTTCAGTATTGCGCGCCAAACACTACATATATATATAGGCATTTACCGGGACCTCCCCTCTGAGTTTGAAAAATTACAGATTGCACCCCTCTTATTATTGAAATTACAAAAATCTTCCTTGAATGTTACAAAACATAACATTTACCTCCCATGAAGTTCACATTTCATAACATCCATGCACAAAAATACCCCCACAGAGTACATTTTCGAGGAGGGGGGGGGAGGGGGGGTTGTGCATGGATGTTATGAAATGTGAACTTCACTTCAGGGGAGGTAAATGTTTTGTAACCTTCAGGGAAGGTTTTTGTGATTTCAATAAGAGGGGTGCAATCTATAATTATGCTAACTTCCAGGGGAAATTTTGGTAATTATTCGTCTCTCTCTCTCTCTCTCTCTATATATATATATATATATATATATATAACTTCTATAAATAACCAGCTTAAAACAAAATAACTAGCTAAACATACAACAACAACAGTCAAGCCTTTATCCCACCATAGTGGGGTCGGTTAAACTCTAAACCCTAATCCCTAAAACTTAACATATAAGTAAAAAATAGCTTGAGACAAGAAAAAAACCTAAAATAAAAAACTAACAAGAACAACATTACAAACTTAATTAAAACATAAATTAATTAAAAACCAAATTTTCTACCATGTTTAGTGTCATTTTAATATGTGTTTTGCCCTAGAGTGCGTAAATTACACTCATCTGGGCATAGGTTCAATGATTGTATCCGTCAAAACTTCAGTCTCCCAGTCAATCTCCCGCAGCCCGATCTATGCCATCTTTTTCAACATCATTTGTGTTGTCATTGAGAACTTGATGATCTGCATGTTGGAAGCGTTACGTGCGAGCACCTCTCCGACTAAAGCTTCTCCTTCCGGTGAGCACTCTCCAGGCGAGACACCTCCCACGCGCACACCTCCCACGCGCGAACACTACCACTCCTTCGAACACACCACACTTCGCAACACACCACTCCCTTCTCCGGCGAGCAACACCTCCGGCAAGCTCCTTCTACTCTCGGCGCGATGCACCCCACGCGAGCTGGACCGGCGAGCACTACCCACGCGAGCTCCACCCTCAGCTTCACGGCGAGCGCAACCTCCACCACCGCCGAGCACTGCCTTCAATCACACCGCGAGCTCACCCTTCAACACACCGGCGAGACAGCTCCTGCGAGAGCGGCCGGGCGAGATCTCCTGCGGGTTAGCTACGTCAAGAGCTTCTATGCGAGCTGGCGGGAGCTGCACCTGCGAGCTGGCACCGGAGAGACCACCTGTTGCGAGACACGGGCTGGCGAGAGAGATGTGGCGAGAGCGGGCTGGCGATCCACTGTTCCTGCAGGAAATAAAAAATAAAATCTCTCACACACTTCCCTCTTTCTCTCTCTAGCTCCTGTTCGCAGGAAAACAAAACTCCAAAGTTTTCTATTCTATTTTTTCACTCCTAAAACAAACTACAAGGGGCCTATTTATAGGCAAGGGAAAAACAACCTATTTCTCTCTCCACAATAAATGCACTCCTCTCTCTCCTCCTTTTCATTTAATACAAAATACTAATATATAAAACAATAAAAGTTGACCCGGTCAACAAGGTCAAAGTCCAACAAACTCCCCCTCAAACTTGGCAGCACATGCCGAGTTTGCCTTTGAGCTTTGAGAACGTCTCCACCTTCAATGTCTTTATGAAGATATCAGCGACCTGCTCTCCGGTGGGGCAATACACAACCTCAACCGTCTTCTGCTCCACCTGCTCCCTAAGGAAATGATACCGGGTCTCGATATGCTTGCTCCTCCCATGCAGCACCGGGTTCTTCGCGAGTTGGATGGCAGACATGTTATCCACTAACACTGTCGTTGGGTCATCCTGCACATGGTGTAACTCTCCCAGAAGGTTCCTCAGCTAGATAGCTTGGCAAGCACATGCCGCAGCTGCAATGTACTCCGCCTCACATGATGATAAGGCTATCGTAGCCTGCTTCTTCGAACTCCATGAGAACGCCGCCGTTCTCATATGAAACACATATCCGGAAGTGCTCTTCCGGTCATTCACATCACCTCCATAGTCGCTATCCGAGTAGCCGAACAACTTCAACTCTCCCGCAGATGAATACTTCAAGCCATGGTCCCTTGTCCCGTTCACATATCTCAGGATCCTCTTCGCCGCAGTGAAGTGGTCCTGCTTGGGCTCTTCCATGTACCTGCTCACGACCCCAACCGCATACATGATGTCAGGTCTGGTGAAAGTCAAATACCTTAGACTCCCAACCAAACTCTTGAACATCGTTGGGTCCACACCTTCTTCCTCCGAGTCCTTCCTTAGCTTCGTTCCGGGATCAGCGGGAGTGGAGATAGTCTTGCTACCCTCCATCCTGAACTTCTTCAAAATCTCTTCTGCATACTTCTTTTGAGATATGAAGATGTCGTCTTCTCTCTGCTGCACCTCAACACCCAAGAAGTAGTTGAGTTCTCCCAAGTCCGTCATCTCGAACTCTCTCTTCATCACCCTCTTGAACTCCTCGAACATAGCTGGGTTGTTCCCGGTGAATATCATGTCGTCGACGTACAAGCATAGGATCATGATATCCCCGTTCTTCTCGATCTTCATATAGAGGGCATACTCATAAGGACACTTCACATAGCCATGCTTCTGGAGGAAAACATCTATCCTCCCATTCCAAGCCCTCGCTCCTTGCTTCAGGTCATACAAAGCTTTGTCCAGCTTGCACACCTTCCTCTCCTGGCCTTTCACCACATACCCCGGAGGCTGCTCGATGTACACATCTTCCTCCAGGTAGCCATTGAGGTATGCTGCCACCGCATCCATCTGCATGATTGTCCACCCATAGTGAGCTGTCAGTGCGATGATCAACCTGATGGTGTCAATCCTCGCCACTGGGGCATAGACCTCGTCGTAGTCCACTCCTTGGACTTGCCTGTAGCCCTTCACGACGAGCCTAGCCTTGTGCTTCTCCACAGCTCCATCCTTGTTCTTCTTTACTTTGTAGACCCACTTCACCCCGAGGGGTTTGTGCCCTGCGGGTGGATCGACCAGCCTCCAAGTATCGTTCTTCTTTATAGAAGTTATCTCAGCATCCATCGTCATCCTCCAAGATTTCTCCTGGACGGCTTCATCATAGGAGTGCGGCTCGCAATCTGCCAACAAACAATACAAAGAAAAATTATTAAGTGTCGGTGCCGTCTCCTCGTAGATCTCCTCCATCCTCCTCATCCTAGGTTGAGGACGATCAGCTCTGCTTCCACTAGTGCTTGCTCCACTAGAACTGCCTCCACTTGAGTTGGGAGTGTAAGCTCCCCCTGAATCTTCACTAGGTGGTGATGGTGGATCAACTCCACCATCCTCAGCTCCTGCTTCATGACCACCTTCCTCCTCATCTTCAAAGAACATCCCCTCTTTGCTCCTTGTCTCCTCATCCCAGCTCCAGCAGTTGTCTTCTTCAAACACCACATCTCTTGAGATTATGGCCTTCTCCGTCACCGGGTTGTATAGTTTGTAAGCCTTGCTCTCCGGAGCGTAGCCCACAAAAATGCACTTCTCGCTCCTATCGTCGAGCTTCTTCCTTCTCTGGTCCGGGGCATGAGCATGAGCTACACACCCAAAGACCCTCAAGTGCTTCACACTTGGCTTCCAGCCACTCCAAGCCTCGAACGGGGTCATGAACTTTACACTCTTCGTGGGGCATCTATTCAGTAGATACACCGCACACTGCACTGCCTCCGCCTAGAACATCTTCGGCAACCCTTTGCCCTTCACCATACTCCTCGCCATGTTCATGATGGTGAGATTCTTCCTCTCCGCGACTCCGTTTTGTTGTGGTGAGTACGCCGCCGTCAACTGGTGTGAGATCTCATTCTCCTTGCAGAAAACATCAAACAGCCTCGAGGTGCACTCCCCACCTCGATCTGTCCTCGACACCTTCAGTGGCTGACCACTCTCCTTCTCCGCCATCGCCTTGAACTCCTTGAACTTGTCAAGGGCCTCAGACTTCTCTCTCAAGAAGTATACCCAACACTTCCGACTGAAGTCATCCGTGAAGGTGATATAGTATTTGCTTCCGCCCACTGAGGTGGTCTCAAACGGACCCGCGATGTCCGAGTGAACCAGTTCAAGTTGTCTCCTTGCTCTCCGAGACTTCCTTCCTTCAAACGTCTGCCTCTTCTGCTTCCCCTTCGTGCACGCCTCGCAAACCTTCTGTGGAGGTGAGATCATTGGTAGATCCTCCACCATCCTGGAGTGGGATAGCAGCTTCAAGCCTGTGAAGCCTAAGTGACCCATCATATGGTGTCACAGTCATGCTTCCTCTTCTTCCTCCGTCCTCGCGAGACATGTCGTCTCCTGAGTATCCATCTTCAATGTAAAGAGACGGTTCGCCGTCATCTTCACCTTCACCACTTCTTTCCCTTGATGGTTCTTCATCGCCAAAGACTCATCCTTCAACTGGACGCAGTAGCCTCTCTCCACCAACTGCCCAAGGCTCAAGATGTTAGTCTTCAAACCTGGCACATAGAACACATCGTTCAGATGCACCTTCTCTCCATTCAGCTTCACAACCACCAAGCATTTTCCTTCCAGCGAGATCTTCGAAGCATCACCAAAACTAACCTCACCCCCACTGGGTTCCAGGTTAGTGAACATCTCCCTATCTCCGCACATGTGGTTGCTCGCACCTGTGTCCAGGTACCACACTTCATTTCTTCCTTCCTCTGCTCCTCGGTAGGTTAGGAACATCATCGGATCACCAGCGCCAGTATTGTTCTCGTTGTTCCTAGCCTCGGCATAGTGGTTTGCCTCTTCTCTCTTCCTCGGAGCCCAGCAATCATAGCTCATATGCCTGAACTTGTTACAGTTGTAACATTGGACCTGGGACATATCTCCTCGGCCTCTTCCTCGGCCTCTTCCTCGGCCTCTTCCTCTTCCTCTTCCTTCTTGCCAACCTCCTTGAGGTTGCTCCGCCTCTCTCTTAAAATTTTGGTTTCTTCCTTGGTCTCTACCTCCTCTTCTACCTCTTCCTCTGCCTTGGTGGCCTCGGCCACGCTGGCCGCCTCCTCTTCCTGAGCTTTCCCCAAAGTTCAACTGGGTCTGGAGTGCTTTTCCTAAGCCACTCACTTCTTCATCATCTTGCAGCATCCTATACTCATGAGCTTGCAAAGAGCCTACAAGCTCGTCAACGGCCATCTCGGTGAGGTCCTTCGACTCTTCGATCGCCACCACTATATGACGAAACTTCTTGGACATAGATCTCAACAACTTTTCCATGAAGCTCACATCATCGATCGTCTCCCCATTGCGCTTCATCTCATTTGTGAGCGTCCGCAGACGGGTCACATAGTCACCGACCTTCTCGGTGCTCTGCATCTTCGTTACTTCATATTCCGCACGGAGGGACTGAAGCTTCACCTTCTTTGCCTTATCAACCCCTTGCATGGAGCGTTGCAACACCTCCCATGCCTCCATAGAAGTCTTCGCGTCTGAGATCTTCTCGAAGGTCGCTTCGTCGTCCCCTTGATACAACAAAAACAATGCTTTCTTGTCAGCCTTCCTTGTTTCTCTAAGTGTCGTCTTCTGGGCGTTAGTCAACGCCGCCTCTGCTGCAGCAGTACGCTCCTCATACCCATTCTCAACTATATCTCATAGTTCTTTAGAGGCGAGTAGCACTCGCATCTGTATGCTTCAATTCCCATTATTTGTCTTTGTCAACTTGGGGACTTGCCCCGGCATGGCTCCACTCGTCTCCATCGCTTCTACTCCTCAAACCTTCCGAGTCAACGCAAAGGTTTGGAACCTGGCTCTGATACCACTTGTTGGAAGCGTTACGTGCGAGCACCTCTCCGACTAAAGCTTCTCCTTCCGGTGAGCACTCTCCACGCGAGACACCTCCCACGCGCGAACACTACCACTCCTTCGAACACACCACACTTCGCAACACACCATTCCCTTCTCCGGCGAGCAACACCTCCGGCAAGCTCCTTCTACTCTCGGCGCGATGCACCCCACGCGACCTGGACCGGCGAGCACTACCCACGCGAGCTCCACCCTCAGCTTCACGGCGAGCGCAACCTCCACCACCGCCGAGCACTGCCTTCAATCACACCGCGAGCTCACCCTTCAACACACCGGCGAGACAGCTCCTGCGAGAGCGGCCGGGCAAGATCTCCTGCGGGTTAGCTACGTCAAGAGCTTCTATGCGAGCTGGCGGGAGCTGCACCTGCGAGCTGGCACCGGCGAGACCACCTGTTGCGAGACACGGGCTGGCGAGAGAGATGTGGCGAGAGCGGGCTGGCGATCCACTGTTCCTGCGGGAAATAAAAATAAAATCTCTCACACACTTCCCTCTCTCTCTCTAGCTCCTGTTCGCAGGAAAACAAAACTCCAAAGTTTTCTATTCTATTTTTTCACTCCTAAAACAAACTACAAGGGGCCTATTTATAGGCAAGGGAAAAACAACCCATTTCTCTCTCTACAATAAATGCACTCCTCTCTCTCCTCCTTTTCATTTAATACAAAATACTAATATATAAAACAATAAAAGTTGACCCGGTCAACAAGGTCAAAGTCCAACACTGCACCCACAGTCCTTCAATGTCTCGACAATCTATGCACTTGCCTCCCTTTTCACCTCTCTGTAACCGCAGCTCCAACTATGTCGACTGCCTCCCAACAGACCCATCTTTTCCACCCTCTCAATCGGGAAGTCCAACTCCATGAATCTCTTCAAATCCTCTAATACACCACTGCCACCACCTCATTATCATTTTCTTCCAGTACAGACTGGGCAGTGTGTTGCATACGCGGTCACGTCCAATCTCCAGCAACACATACAAAACTCCTAGAAGGTTTTCACTCAATTTTCACATGAAAATCCTTTCATTCACCTCACAGGCGCAGCCATCTCTCGAGCACCAATCTGGAACTCTGGAAGCTTAATTAATGGAAATCTTAATGTTTAGCGAAAATGGACCTCTATGAAAATCAGGAATTAAGTTTAGAGACAGATTAATTGAACTGTTTTTAAATGTGTGGACCTACATGAAGTATGGTATAAAACTGAAAAACATGTGTGACACTTACTCTTGAAAAAAAAAATTCCCTAACAAAGTAGAAAATGAGAAAGGTTTTGAAACAAACATAAATGAAGCAATTTAAAACACCTCTCCCTAGGAAATGCTTCCCTAGGCTTCAAAGTCAAATCTAAGTCGATCCAGCATTGGCTATAAAATTGGTATTGCAGAAAAAAATCTCAAATAGAAATGAAAGCAAAAAATTATTTAAGATTGCATGCAAGCACTCAAACAAAATAAATTACAAAACATACATTTTGATGTCTTGTTCTAAACTTCTTATCTCACAAACAACAAACATAAGATGAATTTGGGATAAAGATTTAAAACAAAAAAAATATGTAGACAGAACGATATTGAAACAAATAATGAATAAAAATGTTACTTAAATTTGACACCTTTGATATGTGCACTCCAAGGCTTCTATGGACGCCTGAACACTTGATGCAGATAAATACTCCAAGGCTCAGTGACCTAGATTCATGACCAATACATAAGAAAATTAGAAAAAGGTCCAAATATAACTAAAATGGATATGGATTCATATCACTGCAAATCATTAAGAAACATACCAGTCATTCAAACTATAAGAAAAATGAAGCTTAAAGGTTATGCTGATGCAGGTCTATCAGCCTTTATGGGTAGTGTTCATTAAAGAAAGGCACTCTCAATTAAGGAGGTTGTTAGGCTCAGATGTTTGATGAGTGAGGGTGTGGAGGTGTACCTAATCAAGATCTCATGGTTCCATTGTCCTGGATAATACCAGTGGATTTTACCAACTTTAGAAGGCGAGATGACAGAACATCCAGGGAATCAGATTAACAACCATGGATTTCTTCCTATCATATTTCTTGAGTAGACTACGGTGGAAGTGTGTGTCGACGACACATTCTTCAAAATTGACGTCAAATTGCTCATTGGAATAGTGCTTACCATATCAGCTTGAGGTATGGCATGGCCATCAAATGTTTCACAAGCTTTAGTTTGAATTGCAGAAGTGTGTCCGAGACACACTGTTCTTGGTGATTTTACTGAGTTTGGGTGAGAAACTTTATGCTAGCATCGAGGTTTCATTCAGATCCTTGACTCCATATGTCAGGTGAGGACCTTAGTCCAACACGCCAAGGGCAATAATACTTGATGAGAACCCTGGTTCGCTTTACTAGTAGAAGGCTTATTGTAGCAGGAACATTGAATGACTTAGATGCATTACGCATGGCCAACTTGATGAGATCCAAAGCATATTGGGTTTACAAAAATGCGGTATGTCTATGAAAGATGGTGTTTACATCCCAGAAGAAGGGCCCATATTATGCGTAAGTGGGAGTTACATATGAGCCTACTTGAAGCTCGGGGATCATTATTTACTAGGGATTGTATGGGTATATGGGGTTTACTGCATAAATCAAGAGAGGCATATATTTAAGGGTGTCTGGCTTTATAGATTCTAGCTTTTTTCCGACCAGGTTGAAAGGTTGGGGATTACATCTCTGAAGAAATCCCAAGGATGAGACTTAAAATCCCGAGGATGAGTGAGCTTGTAGATAGAGCTTACATTTCAGGCTATGGTAAAAAAGCCCAAGGATACTAAAATAAGCATAAGGTCAAATTCGTATGCATGGCTTATTTCCATGATCAACTGAATTGACACTATGTGATTTGTGATTTGTACCTTGACACGAATATGAATGTGATGCCTCCACCAAAACCCTTGGATCAATGGGACGCTTTAAGGTTGAATTTGGGTCCTTGACCATACAAGAGCATAGGGTATAAATTAGAGAGCATTTGATTGTCTAAGATGCTTGACATATGTATTGATGTGTTGATTATGATTACTATCGTGTTTGACATGAATAATGGCATTTTTTTAGCACACTTTTCAACCTCCGGAAGGGTGTTGAGTAGTTGGGATCTTAGCACACTTTTCAAAGTGCACTCAACAACATGGAACGGCACACCTTAAGAAAGTAAAATCAAATCAATTCAAATATGGACAACTATACAATATCTCACATATGTGGTAAATATTAATTTCTATATTTTTCATGTGATTTTCTATCTTTTCAGCCCTCTTCCCAAACAACTGAAATTTTCATCCAAGGGAACATATCATTTTAAAATTAAAAACATGCAAGAAAATTTATGAAAACATCCCAAAATTTAATACTTTTTCTTGGATTTTTGGTGAATTTCTAGATTTATCTTAAAATTTTCAAAAGTCTCTTGATTTAATAAAGGTTAGGCCGAAGAAATCAGTTTACAAAGTTCTTTTGTTTTCGCTCTCCTCCTGTAAGATCCACATCTATAGAAAGATGCACCATCCTTTTTCTTTCTTACTTATCAATAATTCATAAGACAACGAGAATTTCTAGTGTTCAAAGAAGTACGACAATAAACAAAATCGCACAATAACAACTAGATTTTAATATATATTTTTAATATCAGTTACACAAAATATAATGCATGACCTCTGCCCAAAGGTGACTAAAAGCCGTAGAGGCTATCAATTATGCCATAATATGGGCAAGACATTTGTTATGGGTCTCAGCCGTCAATTATCTAGCGGTTATATTATTACGAGTCTTTAGGCATTGTTTCGAGTTGTATCGAGTTGAGTTATATTAGTAGAGTATATGAGTCGAGTTGTATGAGTCAAGTCGTATCGAGTTGAGTAGTGGTTACGAGTTATTAGCATCTTCATAAGTGTTATAATATTTCACGCATTTTCTTTAGATGTGGTATTTACGCCCATGCCATCGAGGTCCTATATATATATATGCCCCCTTAGGTCTTGTATGGATATCAAATAAAGAAATCAATTTATCTTTCTCCCTCAAGTTCTCTCCTCTCTCAAGTACTCTCCAGTCTCCTCTTCTCCATTTCTAGGGATAGGGTTGAGCACGGTTTCCCCATCTTCCTCCCTCCTCGCATTCTCCGCAGGTTGAGCTCGGATCCCCCTTGTATCTCCGCCTCCACGACCACCTCCGACAAAATCCCGAATTAGGCACATAACAATATCAAAGAATGAGATCAATTTTTCTCTCTCCCAAGTTCTTCCCTCTCTCTCTTTCAAGTTCTCTCCTCTTCTTCCCCATTTCTAGGGTTAGGGTTAAGCACGACTCCCCCTTCTTCCTCTCCCCTCGCATTCTCCACGGGTTGAGCTCGGCTCCCCTTTATATCTCCGCCTCCACCGCCACCTTCAACGAAGTCCTGAATTAGGCACACAACAAACTTGATATTAAAGCCTTCCTCCAACACCATAATTCTCCTCCACATTCTGCTGCCACAAAAAGGATCTTCCCCCTTTCCCATTTGGTTTTCACGTGCCGTCCCCACTGCCTTCTGTCAAAACCCCTGCAGCCGCACACTTCTCAGCGTTCCACGAAGTCGTTTGACGTCCTACATCAAGTATCTGGTGTGGAGGCGACTTCATCTATATCGACCCATCCTCAACGCCCTTCGTCGACTCCGTCTATGCCGATCGAAGGTCGCCTGCGCACGTCGATATCCAGACGTACTGACATCCCTGCTCCTCGCCAGCCTACGCATGTCGACGCTCGACTGTGAAGATCGAAGGCCACCCGCGCACGTTGATATCCAGACGTATCGAGCCCCACGCTCCGTCTTTTTATTTTCTAGGAGGAAGAAGAACGCGGGTATCAACGCGTGACCACGAGCTCCATCACAAGGCTTGACACAACACTCCCTCGAGCAGCACGCTTATTTTGTCCTTCCAACATCAGCGGTTCCATCAGTTTTTTTTAATTACTTGATTACTTATTACTTCAAGCTTAAGTAATTATTCGACATGAAGATATGTGTCCAGCCACCCTCCGTTCGATACTATTGGAGATATCAACGTCCTTTGACGTTGCACTTTCACGCTTCACCGCCAGCCTTGACCGACACTCAGGGGCCCGCTCCCACCGGTGTCGTCATTGATCCCACTACCACAATCATTGATCCAACTTGCGCTCGAAGTAGCTCCTCCGACCGCCGCAGTTATGATTGCTTCAACATCATCTCCGGCTGTCCCCTCCCCACAGTTCACACAACTGACATCATCGCTGCCGAGCCCCGCAGTGGTGCCGCCTCATTTTGCGCCGCCATCCTTCCCCGCGGTCTCCACTCCTCAGACTCCGCTCCAGCCATCTGCTCCGTCGGCCATTCTAAATCCAGTCCTTCTAATGATCGCTCACGCACCGATACCGTCACTTCCGATCGCCGCAACTCACCTATGTCCCGATCTTTCGTCGGCATCGACCGTCCACCGGGCACACTCGTCCCGACTCCATCTCTGCTCGGCAATCTCCCCTCTGCAAGTGCCTCTGCCACGTCAGCTCCTTACAGTCTTTTATGACACCTATGAGCATGTTGCACCTTGTCGCTCGACGTCGTCTCCGCTACAACGACGCACTACCGGAAGTTGTTCTGGCGGAAAATCAAAGAGTCAGATGCACAAGTCATCCAAGACCGTTCGATCTTGAGGGAAAGCTCGATTTGAAGAACTGGTGGAATGTTATGGGTCCCACATTGTCAATTATCTAGCGGTTATATTATTATAAGTCTTTAGGTATTGAGTCGAGTTGTATCGAGTAGAGTGTATGAGACGAGTTGTATTAGTCGAGTGTATGAGTTGAATTGTATGAGTCGAGTCGTGGTTACGAGTTATTAGCGTCTTAGTGTTTTAATGTTTCACGCATTTTCTTTTAAATGGGGTATTTACGCCCATGTCATCGGGGTCCTACATATAGGCCCCCTTAAGTCTTGTATGGATATCAAAGAATGAAATCAATTTCTCTTTCTCTCTCAAGTTATTCCCTCACAAGTTCTCTCCTCTTATTCCCCATTTTTATGGTTATGATTGAGCACGACTCTCCCTTCTTCCTCTCCCCTTGCATTCTCCATGGGTTTAGCTCGGCTCCCTCTTGTATCTCCGCCTCCACCGCCACCTCCGACGAAGTCCCGAGTTAGGCACACAACAATATCAAAGAATGAAATCAATTTCACTTTATCTCTCAAGTTATTCCCTCTCTCTCAAGTCCTCTCCTCTTCTTCCCCATTTCTAGGGTTAGGATTGAGCACGGCTCCCCATTCTTCCACTCCCGTCGCATTCTCCGCGGGTTGAGCTCGGCTCCCTCTTGTATCTCCGCCTCCACCGACACCTCCGCCGAAGTCCCGAATTAAGGAATACAACAATATCCTCTCCCTTTCTTTTGATCTAAGATACAATGGAGGGAGATATATCTTGAAGCCAAATTTAAGATACAACAGCAGAGGTGATCATCAAACTAGTGGGTTGCATTCTCGTCAATACTCAAGGAAACATTCGTGCTGCATTTTCCGGTATGTTAAGAGAATAAAGTCACACTATATCAACATAATGTAAAAAAATATCAAAAAAATCCCCAAAAATTAAGGGATTACAATAACAAAAATTATGAATGGAAATCACAACAATGAATCCAGAACTGTAGAAACTTCACTGTTAAGAAAAACTAGCACAGAGAGGAGAGAAAGGGAAGAGATACATGATTCAACACCGATGGGTAAGTCAATGGGCACCACTCCCTTGAATAAGAATCTCACGTTATGCTTGAGGAAGACAAGCGATAAGGGAAGGGGCTATTCTCCTATAAGTGCTGCACTCAAAGGGAAGCAAGAAGCGGTGACTATTCATGTGCATAAAGGAAGCATTGGCTGTGATTTTTCCCTTGCCTGAGACGCTCAGTTAAATAGCAGTACACGATGGGACTCATCCCTAAGTTATGACATCCACACCAATAGATTCCTAAATAAAGAATCAGGATCAGGATGCGAGGTAGAGGTTTTGGCTTGCATATTCGAGCAGCATGGCTTCCAACAGTGGAGGAAATCAGCTCAAGGAGCTTCCTGGCATGCAGACAAGGGACAAACAACAGCAGGGAAAGGACTTCACACTTGGGCTACTGATTTTAGCATCCGGACAATGCATTAATCCTCGCCTCTTGTAAAGGATTTATTCACAAATCCAAATGGTCTTCAACCTTCATCCAGACCACTTTTGCGTGCTCATCTGAATATATATGTATGCAACATTGATTACAAAACATTCTCAATATCATCCTTGCTAGAACTTGACCATAAAGTCCCTGAGCATTTATGTTATTAATTATTATTTTTCTTCGTGACCCCTCAAATTGGAAACCAATCAAATTAACCATAGGTAATAGAAAAATAAAGAAACAATGATAATCTCTGCACTATGAAATATAAATCAAACTAGAAATGTCTATACAGAAGTTCATAAATCATAAGTATGTTCATACACCCATTTTGGATCTGGAGACCCACAATCAGCACAAACTCTATTTCCAGGTTGACTCAACAGTTTTTCCAGCCTCTTTGATGGATTTGAGGGACCTATTGAAATGAAAATGTATCAAAACAATAGCAAGGATATATGTGCAAATGTCTTTAAAAGATTAAAGATGCTGTGCTGCAAGAACATAGCATTTTTCATTCCTAGTTGATCCCTTCTTATAGGCTTTAATAAATAGTTGATGAGGAATCATTCACTCTATATGATTCAAAAGAGTAACAAAATTTAAAAGGCATTTAAAATGCTTACAAAAGAACAACAATTATAGTCCACTTGAAAATGACATGCCTAATGGAGAAAAAGTACATCCATCAATTAATTTATACATGTGGGAGAGTGAGAATAATTTGTCATACAGCCATCCCTGACATGTTAAAGGGTAGTAAAATGATAAAAATAGTTGCCATGGCCTACAATAAAGCGATGCGTACAAATTACAGGATTGATTATTGTTTAAGCCGTAACATGATTAGCAAAGAAAAAGTTGATCATAAAAGTATTGCCTTATCCAAATACAAAGTGTTAACTATTTACACTATATCACATCAGATAATGCATGATTATATTTACACCAGGTTTAAAACGAGAACACCATAAACTTTATTTGAGCCTACTGAGGAAGTAAACTCAACAAGGAACTTAGTAAAATATATGATCACAAAATTTGGTAAATACAAACATGATTGTCAGTGAACCTATGAGTTTCTGGATTCTCTTAGAATGTAACATGAATGCACTCGCCATGATTGGGTTATGGGGTTCACAGAATTTGCAATGTTATGTTATGTCGTTTAAAGATTTCAAACGTTTGTTTTACTAATATCTTCAAATACAAATTAAGATTTGACTTTTATGACTTATTATTGAGACATCTAGACACCGCCCAGGGAATATCAAGATCTTGGCTATATTGTTAAATGCACACCTAAGGCTCAAGGCTCACCAGATCCGGAGGTTTGCACTTTCATGCACTTTTTTTTGGACCTTTGAAACATAAATGGCACGTCTGAGTGAGATTTTTGTTGTAATTTTTTTAAAAAATAAATAAATAAATAATGTAAGAACTCAATAAATTTTACATAATTTAGTGTTTGTAAAACATAATCGAGTATTGAGACTTAGATATGATGCAAGTGACCACATTGATTCTATTTTTGAAGAGATATAAATGATGGTAACGAATGATTAATGAGTATAATAGATGAAGAATTTGATCAAGAAGATGAGCTGATGTTTGATGCCGATTATTTAAAATGGATGTGGTTGTGTCTTGTCCTCGTCAGGCGTGCGCCTGCGCTCGGAGCCTTACGCCTAGGCTCCAAGACCTCTTTGCACCTTGTTGCGTCTTGAACCTTTAATAACTAAGGATCTTGGAAGATGTTTACATGTCGCAATATCATAAATATTTCATTTTATTTCTACTTAATCATGTGCTTCTCTTTGCCTCGTCTTTCTCATCCAAGGCATCTGCTCCACCTCGTCCATATCCGAACAAAGGTCGGTCATCTTTTTTGTGTGAGACTCTCCATGTCCCTTTTTTACATTCATCTATCACCCCTACTCCTCAACTAACACATAATCCTTTCTTACCTTTTTTTAAATTTTATGCTCCCCTCCAATCCTAATTAGTAATTCTATTATGTTATTCTACGAAAATAATATGAACAGAAGGCAGCAATTTTATCATACGCTGGCCTAAAAATAGCATTGAACCAAACAACTACAATCTTGAAAGCATTAGCATTGAACCAACCTCAATGTGTTGGACAGATAGCTCAGACGACTGGAGTTTAACAACACTGACATCTAGATGACTACAGAAACTGGATTCTCATATTACATTCCACCATAAATCCATAATCCTCAAGTAAAACCATGGTTTTTGGTAGCTTAAAATACACAAGTTGCAGGACTTTTCTACTTATTCATATACAGGCCCGATGCCCTTCCGCAAAGCATTTTGCATTCCGTGACTTTGAAATCAACTTGGCAAGTTTCTTTAAGAAACCAGCGCACAAATAGTAGATACATGAGGCAAATCAGGGGTTAAACCAGTATTTCAATAACATGAATAATTGCACATGGAATGAAAGGGGAAAAGCAGACCGACCTGGATGGTTCTTACAAGGATGAATTTCTTGACGGTCGCTCATTTTCGAAGGGATTCCAAAATTATCGGAACCCTCTTCGCCTGGTAACGAGCATTGGCCACGGTCTCCTACGAAACCGATAAGTTCTTCAAATCGATCGGAAACGTGCCCGCTGATAAATGAGCAGAAGGAGATCAGTTGAGGAATTCCCCAATCCCACAGGAATCAGAAGAAACCGGTGAATTGGCTAGGGCACATCGGATTCAGCATTTCTTCTTCTCCTAGATTGATCGAGACAACCGCGCCATTGCCGATGAGGCCGAGAGTCGTGTGAACTACAGATATTTTTTTGGAACCGGGCTCGGACTCCAAATTATTTTAGCGCAGTTTTTATTGCGGTTCTCCAGGGAGACTATTTCGGGTTTACCAGAATATCATTTCGGGTCTCCAGATCAATTCGCCAAAATTTAGAGAAGAAAATTATATTGTCGTGCACTTTATACAAGAAAATCGCTGAAAATTCTCGTACTTTTATGATTACGACATGTGTCACGTTGTTGTTTTACCCGAACCTGAATTTTAAAACAGGGCTGTTCCAAAAATTTCTCGTGAATTATAGCTTAGACATGCATCTCTTGCCCCCTCCTCTACCTGTGCCCGATAGTGTAAAGTGGGCATCAAAAGATGTTGATTACACCTAATTTTTGCATGAAAATGATGATTAATCGTATCTTATATCTATAAATCCAGGGGCGGATTTAGTCTTTAGTCATAATATCACTAATGTCTAAGTACATCATGTCTTTCCTTATAGTTTCATTCCAAGTCTTTATTGGTCCACCCCTCTCACAATGCCTAATAGGTGTCTCTAATGGTCTCCTTTGTACGTGTTCAAACCATTTTAGTCGAGCTTCTAGCATCTTCTCTGCAATTGGTGTCACTCATGTCTTATCTCTGATACATTCATTCCTATTTTTATTCAGTCTCGTGGGTCCACACATCCACCTAAGCATTTTCATCTCCACAACTCTCATTTTTTTTCTCATGTACACAATTCACTGCCCAACACTTAGAATCGCAGAGCATCACTAGCCGAATTGAGGTACAAACTTGCTTTTAAGTTTTAATGATATTTTAGGATCACATGAGCAATTAAACAATTCCTTCTAAAACAACCTGATTTGTTAGAAGTATTGGAGTCTTCTCCAAGAAATCTGTAGACTTAAAGATCTGTATTTTATTGAGCACAAAGTCTCCGGTTGTTGAGCTTTTAAGATATAGTTTGAAAGATTAAAACTTTGACCTAATAACATAATTAAAAGGCCTAAATTTATGATTAATCGTGCCTTCACCCTTATCACTCATTGCAATATTAATATGCAATATATGCTAGGTGTCGACTCTTCTTCACCGCTAGTTGAGCTCCCCTCCTACTAGGTATCGACTCCTCTCCACCTCTAGTTGAGCTCGGCTCATGCTAGGTGTCGACTCTTCTCCACCTCTTGTTGAGCTCGGTTCCTACTAGGTGTCGACTCCTCTCCACCTCTAGTTGCTCGTCTCCTACTGGGTGTCGACTCCTCTCCACCTCCAGTTGAGCTTGGATCCTGCTAGGTGTCGACTTCCTCTCCACCTTCAGTTGAGCTTTGCTCCTGGAAGGTGTAGACTCTTCTCCAACTCTAGTTGAACTTCGCTTTTGCTAGGTTTCGACTCTTCTCCACATATAGTTGAGCTCGACTCCTGCTAGGTGTCGACTTCCTCTCCACCTCCAGCTGAGCTCAGCTCCTGCTATGTGTCGATTATTCTCCACCTCCAGTTGAGCTTCGCTCCTGCTAGGTGTTGACTCTTCTCCACATCTAGTTGAGCTTGGCTCCTACTAGGTGTCAACTTCCTCTCCACCTCCAGTTGAGCTCGGCTCTTGCTAGGTGTCGACTCTTCTCCAC